>CM054177.1:45611163-46211163 GCA_028829895.1 Sinotaia quadrata | reverse complement strand
ATTATATACTTTCAAATTGTTTTATGCAGTATTGGTTGGTTGTTATTATTGTTGTTGGTTCTTTTAGTGGACAGCAGTCTAAAGAAAGAAGAGCATGATTTTGTATTTTAATGTTAATTTTTTATTTATTCTACTCTTGGACCACTGTTCTCTCTCTCTTCTCATGGGTACTTCAATTAATACAGTTTCCTCTTCAGTCAATTGAACTATATCAGTCCTATTAGTTTACTTCATAGTGTAATTATGTATTTATTCAGTACTACTAACTTTGTTATGAATATAATATAAGCTTATTAATATTAAAATTTATTTTATGATAATTTGACATATCTTTTTTCCCAAAACCTTTATTCTAATAATTTGTCATTAATGTGGAAATTTCCAACCCTTTTATTTTTGTTTAATTGAAGACAGTAAACTGTAGTATTCAATAAAATATTGTAAATTCTAGTTACAGCAATTTATATTGTTTTAGCCTTGATTCTATGTCAGATGTGATAATCAAATTCTAGGTATGGATATTTTGATCATGATGTGTTGTAATTGAAAATACAGATTTGAATGAGTTTCTGTTTTCTTGAAACCTGTAATGGCAGTTTGTTGTTCTGGTCAGAACTTTTGAGTATTTCAATAGCACTAGCAAACAGAGATACAGGCAAACTTGATAAAAGACAAAATATGATGCATTTTGTTTGTTGTTCTGGTCAGAACTTTTGAGTATTTCAATAGCAATAGCAAACAGATAGAGGAAGAGGCAAATTTGATGCATTTTGTTTGTTCTGCAGTTAGAGGTAGTAACATATTTGTGGAAGCTGCTGATGAGAAGGGCACACCTAAGAGGCAATCTGGTAAAATTGAAGTCACATTTACAGAGCGAGTTTTTCCAACACCTGTTCGTGAGTCTACAGCTCATATAGAAGATGAGGTAATATAGTATATTCAGCATATTTAATCAGTTTGACATGATCCATTGGCATAATTGTTTTAATATAGTAGTATATCCATTTCAAACACAGTCCTTATTATTTAGTTTGATTTCACTTTTGCATTTTCCTTCATTGAAAAATAAAATGTGACTGACATTGGTTCTTCAAGCAACTTAATCTGCATTCATGCCTGTTCTCTTTGGATACCATCATCATATTTTTATTTGACAAATCTTGCTGTTCTAAATCTGAACAAAAGTTATTTATTAGAATGTAAAGTTTAAAAAAGAATTTTGTTGATTTGAAAACATTAATGTATATGTAATTTGTTTGCCATAACTATTGTTTGCAAGCATATGATGCAATAAATGTTAAAATGTAGACCAAAAGAATGAGTGACAGCTGAAATTACCAGAGTTTGAGAGAGGAGTTACTTTAACCATAGAAGCCAGCTAGCAGACTTTTTCCCCTTGAGATCATAGAATAACTTAAATGATGTCAGCATTCTAATTATTTCTGCACTTAGTGACTTACTTCAATTTTATACAAATGATAATTTCATCAGTCATAATAAAATAAATTCTCCCTTGACTAAGTGGACAAAGTGATTTTATAAGGATTCCTTATTGAAAACATTCTTCAAAGAAAATGTTAAGAAATCACCAAGATGGAATATTTTTAATAGTACATGTACTAAATTTCAGAATACTGTAGAGAATATAGTTTTGCCTTGCATTTCATCCAAACATAATTGCCCTCACTTCTACTTTCTACATTCACAATTTCTGTGCAGTGGCTGCAGAAACAAGCCGAGGCAAGAAAAGTGGTAGAAATAGCAGACAATGACTTGACTGAAGAAGAACGTAATCCACAATTCTTAAGAGATAAGGGCAAGTGAGTTTCTCCTTTTCACTTTACACACATACACGAGTGCACACACATACACACACACTTAGAAACAAATGCATATGCACACATATATATATATACGAGCAAATAAACACACTTATACATATGAACTACATCATATATATATATATATATATACACACACACACACATACACACATACCTGCAAAGGAGTGCATGAACAAAGAATGTACACGTATATTGTATGAAAATGAGATGTAAATAACTAAATGATTGCTAACTGAAAGGGGGACTTAAAATATTTAATGTTAAAATGAAAGGAAATTAAATATACTAACAGGAAGGGAGAGTGTAAAAGCTTAACTGAAGGAGAGATTGCAGATTGATAGTTGAAAGGGAGATTTTAATCAGCTAAGAGAAGTGGAGATTATAATACAGCAACTAAAAGGGAGATTTTAATCAGCCAAGAGAAGTGGAGATTATAATACAGCAACTAAAAGGGAGATTTTAATCAGCTAAGAGAAGTGGAGATTATAATACAGCAACTAAAAGGGAGATTTTAATCAGCTAAGAGAAATGGAGATTATAATACAGCAACTAAAAGGGAGAGATATAGAAACTGAGAGTAGAAATTGACAAGTAGAAATATAAAAACTAACTGTAAGGGAAATTGAAATACACTAGCTGAAAGTGAGAATTGTAGAAATTGACATGGAGATTATAATACATTAATTGAAAGGAAGAATTGTAGAAATTGGCAGGGAGATTATAATACATTAACTGAAAGGGAAAATTGTAGAAAATGATGGAGATCTTAATACTCTAACTGAAAGAGAAAATTTTAATGCATTAATTGTCTTTAATACATTAACTGAGAGGAAGAATTGTAGAAACTGAGAGAGAGAATGAGAGAGAGAGAGAGAAAATAATTAAAAGTGAGGGGTGTAAAACTAATTGAATTGGAGAGGTATCAAAACCAAAAGGAAGATATATAAAATTTGACTGAGAGGGAAAAAGATATAAAACTTAACTGAAAAAGAGAGTTGAAAACCTAAGTGAAATGGAGAGATAGAGAAATTGAAATGAGGTGTAAAAATCTAACTGCAAAAAAGGAGAGATGTGGAAACTTACTGAAAGAGAAAAGTGTAAAGCCTAACTGAAAGTGAGAAGTGTAAAAACTAAATTAAAAGTAGAGGTGTAAAAAATAAATGAAAAGGAGAAATGTAAAATAAATTATGTAAACACTAAATTAAAGGGAGAGGTGTATAAACTAATTCAAAGAGAGCAGTGTGAGAACTAATTTAAAGTATTAAAACTAAATTAAAAGGAAAAATGTTAAAAATAAAGGAAGAAGTGTGAAAACTAAATTAGAGAGGTGTAAAGATTAAATGCAAGGGAGACATGTAAAGATTAAATGAAAAGGAGAGATGTAAAGACTAAGTGCAAGGGAGACATGTAAAGACTAAATGAACGAGAGAAATGTAGAGCCTAAGTGTTAGGGAAAGATGTAAAGAGTAAATGTAAGAGAGAGGTGTAAAGACTAAATGTTAGGGAGAGATGTAAAGAATAAATGAAAGGGAGAGGAGTAAAGACTAAATGTTAGGGAGAGATTAAAGAGTAAATGAAAGGGAGAAATGTAAAAAATTAAATGAGTGGATAAAAGTAAATGAAAGGGAGAGGAGTAAAGACTAAATGTTAGGGAGAGATATAAACAGTAAATGAAAGGGAGGGGTGTAAAGACTAAATGCAAAAGAGAGGTGTAAATAAAAGAGAGTGGATGTAAAGACTAAATATAAGAGAGAGGTATAAGTGAAAGTAAATAATTTTAATGAAGACTGCAAATAATGCAGTAAAAGTACTTTTTCAAATATTTCTTTTGTTTCAGTTCATTTTTTGCAGCTGGCAACTATCAGGCAGCAATCAATGCATATACTCATGCCATCCGTATGAATCCTAAGATGCCTTCGTATCCTTTGAACATTGTTTGCAAAATATTTCAGACACATGATGGCTTACATTTTCAAAATTGCAGTCAAATGGTAATGTCTTAGGATATTGGACACACATTCCCCTTGAAAAATAAAGGTACATTAACAGTACTAATTCTACTAATTAAATGATTTGTATAGGATTTTATACAATTTGTTGCTATGTCTTAGGAAAATCAACTTGTCCAAGTTTTTGTTTAGCATTGCATCTTGTAAATTTTATTAGAATCACTTGATAATTTTCTTATTTGCACAGTCTTTAGTTAGCATTTATTATCTCCATCTACTATTTATTATCTCCAATAAACAAGACTACTCTTGCATGTTAATAAGGATGTACTTGAAAGAGATATACATTCAAGAACCATAAGAAACTTCTTCAGGTATCAGCAATCCTTAACCCTTTTACAGCCTGTACTCAAATAGAGCTGCTTGTCATCTAAAAGTACGAAATCTCTTCAAGTGTATTGAGGACTGTTCCAAGGTAGGCATACTGCATAATACAATATGGAGGGATGGGATTTTACAAGCTATTTTTCAAATCTTAAAATTAAGGGTCATCTCCCTTTTAGTATTTTTTTTTTATCTGATCAACGATTCATGGGCCATGTGAGAACAAGCCTTCCTGAAATCTGTATTTTAAAATATGGTGTACCTCATGGCAGCATTCTCTCTGTCACACCATTTTAAATCAAAATTAATGACATTGTGTGAGGTGTGAATACATCTTTAGATGTGTCCTGGTTCATAGATGATTTTACTGTGCTAAGCCGGAAAAGTATATTGCTCATATTGAATGTCATCTACAGCTATGCATAATTAATATTCAGAAATGGTTAACAGTTGTTTTAAATTTTTCCAACTAAAACAACATATTTGAGGTGTCTCCATGCAGAATCACTTTTAAAACTAAATAACATAACAATTGAGATTATAGAAGAAACTAAGTATTTATTCTTTTTTTTTTATTTACATAAATTTACTTTTCTAATCACATTAAATATATCAAAGTTAGTTGTCAAGGAGCTTCAAACATTTTGCATGTTGTTGCTATTGCTAATTGGGATTCTGAATAGACTTTGGCTTAATTGTTGATATCAGCTCTTGTACAAGCCAGACTAAATTATAGATGTATATAGATCTGTATGTAAATTAAACTTGAGATTATTAGACTGTACAACATAAGGGTCTTCCACTTTGCTCTGTTGCATTCAGGACAAAGCCTATTCGTAGCTTGAATACAATTACAAAGGAATCCCTAAAACATTGAAGAATCAAACTATATTTGCTAAATAAAAGGAAGGACATGGGTTTTTTTTTCTTGGATCACAGGTCATACAAAACACAAGACTGGACTGGGGTATATTCACTGTTTTGTTATGAGACCTTGTTGGATCTATCAGCTTAGTTGGAATGACCAGAATCATAATAAATTGTTTTCTATTTATCCAAGTCTTGTGCAGTATCTATCAGACCACATAATTCAAGATGTATTTGCAATATTTCCTACTTTGTATACTGAACATACATATCACTCACTATTAAATCTGCCAGATAAGGTTTTGATACTGTAATATAAACTTTAAGCAAAATATACTTCTTACCCAGTATCCTTGATTACTTCATGTTTCAATGTAGGCGTGATTAATTCTGATGGAAAGTTTAAGACTCTTTGTTGTAGATAAAGAATATAGGATATAATGATAATGACTTACTTATGAGCCTTGTATTAAGAAGAAAAGTTTAAGGCCCAGGGGAAAAGTGTTCATGATAGGCTTAATAGCAGTAAATTAAGAGCAATAGTTATAGGACACTATTTTAGAATTTTGATTAAACATAATGAGGATAAATTAAGAACAATAGTTATAGGATGCTATTTTAGAGTTTTGATTAAACATAATGAGGGTAAATTAAGAACAATATTATAGGATGCTACTAATTACAGTTGCATCAGGACATTTGTCAGAAAAATAATTAATAGTCTGACTCAGTTACAAACACACATGTACGCACGCACGCACGCACATAAAATCAGCCAGCATAACCTCAACATGATATAACTATGTATTAATTTTTCAGTCTATTATTTACAGGCTATGGATTTGCTGTCTCCTCCTGTTCCTCAGAATGCAAGTAGCAGATGCAAAGCATTGGTTCGACGTGGTACTGCATTTTGTGAGTTGGAGATGTATGTAGAAGGTACGAGTTTTCTTTTCTCCAAATACTGGCCCAAACACTCATGTTCATTTTTTTCTCCAAGCACTGGCCCAAATAGTCTTGCATTTTTTCTTCTCCATATTCTGGCCCAAACAGTCTTGAGAAAACTTTCAGATCCACTATACACCTAATCATGGTTGTTGTTTGTGAGAGGTTTTATTATCCATATAGTGATCCAAACAGTTTTGTAAAGACTTTATAACTTAGCCAGATGAATATAACATCTACCCAGTTTTTTGTTTGTTATGGGTTTTAGTATCCAAATACTGGCCTAAACAGTCTTGTAAACATTTTGTCATTAAGCCATTTCTTAAATTATTGCTTGTGTTGTTTCTCTCTTCTTATCCAAAATGACCCAGACAGTTTTATTGAGATTTGTAATACATCTAAATAGGGCTGTTATTGGTTAATAGAGAATATGTATGGTTAACCACAAAATGACTTGCTATAAACATTTTTAGTAATCCACACATAATAGTTAAACTCAGTCATTATTTTAAATTATACACTTAGTTTGAAATATTATAATTTATTCTTTCATTGCTATATATATGCATTGAATTTGAAATATTATTGTGTGTTCTTTCATCATTATTCATGTGTATTTAGAGCCACAAAAATGCTTGTTCAATCATCCATATTAAAAGCCTTTAATGTTGGTTGAGAAAGAAAAGAAATGTTATGTTTTTGTAACCAAAACTGCAGTACAATACACTGTATATGTTTAACCAGAAGCATAAGCAAAGTGTGAGAAATGCCTGAATTATTATTATCCTATCAATTAATAATGCATAACTAAATACAAGAGGCTGGCAATCTTAATTTATATATTAAAATATATCCCAATAAGATGCACAACTTTTCATCCACTTGGCAGATCACCTGTCATTACAGAAATCTACTTTTTACTCACAACATAAACATAGACAGTCTACTGACACATAATTTCCACCACAGGTTGAACTTTTGACTGAAGGAGTAATTTGATCCATCTTAATTTATTTTAACCAGACCCCAGCCACCCACTATTATTCCATACATAATTTAAATAGTATGCATAAGGACATATAAAGGTCAACAATAAACTTATTAAATCAACAATTAAAACATACAAACAAATACACTTGAAAAGACAGACATTTATAACTACTGAGAAGAAATGTTCAGATAATGTCCAGCACTTATTTAGTCTCTATCCCAAACAACTGGAGAAAATTTTTTAAAATTCAAAATCACTCTTGTTTTGAACATTTTCAATCAAACAATGTGACTGTCAATGTGATGTACCCTCTGCTTTCTATCGAATGCCTTTGGAACCAGACTGCAAGAGACACTAGTTGTCTGCTTGCCACTGAAAAATCCTCCACAGAATGTGTGCTGATAAATATTGTACTGTTGACAACCTTATACCAGAGTTATATACCTTTGTTATAAAAGAAGGGCAGTTAAAAAAACACTGAGTACTGATAGGGTATCCAACAACAATGTCGTCTGCTACAAATACATATGCCTAAGCATACCAGTCAAAGTTGGAAAAAGAAAGTCAATGAGGCAATTCTAACCCATCTGATCGTCTCCATGACATCTCTTTTTGTTGATCCAATCTTACTTTCAAAGCATCCATGCTTTGTGAGATTCTAAAAATGACCAATTTTTAATGAGCAATTTCTAATTTTGCTCAAAGCAAAATACTTTCTCAGTAACAGTTTCACAAAACTGGTAGTTGACCATAAAAACTTTGAGGATTAATAAACATCACCGACCTTGACATATATTTTAAGTAAGGTCAGGAAAGTTGTGTATAATAAAATTTATTCAAGAATGTGTAGTTTATGGCCAGGATGTGTGCATGAGATGTAATGAAACCTACTCATAAAACTTGTACTTTATGACCAAGATACTGGCATTAGACAGTAATTGTAAGTAACTCTGTTCATTAAACATATATATATATATATATATATATATATATATATAGTCCTTGTGTTGATATCTGCAGGACTGCAAGACTATGAAGCTGCTCTGAAATTGGATCCAAACAATGAGCAACTGCGGCAAGATGCTGAAAAGATGCGACAAGTTATCCAAGGCAGTAGTGAGACATAGCAGTGACTTTGTTTTAATCAGATATCAAGACAGCATAACTACTGATTGTGTACTTGAAAAGCCAAGAATTAGCATGATTGTACATGTTATTGTGAAAGATTTTAAATCTGATTTTTACATTTCAGGAGTTAAATATTATTTTTTTCATTTCATACTACATTAATTAATTAATTTTTTGACCATAATTAGGCTGATAGAATTTACTACATTTTCAGTCCTGATGAAATTTAGATAGATGAAGATTAACATGGTCATTTTATAGAAATTATTTTGGATTTGGGAGAATTGGCTAATAAATGTTGCAGGCTGGCATTAACAATTCTGTCACAAAACGTACTTGAGGTAATCAAGGTTGGTTTCTTAATTATATGAAATGGTTGTATAATGCTGGTTAGATTATTAAGTCTGACAAAATTAGTTGGTTTTTATTTTAAGTTGACTTTAAATCGTCAATTATTGGTTGATTGTATGACTGATTTATAACTCTGTAAAAGTCATCAGTGAGAGTACTATTTTATTTCATAGACAGATTTCTCAAAATATTATACTAGAATACTAGATGATAAACGATCAGCGCAGATGGTGCTTCACAACTATGGTAATACTGTTTCATATTATATTGCACTAGTGTATATGTGTGTGTGTGTGTGTGTGTGTGTGTGTGTGTGTGTGTGTGTGTTTATGAATGCACCATTTTGATCCAAATGCAAATTTGTGATTGGCAACATGGCTTTAAATGAAATGTGTATGTGTTGAAATGAAGATGAAAGAAATTATTCTATTTATCAATATGTAGTCTTAAAACAATTCTACAGCGGCCTTACACTAGTTGAGGAAAAGTGAGAGGGAGAGATACAAAGTATTGTTTAGCTGAAATGCTGTGTACAAGATTTTAAAAAGTATATATGTGATGTTTTAGTAGATACTGTAAACTGTTTAAAAAGAAACGACAAACCACAGAGTAGGCCTTACTGCTGACAAAGTTCACTTTACCATTTCAATCCCCATCTCCTAATCATCTAAGCCATTCTCATTTATTTCATAGGCAAGTGAATGGATGATTAATTGGTTAAGTCATGTGTGACTAGATCTTTTTATGAATCTGTACTGTTTTTTCACTAGAATCCACTATTTTGGGCACTGTGTCAAATAATCTTCCAACTGTAAACTGCCATGGCCTCTGTATTTGTGTATACTTGCTGAATACACATTTTATGAGTGCATTTAACATTGGTTAAATTAATCCATATTAAATAATTCTGTTTCATGGTTTATGTTAAAGTTTTGTTTATTCACAGTATTTTCTACCTAGATAGATAGATAGATAGATAGATTTTACAAAGATAGATAGATAGATAGACACACAGATACAGACAGACACACAGACAGACAGATAGATAAATAGATAATAGTTTAAGGTTTTATTTTTTTATAGTATTTTCTACATAGATGGATAGGCAGAGAGACAACAGATAGGTTGATGCATAGATTGATAGATGAAAGGATGGACATGTATATGCATAGATACAGATGGACATACAATTAAATACAGTGACTGATTGATTAATTGGTTGACCGAAGGGTGGTTGAATGCATTGGCAAAAGAAATGACAACAATAAATGGATCACAAATATTTATAGACTGATTAACCAGTCAACCACAAGATGGGTGGATGAGTGCACTGGTAAAGGAAATGACAGAACAATAAACAAGACTACAAATACAGATTAGAATGATGACTAATGAAATCTGTAACTATACAGGAAAAAAGATTTATCTCAACAATCATGTATAATCTTCACTTGTAATATCAATCCTATATGCACAAATGAGGAACACCATTAATAATACTGGTTGGCTGCTGAACTCAGAAAATGTGATAACCCTCCTATAGTATCGTAATTTTGCTGGCGTCTCTGACTGACACTACTGTCCCAAACAGAAGTCACATACAAGAATTGTTTATTGTTATAATTTTTTTAGTTTAAATCTTTGCTTAGGATGAAATCATTATCTCTTCTGTTTGGCACCGAAATTGTCTGAAACAGCTACAGTATTCAATGATTGATATTAATTTATAAATAGCTTGTACTGAAATTGATACAGTGCACAGTAAATGGTGTCTATGCAGAGTTTTTTCCCTTAGTCTGCTAGCAGCACTGAATCCACAAAAAGTCCTGCCCACAAAATTTACCTTGTGCCTGAAAAACAAAGCAAGACCACATATAGGAAACAATCCATACAATAACACAATTGCTTGGACAGTCAGACTCTAATTTGTTTTTCCCAAGAGTAGCCTAATAAAGAAGATTAGAGACATTATAAGATATTTTCAGTAACTAACCAAAGACAAGAGCCACAGAAAAAAGGAAGACAATAAATTAAGAGATATTTTAATCAAGTAATATCACTCTTCACCACATAAGAATAAATTAATTAGCGAAAAATAAATAAAATGATTAATTTCAATAAAACTTTATTTTCAATGCTGACTGTCTAAAGGACATAAAGAAATAATAATCTTAAATATTATATATTATCAGTCTGGTTCAGCATTGGGAAATTGATGAGTGGATAGATGACAAATTTAATGTTCACCGACAAATGTGTGCCCCAACAAATGCACGCCAACAAAAACCTGATGGACAAAAGCACGACGACACATTCTGTCCCTAACTCTAACCCTAACCCCTAATCCTAACCCCAACCCTAACCCTAACCCTATATCGCATTTGTCAGTGCGCGCATTTGTCGGTGCACGCAATTGTCATTCACGCATTTGACGGGTCCACCAAATTTAAGAGGTCAGTCTCTTTGAATGATGATTAAGCTATACTTGAATCATCCCAAATTTATGCTAACCATATGCTTTAAGTAATGATTCACTTTAAATAACTGTACATTTTAAGCAATGATTTGCTTTAAATGACTGTATGCTTTTAATAATTGTTCACTTCAAGTAATTATTTGCTTTAAATAATCATACACTTTAAATGATTCACTTTTAATAATTGTACACTTCAAGTAATTATTTGCTTTAAATAATCATATGCTTTAAGTAATGATTTGCTCTAAATAATTGTATACTTAAGTAGTGATTCTCTTTAAATAATCATACATTTAAGTAATGATTCACTGTAAATAATCATACACTTTAAATACTAATTTATTTGAAATAATCAATGCTTTAAATAATGAGTTGCTTTAAGTAATTGTACACTTTAAACAATCATTTGTTTTAAATAATCATACACTTTAAACAATGATTTGTTTTAAATAATCATACACTTTAAACAATTCACTTTAAATGATGATTTGCTTTAAATAATTATAATTGTTTACTTTAAATAATGATTCATTTTAAACAATGATATGCTATAAATAATGATTCACTTTAAATAACCATACACTTTAAATAAATATACAGTGGACTAAAAGACCCCTTAACACTTCTGGAAGATGATCATTATTATTGGAATAGACTTATCCTGGCATATAACACCCACACTTTATAAAGAGGTTATAGCAGATTAATAGAAAATGCTGCAATCCTTTACAATATGGTCAAAAGGAATGGACCAACTTGTGATAACTGCATGCTTTAAAATATAATGACCTAATGGGATGGACTTTTCTGTGCACTAATTACATGCTGTAAAATGTAATGGCCTAATCACCCTAATGTAATGGACCCATCTGCATTAATTACATTCTGTAAAATGTAATGGACCAATCTATGCACTGATTACATGCTTTAAAAGATAAAGACCTACCTTTGTGCTAATTGCACGTTTTGAAAGGTAAAGGTCAAATGGAAATGATCAACTTGTGTGCTTATCACTTGCTGTACAAGTTATGACAATGTGTTTCATGGTGTAGCTACTTTATTTAGGATTTTATCAGTAGATGACCAACTTGTGTGCTTATCAATTGCTGTACAAGAGATGACAATGTGTTTCAGGGTGTAGTTACCTTATTTAGCATTTTATCAGTAGATGGTGTTAGTGTGCTTATAAAGTTGTGACCTGTTCAGGATGACCTCATTCATCTAAATGGACATATTCTTTTGTGTGAGTGAAACACATGAATGAATGGATGTGAGCATTTGAAGTGATGAAATAATATGAAAGATGGTGAAGCCACAATATCTGTGCATTTGACTATTTCCTATCATGAAATATTTGGCTTAATTTAGGTGATAATATATTAATATCAAAGCTTTCAAAATACGAGAGTGATTCTATGGGTTAATTAATATTTGATAAGTCATAATATGGAACTGCTGTTATTAGTTGACCAGTGTGCAGCCTGCTTGTAGTAAAATAGTACATGTACGTGACTCTTAAATCTTCGTGTTCTCGTGGAGTAGGCTGTATACTGTCTGCTAAGTTAGGATTTTTAATGCTCGTTCGATTCCAGTTAAATATAGATCAAGAGGATTCTGTAACGCTAGATTTTGTAACTTAAAAGCCATTACACCTTTGCTGGCTGTCCCCTTCCCCCATTTTCTCGTTTTATTTCCCACCCCACCCCCATTATGGTTTAGCCGAGGTACATTATGCTTTTCAATCAATAAACGACAGATGTGTGTGTGTGTGTGTGTGTGTTGTTTATAATTGTATGTGTGTGTGTGTGTTGTTGTTTATAATTGTATGTGTGTAGAAAATTCTAATATTGTCGGCTCCACCTTCCCATCGTCACCAACTCCCTCTATAAGCGTGACACATAAAACACACTCAAAACGCACCAAAAGAAAACCACACTCGCAAACACAACTGTCGCACCGATGTACTCAAAACTCTGTCGCACAAACGACATCTCTGGGTCTACTCGGAAATAAGCCTTTCATCTGAACTTCAATAAAGACGGCAAAATGAAGGCAAAATTACCTCCGATAAATTCAGAAGAGAATGTGCCGAAGACACGACAACAGGCGCTAGATTGACTCGTAGTATGACAGACGATGATTAAAATGTCTCAAACATCGGTACGCCCCTCTGACGTGTTACAGTGCGAGGCAATGACGAATGCTTTTATCGCGTGTTACACTGTATCAGCGTCTGTTGTTTTACAGAAAAAATATAACATTTTTAAAAAAATGGTGGAATTGATAGAACGCACCTTTCCAATCATCTGTATAATAGTAAACAGCAATATTTAGGTGGAATAGCCATTTAAATGATTGCCACAATGTGTCCAGACGAGCGCTCTGTGTGCGATGGCAATGGTTGCGTAGTCAGTTTCACACAAACTCTATGTCCGGAGAGAAAAGACAGTGCAGTGTAGTTCTAGTCTGTTCAGTCCAGAATATAAAGACACAATAGAGTGAGACAACACAGTGCAGTGTCGTTCTAGTCTGTTCAGTCCAGAATATAAAGACACAATAGAGTGAGACAACAAACTAGTCAAAAAAGAAAAAAAGGATGCAACACAATTAGATAACACACTGCCGTGTCTGCCAAGTCTAAGTACAGAATATGAAGACATAATAGAATGAGACAACACAGCATTAAGTCTCATTACGAAATATAAAGGCACAATAGAGTGAGACAACACAGTGCAGCGTCCATCATGTCTTAGTACAATATGGCGGAGTAAATTTGCCTATTTCCATTTCTAAACTTAACAATTATATATTTGTTGCCAATGTTAACATGGGACGACCTATTGGACGCTGTTTATGATGATATTTTTGAGTTGGAATAAACAAGTCAGGTGGAGAATACGTTAAAACTTGCTGGTGCAATCAAAACCAATTCCAAGCAGATGAGTAGTTTTCTGACTGTCTCACACTTGGCCATAACCATTTCATCCGATGGGGATAGACCAAAGTTATTTTGTTGAAGAAAGTACTATATTCTAATCACTTTGTTTTTGACATAACTTGAATCTGCTCATGAAGGCAATCATTATGTGGAAACTATTTTCATTATAATCTCTATAACTGCATTTCTGCTCTCAGATAAGAGTTATCCTGTTATTTATATTGACACTTTTATACTGAATTACATGAATGTATTAGGATACAAGAATGTAAGAACATTGAAACTATTCGAATGTACTTCGTGGAAATATCGATGTCAAATAATCTTCTCATTGTATTTTTATATGTATATTTATTTGATTGTTGATTTAATAAATGTATTTACCTTCTTACACATATTGATAACCATATGTTGGAGAGATAGTGGTTGAAGGGGGGACTTGCTAAATATAGATTAAAGACGGATTTATCTTCTCCTTCGGTAAGACTTTTTTGGAAATATTGTGTTTACAGTTAATACTTGAGGGTTAGAGAAAACATTTACAGCGCCCGCATATCTGCCAAGTGAGAGAGACGAGTGGAGTCATCTGGATAATTATTAATAACATAAATTAAGATTCTCATCACTTGTAATTAGTTATTGATGATTAAATAATAATAATAATCATAACTATTAACTAGGGTGGCGTTGTGTGACAAAATCTAATAATTAATGATTTAAAACAAAAACATGGGCATATACATTGTTGATTGGCACTGGCAAATACACAATCGTCTTAGAATTTCATAATAAACTCTCTGCATATAAACGTCTTATGTCCTTGACTGCATAGAGGATCGTTCACAGTCGAGTGACGTCAAGTTTGTTCCAAGGATCTTACCAAAAGAGGCAAAGGAAAATTTTTCTTAATTGCAACAGTCAGCAAGATGGTGGTGTTTGTGTGCGCGCTCGCGTGTGTTTTTGTGTATGTCATCTAAAGCTGATAATAACAAGATAAAAATATCCTAGAATAAAAGATAATGAAACAATAATATTAAGTGTACTATGTACAAATGTTTAGTTGCCATCAGTTTTAGGGCACAAAACAACACACAATGGGCCATTGAATATTAATGGTCAAGATAGGCTGCCATTACATCTATGCTAAGCCTAGTATAAAATTGTTTTCAGCTAGCTAGGGCAGGGAAGTTTAGAGAGGGTAGTCGATGGGATGAGGTTTGAGTGGCGTATCTAGAGTTTCTAGACCCTATTCCGGAATACTGACCCGCCTGGTGCTACTGCTTGTCGCGCGCGTACCCGATCCCATCTACTCGCCTGTGAATGACTGACTGACCCCGAGTCCAGTGTTTGCTGCCGCACGTGCGTGTTGTTTGCACGCGTCTGAGATGATGCGCAGCTCGTGCGGGCGCGAGGAGACGGCGACAGACACTCATCAAGGAGAACAAACACCGGAAACGCGCCGTGGGATAAGAGTAGGATGGGGGGGTCGCGTGAGTGGGGCAGGCATGTCTGCCGATGTGGACAAAAGCTTCTGTTATGGGAGTGTTGGTCCACGCAACCTTTTCGCTGCCAGAACTGAATGTTACGTGTCATTGAGATTATTATAGAAATCAGAATTGCAAAGGATCCTAGAATTCTCAAAACTCAAGCCTTAATTTTAGCTGTATTTACTCTCAAATACAGGAATCAGCTTACAGCAATATGTTTACTGATAAGTTCGACAACAATGCTGGATTCACACACCAACGTGATCTGGTAGAGTACAGTAGTCACTGAAGTCTGAAGCAGATACAAACTTACAAAACAAAAATGGCGCGCTCCTTTCTGCAAAAGAAAAGTAAGGCAGTGCTAAATTTCAGGCATCTTTCATTAATAAATTCATTTATCTCTTTACACACATTCCTCCACTTACAAATCCTGCTACAATATTCATTAACCCATTACCCTTGCTGCATAAAGAAATATAGCATCAATCAAAATTCTCAAGTATAATGTATAACGTAATCAAATTAGTGAACTTAGAAATAGTGGAAGCATTCTCCAGTTCAAATCATAGATCAATAGCAATCATGTACAAATATTTTGAAGTCCATTCTTTTTTGAAGTCCATCAGTCAGTTAACTTACCATAAGCTAATGATTATCTTTATAACTGGACTCGAGTTTCATCAAAATCAAAGTGATTAGAATGTAGGACTTCCTTTAACGAAGTAACTTTCATTCCATCCCAATGGATGAATTTGCTGTGAACAAGTATGAGATATTAGAAAAACTACTCATCCATTTGGAACTGGTTTGGACTGCATCAGCAAGTTCTAGCATATTCTCCACCTGAGTTGTTTACTCCAACTCTGGCACTTAAAAATATCATCGTAAGCAGTGTCCAAGATAGTGTCACTTTGACATTTAACAACAATTCATATAACAATTCAGTTTAGAAATAGGGAAAGGCAAATTTACTTCAAAGGTACCTAGTGCATCTCCCTCCCCCAAACTACTAATAACAGTCTTGTTTGACAATGTACCTAGTGCATCCCCCTCCCCCAAACTACTAATAACAGTCTGGTTTGACAATGTACCTAGTGCATCCCCCTCCCCCAAACTACTAATAACAGTCTTGTTTGACAATGTACCTAGTGCATCCCCCTCCCCCAAACTACTAATAACAGTCTTGTTTGACAATGTACCTAGTGCATTCTCCAACTTATTTATACTCAGTCAGTGATGCCATACGAATAAATGAAATAAGACATGTTCTCCACCTGAAAGACTGTACAACTGATCATATGATTAGTTTCAATAGTTTATGTTCCTAGCTGACAGATTTTACAACTGATCATATGATTAGTTTCAATAGTTCATGTTCCTAGCTGACAGATTTTACAACTGATCATATGATTAGTTTCAATAGTTCATGTTCCTAGCTGACAGATTTTACAACTGGCACATTGAAAGAAACCAACGAGTTATAATAAAAAGTGTTAATAAAATGATCATAGCTTAAATATTTTATTATAAACCATTGTCTGAAAAACTAATTATAATAGTTTTATTTTAAAAGTTTGTTTGCTTGTTGGGGAATAAAGATGAAATGGTGGTAGTAGTGGTGGTGGTGGCGGTGTTGTGTGCAGGTGGAGTGGGGAGAGGGGTAGGAGTGGAGACGAATATGTACATGGAGACTTTGTTGGTTAACAAACAGCCAGTAGTAAACCAGAAATATATGAAATGGCATGTCTTAAAAAGCATAGTCAGTTGAAATTGGTTGTTGTTCCAGTCAGCTAGTGTTAAATCTAGCAACAACATTTAGCCACTTGAAGTGGGCCTCTATGTACTGCATCAGTTTACTCGGAAGACAGAAGTGGGCTTAGATGTACTGCATCAGTTTACTCGGAAGACAGAAGTGGGCCTAGATGTACTGCATCAGTTTACTCGGAAGACAGAAGTGGGCCTAGATGTACTGCATCAGTTTACTCGGAAGACAGAAGTGGGCTTATATGTACTGCATCAGTTTACTCGGAAGACAGAAGTGGGTCTAGATGTACGCACCAAGATAGAAGTAAAACTAAATATACTCTAATAGTACTATGAACTTATTATTCATTACAACTAGTTCGAAAGAGCAGAATATTTCACACTGAAAAGGGAAACTAAAAAATATTAATTAGTATATACAGTCTATCTATACTCCACACGATTTTACAAATCTTTCCTTTCTTCTTTTGTCTGAATTTGTAATGAATTCGAAATGTCGACGAGGTGTTACGGTCCGCTTTTAAAGTAGTTACTAATGGCTTATGCTGGCAAACAAAAATGTTTAAATTGCAAGCAATTTCTCAAACTTTGCTTTGAAAACCCAGACACGAGTAGCGATTCTAAACCAGAACTGTTGTGCTGCAGATTTCAGGCGTGGCGTATTTATTGCCTGTCCGTACCACTTATCATTCTTCAAACAAGACAAGCTGCTAATGGCCAGCATTCAATTTCCAGCTTTTGGATGGATTCGCAGTGCGTCATTGAGGACCACAAACTGACTGATCGAAGTTAATTTATTTTCAGACATAATTAGCCACGCCCCTTAATTTAATCCACTGAGAGTGAGTTTATAATATGTGAATAAAGCAGCTTTAAATTTGTCAAAGTCTTCTCCTTCTATGTTGCTTAGTGTGTTGTACTCATCTTTTGTGTTACCTTGTTACAGCCCAGACAAGTGGATAGCCCAAAGTTCATGAGGAAGCTTGCTAGTTCTGGTGATTTTTTGAATGTTGCAATGAAAATGTCTCTGCAGTCTTTGTGTTCATCAAAGGTAACATATTGATTCCCATGAAACCACTTTCTCATGTACGCCCTAAATTCACCTAAAACATCTTTGAAATGTGGACTCCCCTCACTATCTTCTACCTGAGATCCCCAACTCTCGTTCTCTAAGCGTTTTTAAGATAGAATGTGTTCCTGCTCTAATCTTTTAGCTAATGGTTCCTTTTTCAGCTTCTACTCTCTTAACCTTGATCTCATCAGCCCTTTTTGTTTGCTTTGCATGGTTCAGCCCTTTCTTCTCTCCTCTACCAACTTGTTTTTCTTCTTTCACTTTGAACTCGATTCTGACCTAATTCGCTATTTCCTCATCTTTAAGTCCATGCAAAACACCCTCTTCTCACAGATCTTCAATAATCTGTTTCTTATCTTTTATTTTGTTTTTTATTTAGAAAACCTGCTCTAAATAAATTCTCTTAGTGCTATGACAATATACTCGCTTGGCAATAACACTTTTATCCCAAGGTTTCCCTGTAATACTAGGCTCCGACCTTACAGTATTACAAAGCTGTTATATTTAGTTGCCTAAATATAATCTGCATTGAAGTCTATTGTTACAATATATCGTCTTCTCTTTACAGTGATCTTCTCAGCTCTTACTCATATGGATGGAGTGTAGGGGGCGCTTCCGGCTTCCGCCGCTTTCGCGCTCTTACTCATAACTAATAAATCATTAACTTATAATTGCAATGCTGCAACGTACCTATTATACAATTCATTGTTAATTATGCACAGCACCAGCTACAATTAGATACATTCAAAACATATTAACACAAAAATGCATGTAACTTATAAACTGTAAAGAATACATGCAAAATATTCAATTAATTAATTCATCATATAGGATCTATTATAGAAAATAAAGTTTTGAATTCTGCCTGCGCTTCCATTAATTGTCCGCTTGTAGTCATCTATCATGTAAGATATTAATACAGAACAGTAGTATAAAACTCTGTATGTGTGTGTGTGTGTGTGTGTGTGTGTGTGTGTGTGTGTGTGTGTGTGTGTGTGTGCATGCGTGCGTGTGTATGCATGCATGCTCATAAGCAAGATGTAACAGCTGTTGACTACACTACTGTAACTCGCAGTCATTTTCGGATTTCCTGTTTATAGATGGAAGTTGTTGTTGGACACTCGTTGGATGGGTTCTAACTAGAACATACTTCCGGATATAATTTATTAAATTAACTGATCCAATAGTTCCCCCTTTTATCGTTTCCATTGAGATTTCATCCCGACCACAAACATATTTTTAATAGAAAAATTGCATTGTGATTTCAAGTCTGACTTCTTTCTCCTCTATAGTGTGGTTTAATTGTTATTCTTTCTCCTCTATAGTGTGGTTTAATTGTTATTCTTTCTCCTCTATAGTGTGGTTTAAGTGTTATCCCTTCTCCTCTATAGTGTGGTTTAATTGTTATTCTTTCTTCTCTATAGTGTGGTTTAATTGTTATTCTTTCTTCTCTATAGTGTGGTTTAATTGTTATTCTTTCTCCTCTATAGTGTAGTTTACTTGTTTAACTGGCACTTCTTACTATGTTATACAGTAGTTTAATTCTTGATTTGGCACATTAAAAGGCGCTAAGATCTAGTTCAGCTTATGCTAGAACTAAATTTTCCTCTAAATGTCTGACACACTTCTATTTATGCCATTGTTTGTATCTGATTCCCTGATACTTGAAAAAAAAAAAGGACAAATTTCCGAAAGAAGTTATTATTTTCATCTGTCTCTTTCTTGTTTAGACTTGATTGTATTTGTGAGCAAAAATATTAAGTTAAGAGATTCATAAATGCAATTTAATAATCTCATAATTAGTACTAGATGTATCCATCCATCCATCCATCCAAACACTCCCTCCCTCCCTCTATCTATCTATCTATCTATCTATCTATCTATCTATCTATCTATCTATCTATCTATCTATCTATCTATCTATCTATCTATCTATCTATCTATCTATCTATCTATCTATCTATCTATCTGTCTGTCTGTCTGTCTGTCTATCTATCTATCTATCCTTCCATCCAGAAACCAACACTACCATCCATCCACTTAATATGGTTAATTAGAAAAAAGTTCTTTCCCTGTTCAAGGAGCGCATTAATCTTGCTTAATGCCTAAGCCATTTATGGGTGACAACATGAAATCTCTCCATCCAAGATGGAAAAATGTAGCGATGGCAGAATGACATTAACATTACACCCACAGCTAGTATTTTATAGTGAAGGTAAACACGCCCGCTAAAACGTCACCGTTATTTTCGGCAATTATCGTCTGTTTTCGAAAGTCTGAATGATTAATGTGCGACACAAGGTTATGTTCAATGCAACAACATCAATTACAGCAACAACAACAAGAAAATAAATCCCACTACTATGTTTGGGCGAAGTGCTGAATGCAGTAGCTAAAAATGCTGAATGCAGTAGCTAAAAGTGTTGAATGCAATAGCTAGAAGTGCTGAATGCAGTAGCTAAAAATGCTGAATGCAGTAGCTAAAAGTGTTGAATGCAGTAGCTAAAAGTGCTGAATGCAGTAGCTATCAGTGCTAAGTGCTGAATGATTTGGATTTCACATACGCTTCTAACTGTATCTGATTTCGCAGAAGGGCGCAAAAATAAGGGGAGACAATGTTCTGGAAGGCAGAGGTATAGCTGAGTGGAATGAAGGCTTTGAATAGGTTTGTTTGATTCGTTTTCCAAGTTTGGTTCATTTTCTAACTTTGATTCCTTCGTTAAGTTTGATTGATTTTCACTTCAGGTTTGGCCGGGAAGCAACTTTATTTGACCCCCAAAAATGTATTCAGTCAAAAAATCATTATTTGGTCAAATGGGCAGAATATTTGAACACATTCACATATTTGGTCAAACAAAGCGAATTGTGAGCCCAGCCGCCAAACATATGCAACTCTTTCCGAATTTTAACGGTCAGATGACGTCCTGAGCGCTCGACCTGTATAGCATAGGTCATAGGTCATAGGTCATTCGTCCCACCCCTCTGATTAGAAGACTGAGCCCACCGTGCTAACTAGGAAGTGGTTAATGATAAACGGTAGTATTTTGCCCCTTGTGAGTGGAAATATATTGTCTTTAAACTATGACTGAATAAAAGAATGGAGTAGATTGCTTGAGTATATTAATTTGATCATTTATGGATTTTCAATGTTGGTAGTAATTGATGTCTAAAGGAATCCACCAATCTATCATGAAATGACTATTAGATCCAAATTATTAAAATCTATTGTATAATATGTGAATACCAAGGTATTATATTTCAAGTTGTATGAAAATAATGACAGGGTGAAAGAACAGAAGAAATGAGCGGATATGTAAATGAAAGTGTTAGCCATGTATTTAGCGAGATCTCTGGAGTACTTTTGTGCTCAAGGTCATATGTCTGTATCGTGGCTATAGGTCTGTATCGTGGCTATAGGTCTGAATCGTGACCGTAGGTTTGTATCGTGGCTATAGGTCTGAATCGTGACCGTAGGTTTGTATCGTGGCTATAGGTCTGTATCGTGGCTATAGGTCTGTATCGTGGCTATAGGTCTGAATCGTGACCGTAGGTTTGTATCGTGGCTATAGGTCTGTATCGTGGCTATAGGTCTGAATCGTGACCGTAGGTTTGTATCGTGGCTATAGGTCTGAATCGTGACCGTTCTATTTGTTTACTTTGAGTGTTACCTGTTCAGATCCCCTACTATGTAAACGAGTGTGCCTTTTTGCTACATTATTGCTCATATGGCTGACCTTCACACTTCTCATAGCATAGTAGGACACTCACCTAAAGGTATACTGGTTGTCTGATGAATAAATAAAATAACCTCTCCCATACTAAGCGCACATATATTTCTTTAACAATAGAAGGAGTGTAAACAATATGATAAAACTTATTTAAGAAGAAAATAACAATAAATGTTGATTTGTGCTGTAAATATTTCCGACTACGAGATTCAGTAATCAAACTGTCTGAATCGTGAAGTGTCACAAAGGCAATACTCAAACATAGCACAGAACAATCACAACAATACAATTCTGCTACTTAAATCAATAAAAAAAAGAACTTGCTATGCAGAACAAAACAAAATAAATGCCTTGTTATGAGACAGGAGTTTATTTCCCCAGCCACTGGTTTGGAAAATATTATGTTGACAGTCAATTGGTTCTTCTAAAAATGACTACAGTTCAACTGTTCATCAAGAATAACACAGTTCGTTGATAATTGAACAAGTAACAGTCATTGCTTTCCCTTATGAGATACTAAATTCAGAATTTAGAATTTAGTCTGGTTTTCACAAAGATACTAACTCGACTCATAAACAATGTTTGTACAGTGAGTAAGAAAATAGATGTTTCGCTCATAGAAACAGATTGAGAAGGTTATAATTAGAATGTACTCACATGGGAGGAAGGCAAGATAGCCGAGTTTTCTCCCGTTGTATGAGTTGCTTAGCTGACCTTTTCTCTCAAGTATACACAACATGTAGCTTGCAACCCAGGAAAGTGCAGTTTTCCCAGAGATGCTGCATCACTATTTCTGTAGGAAACGTGACGATATGTATGACATGGTTATGGATGTAGTGAAGACAAGTGTATGACATGGTTATGGATGTAATGAAGACAAGTGTATGACATGGTTATGGATGTAGTGAAGACAAGTGTTTGACATGCTTATGGATGTAGTGAAGACAAGTGTTTGACATGCTTATGGATGTAGTAGAGACCTGAGGAAGAAAATTATGATAGAGAAAAAGAATTATTATTCATACTCAGGCCCTCATAGGATGAAGAAATGAAGACTTTTGAAATTCTGGCAAAATAAGACATCTGTGTGAATATTTCATCGAGGTAATTAATTACACTTCTCCATACCATTACTCTAGGATATGCCGACATATTTCATACTTGTGGACTAATACTACAGGCTCCCTTCCCTCACTTCCGGACACACTCAAACCGACAAACAGGCAGATATAAAAATTACACACACACACACACACACACACACACACACACACACACACACACACACACACACATACACACACACACACACACACACACACACACACACACACACACACACACACACACACATTCCTTAAGCACAGTAAAATCTACTTCCGGAAGTTGAGGAGACTAGGGAAGACCCATTTGTAATGAATAAGGGGAGATCCATGGAATCGCTTTGACAAAAGTTGGTCTCTGGGGAGAATCGGGTTATTCCTTCTCCTTAGCAGTTGTCTCGTATCGTGACTTTTCCGCGTCCACTTTTCCAATAACCCGTGCAAAGAGATTTGCGGTGTGCGTGCCAAAGGGTTTAGTTTAGCCCATGACTCTCACTCAACCCAAATTCTTGCGTTCGGAGAACAAATAATGAAGCTACCCAAATCATGTCTTTGCTATCGAAAACTGGGAGTTGGGGGATGATTGGCTCTTTTATTTGAACGTCACAGATTGGCTCTATTAATTGAACGTCACAGATTGGCTCTATTAATTGAACGTCACAGATTGGCTCTATTATTTGAACGTCATAGATTGGCTCTATTATTTGAACGTCATAGATTGGTTCTATTAATTGAACGTCATAGATTGGCTCTATTAATTGAACGTCATAGATTGGCTCTATTAATTGAACGTCATAGATTGGCTCTATTATTTGAACGTCATAGATTGGCTCTTTTGCTCAGTTTAAACCGAAGATAGTATCTACTTAAGTTCTTTGTTTATTATTTAGATACTACAGATCTGTGCTATTTACTTCTCACGAGACTTTAACGGTCCAAATAATTTAGTGATTCGTCGATTCAGTTGAGGGTTTCGCTATACGAATGATGTGTGAGCCCTCGGGAGTTAGTGGGTCTGATGACAACGGTTCAATGATGCTAGGTTTGTAAAGCATTCATTTTAATGTGCCAGTCCTGGATAAGTTGGTTTATAATAACGAAGTTGTGGTAGAGTAAATTTGTATATCTCTATTTCTAAACTTAATTGTTATATAAATTGTTAAATGCCAACATTACCCGACCTTGGGCACTGCTTATGCTAATATTTTCGTAAGTGCCAAGAGTTGGAGTAAAAAACTCAGGTGGAGAATTTGCTAGAAATTGCTGATGCAATCCAAACCAGTCCAGTTAGATGAGTAGTTTTTCTGACTAATAGTCTCATACTTGCTCATAAGAATTTAATCCAATGGGGATGGACTGAAAACTACTTTGTTGAAGAAGTGCTCTATTTCTAATCACTTTGATTTTGACATAACTCGAGTCCAGTCATAAAGACAATCATTAGCTTATGGTAAGTTAACTGACTAACTAATCCAGCATTGTTGTAGAACTTATCGGTAAACGTATTGCTGTAAGTTGATGCCTGCGAATTCTGTTCAAGAGCCATTACAGTGAAAATTGAAGTTTGAGCTTGGTCTCAAGAATTCACGAAGATTATTTCAACATTCCTTGTTGTGTCCTTGAATAGCGCATACAAAGATTCTAGAACATTCTGCATTATGTGCTTTGTTAGCGCATGCGAAATTCTGGATGATTCTCCACTGTGTGATTTGGAACGCATCAAAGATTAAGGAACAGTTGCATAATGTGCCTAGAAAGGGTACTTTGGACCGTTGCCAAATAAGAAATTCAGTGACTTGTTGCAAACTGCGTGATTGTGAATATGTGCCAGCTGCCATCTTTGAAAAGGTTATGTATATCCACTGTAATTGTCTCTGAAACTCCACTCTCATATCTATGAACTTGAGTAGTTATATACTATGTAGGGTAGGTACATTTGCTGTAAGAAGGACTAATAGACTAGCTAAAGTTATATACTATGTAGGCTAGGTACATTTGCTGTAAGAAGGACTAGTATATTGTGCAAAGTGTTACTAGAAATACGCTGTATATTGATTTAATATATAGCATGTAGTTAACCTAATTTAATGTTACATTGACACCGAACACCACGTTTGTAGCATTGTTGGACATTACCAATCACTACTGTAGAAATAAAACTTTACTGACTTGACATTACCAATCACTACTGCAGAAATAAAACTTTATTGACATGACATTACCAATCACTACTGTAACAATAACATCTTAACTGACATGACAATACCAATCACTACTGTAACAATAACATCTTAATTGACATGACATTACCAATCACTACTGTAACAATACAATTTTATTTACATGATATTACCAATCACTACTGTAACAATAACATCTTAATTGACCTGACATTACCAATCACTACTGTAACAATAACATCTTAACTGACATGACATTATCAATCACTACTGTAACAATAAAATCTTAATTGACATGACATTACCAATCACTACTATAATAATAGCATCTTAATTGCCATGACAATACCAATCACTATTGTAACAATAAAATCTTAATTGACATGACATTTCTACTGTAACAATAAAATCTTTATTGATATGACAATAAAAAAAAATAAAAGAGAAAACTTTCAGATAAATGAAAAACAACACAATTTATTAGAATGACCCAGAAATATATATGGCAAATTACTTGATCAAACACAGACTGCATGTCCGCGAAAGTTGATCTGCGATTTGGAGGCCAAGTCTCAAGAGTCATCAAGAGATAGATAATTGTGCACAGCAAGACAAGATGATGTCAAATAATCTGAGACATGGGAACAGTTTTATTATTTTTTTAAAAATCCGAAAACCCCTAACCGAATCAAACTCAGGACATATTTTCATTCCAAATACAAAGCAGCGCCCAAAGAAGAGCTTGACTGAAATTTAGTTTACATAAAGAGTGCTTTATATTTACGGTATGCAGTGACGAGATAAAGCTCGGAATGATTGAATTAAATAGGTATATAATGTTGAGAGAAAGCTCGGAATGAGATGTGTGGTATACAGTGCCGGTAAGAAGAATGAATTAATATCTATGGTATATAATGGCGAGAGAAAGTTCGGAATGAGATCTATGGTATATAATGTCGAGAGAAAGTTCGGAATGAGATTTA
The DNA here is from genome assembly GCA_028829895.1 of Sinotaia quadrata. Taxonomy (NCBI): domain Eukaryota; kingdom Metazoa; phylum Mollusca; class Gastropoda; order Architaenioglossa; family Viviparidae; genus Sinotaia; species Sinotaia quadrata. The sequence goes on along the minus strand of CM054177.1, from coordinate 46,184,973 downwards.
TGGTATATAATGTCGAGAGAAAGTTAGGAATGAGATCTATGGTATATAATGTCGAGAGAAAGTTAGGAATGAGATCTATGGTATATAATGTGGAGAGAAAGACTGGAATGAGCTCTATGGTATATAATGTGGAGAGAAAGATTGCAATGAGATCAGTGGTATACAGTACTGAGAGAAGTACGGAAGTCCTTACTGTAATCTCACGAGGATGAATGATTGACTTCAAACGAAGTCCTGATATAGTTTACTTAACTGCCAGTAACCTCCCTTGCTGATGGAATGGTGGGCTGAAGGTTATGGAATGGTGGGCTGAAGGTTATGGAATGGTGGGCTGAAGGTTATGGAATGGTGGGCTGAAGGTTATGGAATGGTGAGCTAAAGGTTAGACGTTTAGTGTCTTCTTTCCACTGACGTCTCACATGGTCCAAGTCTGTCAGCTATGTGCTTGTACACCAGGCATCTGACCAAAATCTTATGTGACGACCATTGACTCATTTCACCGAGAAGGGAGAATATTTGATACTGGTAAAGCATGGCGTTTTTTTTTTTTAAAGTACAGAAATGATACCAAATAAAATGAACATTTCACAACACGCACACACCATCGCTGACATTTTTACAACAAACGTGTACGTGTCTTTACGAAATAACTATATGATTACCAAAATGCTTTAACAATGCATGTATACAAGTAGCATTTTAGTGCTACCTATAATACTTTTGACTGTCTACATGTACAAAATTTGTATTGCCTTGAAATCAAAGTTTGGAGAAATATCGTGCATATGCAGTGAAGTGTATAAAGTATAATACTTCAGTTGTGAAACAAGTCCATTGACTATCTACTTCTTAGCTGTAAAGTGAATATTTACTTAGGTACAAACACACCAGTGTGTATGGAGGAGTAAATTTGCCTGTCACTATTTCTAAACTTAATTGCTGTATAAATTGTTAAATGTCAAAGTGACATGGCCTTTTGTTAATATTTTTAAGTGTCTCAGAGGAGTAAACAACTCAGGTGGAGAATATGCTAGAACCTGCTGATGCAATCCAAACCAGTTCCAACTGGATGAGTAGTTTTTCTGACTAATAGTCTCATTCTTGCTCATAACAAATTCATCCAGTGGGGATGGACCAAAAGTTACTGTGCTGAAGAAGTTTTCTATTCTAATCACTTTTGATTTTGACATAACTTGAGACCGGTCATAAAGGGGATCATTAGCTTATGGTAAATTAACTGACTGATAAAAAATAAATGGACTTAGAAATATATTGCATATATTTGCTATTGATATATGATTTTAATTGGAGAATGCTTTAAGTAATTGAACCATAATTTCTATGTTCACTAATTTGATTACATGGTTCATTTTACTTATGAATTTTGATTGATGCTATATTTCTCATGCTGTGTGTGTATTGGGCTAATGAATAATGTTGTAGGATTTGTAAGTCGAGAATGTAAGGGAGAAAGGGATTTGCCTGAAATATGCCTGAAATTTAGTGCTGCCTTAATTTGACTTTTGAGTAAAGGAGCAGACAATGTTTATAGTCTTCTTCCTACTTCAGACTGCAGTGACTACTGTATTCTATCAGATCACGATTTTGTGTGTATCTAGCACTGCCATTGAACTTTTCAGTAAATATGTTGCTGTAATTTAATTCCTTTGAATTCTGTTCAAGAGCCAATATGATGAAAATTGAGGCTTGAATTTGGTCTTGAGAATTCACAAAGACATTTTGAACATTCCTCGTAGTGTACTTGAGTAGCGCACACTCATCGTGATGTGCTTTGCATGTGAAGTTCTTGACTATTCTCTAGGTGTGCTTTGTAACATTTGTGTAATGTGCCTAGAAGGTTTGTATTTGACCATCATCTAAATAAGAAAGAGAGTGACTTGTTGCAAACCGCGTGATTGTGAACACGTGCTAAGGAAAACTGACATCATTGAAAAAGTTATGTACATTGACTTAAATTATCTCTCTAAAACCTCACTCTCATTTCAGTGATGAATTATATCCATGAAAACTGAATGATTGTCTTGTGTTAATTGAACACTGTTGTGAAGTGATATAAATGTCATCGCTCTTTCATTATTTTCATATGTTGTATGTTGATAATAAATTTATTGACCTTCTTACACATAATGACAACCTTATGTTGGGGACATAGTTGGTGGAGGGAGGGGGGCTTGCTAAATACAGATTAAAGGAGAAATTGTTTTCTCCTTTGGTAAGAAATTTTCCACCTATGGAAATATTGTGTGGCAGTAAATGTTTGCTTTTAGTGATGTGGTAGGGAGAAAACGTTTACAGCTCCCGCATATCCGTCAAGTGAGAGAGGAGTGGTGTCTTCTGGAGAATAATTAATAATATAAATTTAGATTCTTGATTAATAATAATAATAATAAAATCAATAACTAGGGTGGAGTTGTGCCACACAATCATACATACTACTCCCTCTATAATAACATATCACACATAGTACTCTGATATAATCTGAGCTAAAATAATATCTGATGCATAATATTATCAACATGGACAATAATCCATATCAATAAACTAACGAATTTCAAGTTAAGTTAGTCACGTGGCTGGCAAATAGAACTAATTTTTCTTTTGTTTGTAGCTGTACGGTTTCACCTGGTCATCTCTCTGCATGTCTACCATCTGCAGTCTTACATTCCAATTAAACCTAAAATATGGTTTGTATTCTGATAAATTTTCATTTGTCTCGAAGGATATTAGTGTTAGGCCTTTTCGCCTTTAAATCATTCACCCCAATCCAGTGCCCATATCTTACTCTGAACAAAATACGCGTTTCTTTCCTCTTAGGGCCAAAATACGCACTTCTTCCCCCTTAGGGACAAGCAAATACTCATGTAGTTCATGAAGCTGGATATGTGCGTTTGAGAAAAAAAAAATACACCCCCCCCCACACACACCAGAGAGAGAATAGGGGAGACAGGAGATGGAGTGGATCACATTATATTCGCACCACTAAGGAGGCAATTTCTACAATAAGAAACGCACAGCCGTCACGATAGTCCTCCAAAGCTGACAATGAACAAAACAGTGCTACACAACCTACAACCATCCTCCCCCTTCCACCCCTCCTCTGCTAGTGTCAAGGGGCCGGTGGAGGTTGACACCGAATCTGACAGTTCTCTCATCCTCTGCGTGGCCTGTACGTAACGTTCGCACTGAGCTAGCGATGCGATCCGGCAGATCAATTGCTTGATTGATGAACAAACTTGTTGTTTTTTTCGAACGAGCGCGTAGCGGAAGCCCTGTAAGGCGGTGCGTGTTATGGTAGCCTCCCTTTGCTCCTTGCCTTTGAACGCCCTTTTGGCAGAACAAAGCAATTTTGATTTATACAGTGAATATCCGAGCCGGCGAGATCTGGAGTGGGTTGGTAATCTGATTCGGCTTGGAAACACAAACGTGTGTTCGAAGTACAAGATAATTATTTTAAAGTGAGAGCCAAGAAAATAAAATATGCTGCCAGTAAAAATGTAGATATGCATTCAAGGGAGACAAGTGGCTGGTTCTAGGCTTTCGTGTCGGCGTTTGTGCTGGCATCGTTGTGAAAATTAAATCAAGTATTTGAGTACTTTGGACTACCGAGACCGACAGGCATAAGTGAATGCCAAGACAGCTTTCCGTTTATTAAATATATCAATCGGTTTAATTTTCTAGAATATACGTTTTCTTCGCATCGTCTTCTGTATGTTCTTGAAAGATGACTGGCTTGAGCCATACCATTAAAAACTATTTATGTCCTTCCAGCGTGCTCTATATTAAAAAGGCAGTCCTATTTATTGTTATATCTAAACATAAAATCGAAATAAATTTACACTATATTAAAAAGGCAGTCCCATTTATTGCTATATCTAAGCATAAAATCGAAATAAATTTGCGCTATATTAAAAGAGGCAGTTCTCTTCAGTGCTTTAACTAAATATGAAATCGAAATAAATTTGCACACTATTAAAAAGGCAGTCATCTTTAGTGCATTAACGAAATATGAAATTGAAATATATTTGCACTATATTAAAAAGGCAGTCCCATTTATTGCTATAAACATAAAATCGAAATAAATTTGCATAAACGTTGAAAAAATCAACCATTAAAAACAATTTACAACAGCAGATCAGACACCAGTCTACTGAAAATGAAAAGGATGGCTATTTTAATGCTGCAAAGAATGCAAGCATGTTTCACAGTCTCGCTCTCCTCTCTTTATATACAATCTTTGGTCTAGACCTACTAATTGTAATTTATATATTTTGTCAGCTCTTTGGTCTAAAAGTACTAAATGCTTATTATATGTTGTAAGCTCTCTGGTCTAAAAGTACTAAATGATTATTATATGTTGTAAGCTAGTTTGTCTAAAAGTACTAAATGTTTATTATATATTGTCAGCTCTTTGGTCTAAAAGTACTAAATGCTTATTATATATTGTCAGCTCTTTGGTCTAAAAGTACTAAATGCTTATTATATAATGTCAGCTCTTTGGTCTAAAAGTACTAAATGCTTATTATATATTGTCAGCTCTTTGGTCTAAAAGTACTAAATGTATAATATATATGTTATATATTATATGTTATATATATTAACAGTAAGCTCTTTGTTTCCAAACGTCTGATCTTTCGACATCACGCTCGGAACTCTGACCCAACCCTAGTGAGAGCATTCATGTTTCATTTCGCATGCTCAAAATGATGTAATTATGGCATCATTTATTGATGAAATTATGAGAGTTATCAGTCATATTCGATGCATGTAGTAATTTGTCTGGAATTCCATTTGGTATTTACCTCCCTTTGGGAAGTTAATTGTCTGTTTAAGTCCGTGTACGCACAGCACGAAACGACGTAACAGTCCTGCCAAGATAACAGTTATCTCTTGTTAACGGAAGCTAGAAATTAGAATCCAATAGATATTATTACTTATTACTTATTATCTGTTAAAGGAATAAATTTGATGAAATATATTTATATATTTAGCCATGTAAACATATTAGGATTTCTAATACTTTATATTTTTATGTTGCAGACAAATTATGAAATACTTGTACTGTAATATTGTATGTATAACGTTTATGACTCAGACTGAATAATAATAATAAAAGAGAGAGAGAGAGAGAGAGAGAGAGAGAGAGAGAGAGAGAGAGAGAGAGAGAGAGAGAATAATTATGATGCAGACATATATAATAAATATATGTACAGTGTTGTGGTGAGGACTGAATAAGAAGAGAGAGAGAATAATTATGATACAGACATATATAATAAATATTGTAAGGAATGAATAAGAAACATACTCACTGCAATTTATGTATGTTAGACTGTGACATGCACCCCTTTGTTACAGGTTATGTTTATTATTTATTAATTAACAACATATAACTAATTACAAGTGATCGAAAATCTTAATTAATGATTATTAATAATTCTCCCTCAAAACCAACATGTCTCTCACTTGACGGATAAAGGCTGTGGCAAAAACGCCACTCTTTACACAATAATAAGATAGACGTTTTACTATCACATAATGTTTCTGCAGGTGGAGACATTTTACTAAGAAGTAATCTATATTTAACAAGCCCCCCATCCATTCATCATTCTCTCATCTTCTCATTCATCGTATAGGACTTTACCCCACCCCTCTCAGTAGTGTGTTTACTCTTGATGATTTTTGCAAGAGGGATGACTAGAGCCATCACATGAAAAGCTAGCCCAAAGAGTAATAAAGAAAATCGCGAATCGAGCGTGCACTTAGTCATAGGGCTGTGAACGATCACCTTAGCGACTATAGTAGTTAGCATTTAGAGTTCACACTTAGTCATAGGGTTGTGAACGATCACCTTAGCGATATGATGGTAAGCATTTAGAGTTCACACTTAGTCATAGGGCTGTGAACGATGACCTTAGCGACTATGGTAGTTAGCATTTAGAGTTCACACTTAGTCATAGGGCTGTGAACGATGACCTTAGCGACTATGATAGTTAGCATTTAGAGTTCACACTTAGTCATAGGGCTGTGAACGATGACCTTAGCGACTATGGTAGTTAGCATTTAGAGCTCTATGGACACTTAGCTCAAATAAACAAACACACACTCATACACACAAATGCACACACACATATATCTCAAGAAATAAAACGGATAGAAGTAAAACTTTATAAAATGCACCTGTTTAAAACAAAAATTAAATAATACGTAACTTTAAAAAATCGGGAAGGAGCAAATCTTGTGTACACTGTAGCAAATCACCATGGACTTAAAAGTGTAAACGGAGCAAGATCATCCAATCACCATGGACTTTAAAAAACGTAATCGTGATCACGATCCAGCCAATCTCCATGGACTTTTTAAAAAGTGTAAACGTGATCAAGATCAGCCAATCACCATGGACTTTAAAAAACGTAATCGTGATCAAGATCAGCCAATCACCATGACTTAAAGAATGTACTCTGCTGCAAGAGAAAATCAAATCAGCACAGAATTCTCTACGCATCATTTTTTTTTCTTTACCAAAATTAATTTAAATTAATTTTATTTGTTTTACCTTCATGAAAAACTACTACTTAATATTTCACCAACGGACAAATCGATTAACTCGGGAAATTTAGAAATGTCAGTCATATTTCCCCAAGTCTAATTTCAACATAAAGATAAATATTAATGGAGATTTATCACCAGGAATGTTCTTATTTGAAACGATATACGATGACATAAAAGTAAAAGAAATAATAATATAAAATTAATCTTTGTTTTTATTTTAAAGTGCTCAATCAAATCAATTAAGGCGTATACACATGCATAAGAACAAATTACGGAAGTCAAATTAAAAACAAAACGAAATGAAACAACACTGGGAAATTATACAGTAGAAGTTTTACAACTAAGGAGATATTTATAGTTATATATATCTTATTACCTGTATTTTCAAATTGGGTTTAGCAGTTGTCTTACACATATTCTGATATGACAAGTAGTCTTTAGAAGAACTATTTTATTTTTTCAAAACACTCGTTACAAAATAAAAATCCCTGATGAAGAATTTAAACAGCATGAGAAAGGAAGAAAGCAGAAATGGAAAATAAATAAAACAGAAATTAGGAAAGGAAGAATGAAAGAATGTAGACTGGAGAAAGAAAGAAAGAAAGAAAGAATAAATAAAGCAAGATAGAGAAATACTGGAGAATGGAGAAAAGAAGAAAGAAAGAAAAAGAAAGAAAGAAAGAATAAATAAAGCAAGATAGAGAAATACTGGAGAATGGAGAAAGAAAGAAAGAATAAAGCAAGATAGAGAAGAAAGAAAGAATGCAGAAATGAAGAAAGAAAGAAAGCATAATAGGGAATAAAGAAAGCCAAGGAGAAAGGAAGAAAGAATAAAAGGGTGTGGAAGAAAGATGATGATAAAGTCCGTTTGACAACAAGGGTGATGAATATGACTCAAAACGTAATGAACCCCTCTCAACCGCAGAGTAGGTATTACGTCACACTTTACAAAGATGTTGGGCACGAGATTGTGTGTGTGAGAGTGTGCGTGTGTGTTTGTGTATGTGTCAGAGAGAGAGAGAGAGAGAGAGAGAGAGAGTAAATGGTATTTCTATCGAATAAAACAACCACGACTGTTCCTGCTATGCACACAATGTCTATCGAATGGTTTTGATAATGTTTTGATCGACCTGAAGCAGTGGCGAATAGCAGGCGGTAACAACGTTATTAAGTATCAAGTCGTCACACTGCGTTTGGTTCCCCCCTTTCCCATCCCATTATCCCAGTGTATTTGATATGAGTCAATCTAATCTAATCTAATCTAAATCTTTCTTTCTTTCTTTCTTTCTTTCTTTCTTTCTTTCTTTCTTTCTTTCTTTCTTTCTTTCTTTCTTTCTTTCTTTCTTTCTTTCTTTCTTTCTTTCTTTCTTTCTTCTTTCTCCAGTATTTCTCTATCTTGCTTTATTTATATATTCTTTCTTATGTTCCAGACTTAAAGACAGAATGACAAGCAAATGTCTCAAGCTTAGAGTGTTACAGGTAAACGATCGGGAATAGATGCAGGTTTCTAGGCAAATACTCAGACTTAGACAGAGAGCCAAAGATACACGTCCCGACCTTAGAGAGAGTGAGAAAGCCACAGGCAAATGTCCCAGGTTTAGAGACAGAATGACAGCAAATGTCCCAGGTTTAGAAACAGAATTAGAAGCAAACATCCCGGGCTTAGAGACCCAATTACAGACAATTGTCCCATGACTTAGAGAGAATGACAAGCAAATGTCCCAGGCTTAGAGACCCAATAACAAATAAATGTCCCATGACTTAGAGACAGAATTAAAGTCATACGTCCTGGTCATAGTCAAAGTTGCATGAAAATGTTTTTTACTCAATAAAGCAAAATACAATTTCCTAAATTTCCTAACTTCCTGATCTTGGAATAGTTAAGAACCACAACAAATATCCTAGACGTAGATAAAGTGTCTTAGACCAATGCCACAGGCTAATATCACAGACATAAAGTATCCCAGGCCAATGCCACAGGTTTATCAGAGTTACATAGAAATATTTCTTGGTAAAACAGATTCGTGGTTATAGGTGCAGAGCTACATTAATGAACTCCACTTTAGAATCTGTCTGTCTCTCTGTCTGTCCTTATAACACAAATACATCATGTGATAAGATAAATCCACTCTTATAAAAATTATATTATTATCACTTAATTTACCCATTACACTCTGAAATTAATAATATTCAGTATGTTTATACCTGCTATAATTAAGTTTAACCTTGTTTCTTCATGTAACTTGAAAACTCTGATCATTGTCGGGTCACTTTGACATTACATAATTTATATAACAATTAAGTTTAACATTGTTTCTTCATGTAACTTGAAAACTCTGAACATTGTCGGGTCACTCTGACATTTAACAATTTATATAACAATTAAGTTTAACCTTGTTTCTTCATGTAACTTGAAAACTCTGAACATTGTCGGGTCACTCTAATACCAGAACACCATTTGAGGTCGTCAACTGACTAACGGAATGCAAACAAATACAGGACTTTATGCAAAACAGTGCCTAAAACTACAAAATCATCCATTAATAGTGAATCAAACTAATAAAAAAAAATTCACGACTCTCTATATAAACAGAGCCTAAAACCTCATCATCATTCGTTGAATGGTTAACGGAAACTGAACAAGAAGGGACTTTGCCTGCAATGGCGCCGTCAGTCATGCAAGTCAAAAACAGAATGTTAGTCTCAACAAATTCTGAAACTTGATCTAGCTAAGTTTTATTTCCAATCAATATCAAGGGCCCTTTTTTTAACCTTTGATAATAAATCTTTTGTTTTAGAAAGATAATTACTCGATAAAATTTCAGATAAGATTTAAATCAAAAGCAAGACAAAACTAAATCACAAGTAAAATATATTGGCAATGTTTTCAAAGTAAATTTTGCTAGATTTCTCTCTCTGAACGACACCCTTTGATTGTTGTGCCTTTAGCAACGAAAATTAATTATGCGAATAAAGTGAGCTTTGCGAATGAGTTCTTTCCCCTTTTTATTTCATTTTGTCCAATCACCAGTTTTCCTCTCAGAATGATTTTGCACGTTAAAAACTTTCATTACAATGCCCTACGCTTTTTATTCTGGGTCCCGCATGACGGAATTCTCCCAATTAGCATCAAGAAATGTGCGATCAAAAAAGTGTGTTGGATCACAAAAATCTATTCTTTGTCCGCATTGTTTCATTTAAAAAATTTTCTTTCTCTTTTTTCATTTTACTTCTTTTTTCTTTTCTCATTTGAGGAAGTGATGAGAATTTTATTTTGCCCTCCGCTTCAGTTTGGAAGACAAAGTTCAACTTTCGGCCCAGCAGGGTTACTGAGTACAGACTTGCAATCAGTTCAATCGACCGTGCTATCATTATTTAATACCACTCGCCTTCAGCATTTATGGGGAAAGAGTGTAAAGCAAATAATAAAAACAATAATATCATAACTACATTCTTTGATTCCTTGCGCACTGCATTGATCTTTCTTTGTTTTTTGTTGGTTTTTTTTTCTTTTTGAGCACGCACTTTATTAGCTCTCATACCATTTTAAACTGGCAGTATAACAGTAATACAATACTCTGTGTGACGCGATGGCAAGATTGTACACGTCACCAGAAGCAAAGAGCTTGTTCTTTGGCAGTCTGACCTATGACATTCCGAGTCGAAATATAGCGATTATTTTTTCTAACTTTGACTTCGTGCTTGTTATAAATAACTGTACAGGTTAAGAGGAACTCGATTTAGATTTGACACTGTAACAGATTTTAATGCTGACTTCGTGCTTGTTATAAATAACTGTACAGGTTAAGAGGAACTCGGTTTAGATTTGACACTGTAACAGATTTTAATGTTGACTTCCTGCTTGTTATAAATAACTGTACACGTTAAGAGGAATTCGGTTTAGATTTGACACTGTAACAGATTTTAATGTTGACTTCCTGCTTGTTATAAATAACTGTACAGGTTAAGAGGAACTCGGTTTAGATTTGACACTGTAACAGATATTAAAGGTGACCATCAAAATATGAAGTTTCGGTTCTCTCCTTAAATAAAAAGGCTTCTTGTGAAAAATCTTGTACAATAAATGGAATCAAGGAAACTTTTGTAACGAGCGTCGAAATAAATACATTTTCTTGTATTTTTCTTCTTTTGAAAAGAAGTCTTATTGAGAAAGATCTTCTACCATTAATGTTAATTTACGGACCTTTTGCTATGAGCGTCAAAAAGCAAAGTACTAGTTGTTAAAAGATTTTTCAGACGAAGTTTCAGCTCCCCACCAAACTCAACGTTCTGAAGTCTTGAGAAAGTCTGCCTTCTATCCCAGCTAATGTTTAAATAGTCCTGTCTTTAAAATGTCCTGTATGTCTTCTATCGCTGTCTGTCTTTACATCGTCCTGTCATTCTATCTATCTATCTATCTATCTATCTATCTATTACTAAAAATAAACTCGTTATTGGTATCTTGTGTAGCTATTCGCACACTCTTTTGCCAACACGTACATACACACTTTTACCAACACACACGCACATAAACGCACTTTTACCAACACACACACAGACACACACATACACACACACATATGCGCACAATTTTACCAAGACGCACATACTTTTACCAACACACACACTTTTACCCCCACAAACGCTCTTTTACCAACACACACACACACTCTCTTTTACTAATACACTTTTGCAAACACGCACATACTCTTTTATCAACACACACACACACACACACACACAATTACAATATGCAAACATTTGTTTTAAAACATTTTATTTTTTACTTATGTTCAAACTGTTTCCCTTTTCTTTTTGAAGAACGAGGCATGTCATTCATAATTTCTTATTGCAACTAAAGTTAAATGCCGAATGTAGTATAAGTGAAAAAGACAATTTAATTGATTAAACATTTTAACGTATTACACATCATAGACCAGCTAAAGTTAAATGCCGAATGTAGTATAAGTGAAAAAGACAATTTAATTGATTAAACATTTTAACGTACTACACATCATAGACCAAGGGACAGCTAAACAGATGGACATGCAGACATAATAGATAAATAGATGGATAGGCCAGACGTACTGGTTGGTAGTTTTTTTTTTTTTTACTAGATGGATAGACAGACAGAAAGAAAAGCATGCCAGAAAGATGAAAAACAGTAAAGAAAATAAACTGTTCACAATCGAAATAACAAAGCAGTAAATCTTGCACTTCAGTCGGTCTTCAACACTCTAATCACCATATGCAAACTATCTGGCAATACTACGCCGTAAAGTTGACAACTGTTGATACTACACCATAAAGTTCGACAACTGTTGATACTACGCCATAAAGTTCGACAACTGTTGGTACTACGCTTCAATCAGATGCTAGAGACAGCAGCATTTAGATTCTAGGATGTTAGCGGTTAGAATAATTATTTTTCACACTGTCTTTGAACTGAGCGTATCATCTATAAAGTTGTAAGATCGTATAATGTGTTTATGTAAATATGAAATGTATGTCATTTAAGAATAAACTAAAAGGAAGAGAGAAGATTCATACTCCAAGTCATTTATGTGCGCGTTTGTGTGTGTATGTGTGTGGTGCTAGCACACATGATTGACATGGGTTAGCTGTTCTCCACTTTGTTAAAAAGCACTCTCTACTGGAGACTTTGAGGTACGAGTATGTTGAGAAATGTCGAGGCATCAGCCTCTCTGTGAAGAGCAAGAGAGGTCTGTCTTGAAAGTGCAACAAACGTTCAGTTTTAGAATGAGTGTGAAAAGAAGTTCTTACTTTCCTCATTAGTAAAATTGTGATGATCAAACCATGGGACAAATTATGCTCATGTGTTTCTATAATTTATTTCTTTTACTATATTAATGGTCTGTATTTGATAATTACTAGTTATGGCTGACAGACGCGTGGCCAATTATGCAATCTGCCGTACCTACATAGGCTATACGCAGTAAAAGATTTAGGTCAAGTTCATCACTTTCACGTCTTTTCTAGAGTCGTCTCCCCTGAACGCATGATGCTTACGTGTAGGCAAATACAACTTTATAGTTATACGAACGGCTTCATCAATTGTCTCAGTTAATTATAATTAATATTCATCGGTTGTGGACATGGAAAGTGCACGTGCTGCATTATAGGTTTCTGGAAAACCTGTCTGACTGGCTTGTTTGATCGATCAATGTGCTGGTCCTTCATCGTCTTGCCACTTGGGTCGCTCTCAGCAGTAAACCTGCAAGCTAATACTTGTTGGAAATGGTGTCTTCAGTGCAGAGTAATCTATAATAATAATGGTAAATTCAGCAAGAAAAATAATACCTTTAACTACAATAATAATAAAATCAAGAACAACAACAAAACACGAAAAGCAACCACGAAACCCAGTAATAACAATAATTACAAAAAATAAAAATGAAAACGACGACAACAACAATAGAAATAATAAAAATAAAAAACGACAGCAACAACAACAGTAATAATAATAATAATAATAAATAAATAGATCGTGATGATGATAAACTATCTTATAAAAGTATAAAAGTGACCAATCTTCTATTTATAAAAACATTAAGCGTTTTAATATACTGAATGAAAATACTGATTTAATAATATAAAAATAAGTAAACTGTGGCAGAGTAAATTTGTCTATCCCCTTTTTAAACTTTATTGTTATATAAATTGTTCAATGTCAAAGTGACCGACCTTGGCACTGTTTATGCTTATATTTTTTAAAGTGCAAAAAGTTGGAGTAAACAACTCAGTTGGAGAATATGCTAGAAACTTTGCTGACGAAATCCAAATCAGTACCAACTGGATGAGTAGTTTTTCTGACTAATAGTCTCACACTTGCATTACAACATCAACCAATATGGATGGTCTGAAAATTACTTTGTTGAAGAAAGTGTATATTTGAGAGAAAGGGATTTTAGAGATGAAATATGCCTGAAATTTAGTACTGCCTTAATTTGACTTTTGCAGAAGAAGCACGCCACTTTCCCCTTCAAGCTACTGTGACTACCATACTCTGCACGGTTATGTTAGTGTGTGAATCTTTCATTATCGTCGAACTTACCAGTAAAACGTTTTGCTGTCAGGTGATACCTATGAGTTCCATTCAAGAGCCAATATGGCGAAAATTGATGCTTAATTTGGTCTCGAGAATTCACAAAGATTACTCTGAACATTCCTCATGGCGTGTTGAGTATTGCACGTGAAGATTCTAGAATACTCTGCATGATGTGCTTTTGTTAGTGCATGCAGGTTCTGGACAATTATCCATGGTGTGCTTTGAGAGCACATAGAAGATTCTGGAACAGTTGTGTAATGTGCCTAGAAGGGATATATATATATATATATATATATATATATATATATATATATATATATATAAGTTACAATGAAATGCTGATGTCTATTCTAGGACAAACTGAATGATTGTCTAGCATTAATCAAACATTGTTGTTTAGTGATGTAAATGTCAAAGCTCTTTGATTACATTCATATATTGTATATTTGATTGTTGATTTAATAAGTTTATTGTTAAATTTATTGACCTTCTTACATATATTGATACTATATGCTGGAGAGATAGTGAGTGGATGAGGGCTCGCTAAATATATTAAAAGACGGATGTTTATTCTAGTTTGTTAAGAAGTTTTCCACCTAGGAAAAGTTGTATGACGGTAAATGTTTGTAGTGGAAACGTTCACAGCACCCGCATATCCATAAAGTGAGAGAGATGAGTAGTGTCTTCTGGAGAATAATTAATAACAAAATTAGATTTTCATCATTTGTAATTAGTTATGGATGATTAATTAATTAATTAATTAATTAAAATTAATTAATAATAATAATAATAATAACCAATAACTAGGGTGGTGTTGCGTCACATATACAAAATGTACAACAGCACACAACAGTGTGATTTGTTTTGACACTAAATTGTTGAATTATGTTTTAGGATATAGGGCTGGTTAGATATTAAAATTATTCGAACTTGTTTCATGGAAATATTGATGTCAAGTAATCTATTTTATTGTATTTGTTATATGTATATTTGATTGTTGATTTAATAAATTAATTGTTAAATTTATTGACTTTCTTACACATATTGATAACCTTATGTTCGAGACGAAAGTGGGTGGATAGGGGCTGGCTAAATATAGATTAAATACGGATTTGTCTTCTCCGTTAGTAAGAAGCTTTCCTCCTATGGAACTATTGTGCGATGGTAAATATTTGTTTTTAATGTTGTGGAAGAGAAAACGTTTACAGCGCCCGCATATCTGCCAAGTGAGAGAGATGAGTGGTGTGTGCTGGTGAATTATTAACAGCATAAATTATATAATTCTCATCATTTGTAATTAGTTATGGACGATTAATTAATAATAATTATAACCAACAACTAGGTGGGTTGGCGTCACATAACTAAATCGATGACGTCATATTCTTTAAAGAGAACCAAAACCTGCCTAAATCACTGGCTAACGCAAAGAGTGAACAAGTAAATTTCGAAGATATTTCAGGTGCACAGCAGCACCATTTACAAGCAATGCTGTTTGAAGTACACAGCAGCACCAGTTACAAGCAATGCTATTTGAAGCATGCCGTGGTCCTTTATGCCTTATGAAACGAAACTTAAGGTTGAGCGTCAGAGAGATGAACAAAGAGCCGATGAAGGGCATCGTGAAAATGACAAATAGTTATTGATGAGTAGATGGAGAACCGGATCAACTCTGGCAGCCATTTTGTGGTGGTGGGAGCTGAACGTCAGAGCAGAGAAAAGGTTCTCTCGCCATTGAATGATCGAGCGAATCCTGTTAGAAGGGGCCATCCATCAGACGCAACCGTCTGCACGAGAGCATCCTTAAAGTGGAAACAAACGCTGTCAACGTGCAGTAGCTAGAATCCTCCTAAGTTCCCTCCTCTAGATTATCGTCGGATATATAACGACCAACACGTGCACATGACCTTGAGTGCTGCTTAAATTCAAGATGATGACCTTGAGTGCTGCTGTAATTCAAGATGAATGTTTGTTTTGTTTTAGAAAAGGAATGGGGTCAGGGCTTTTGGGTGGGATGGTGGATGGGAGATAAGAATACATGCTGACTGATATAAGAAAGTGAGGACTGTATTTTAGTGCAGTCTAAATTATTTGAACTAACTGCTAAGGAAATTATAAAAAAAAATGTGCCACATGTTTAACTCAACGTTACCCATAAGACCGCACGGTTTTCCGAATCTCGAATGCTCCAATTCTGGTTTATCCAAGATAAAATTTCACCACTGTTTAATGGCGAGAATACGCTTGAAAAAAACAAACGATTAATCTGCTTTGTTATTGATCGCTGATTAGTTTCTATGACCAAAGAATGTAGCTCCAGACCGTCGAATAGAAACGGTCGTGCAAGTAAAAAGAAACCATTTAAGTTTGTAATGTTTCGTAGTGTTGTTTACCTTGAGTCATGCACATTTCGTAGTGTTGTCTACCTTGAGTCATGCACACTTCGTAGTGTTGTTTACCTTGAGTCATGCACATTTCGTAGTGTTGTTTACCTTGAGTCATGCACACTTCGTAGTGTTATTTAATTGAGTCATGCACACTTCGTAGTGTTGTCTACCTTGAGTCATGCACACATCGTAGTGTTGTTTACCTTGAGTCATGCACACTTCGTAGTGTTGTCTACCTTGAGTCATGCACACATCGTAGTGTTGTTTACCTTGAGTCATGCACACTTCGTAGTGTTGTTTACCTTGAGTCATGCACACTTCGTAGTGTTATTGAGTCATGCACATTTCGTAGTGTTATTGAGTCATGCACACTTCGTATTTAGTCATTTAGTATGTGCGTACATCTAGAAACGTATTTGCCATGTCATGTCAGTAAATAGTTTGATTACTTATCTGAATGACTCTAGTTATTGAGATATGTTTCAGATATGTCTTAAAAGCTATGTACAGATAGGGTTCTAACTATCCTTAATTGCTCATAATTATTTGTTTTGGCAATTATTTACTGCCGTTGCTCTATGTTAAATTAGTCAGATAAGTATCAACCTATTTTCTGACATGTCAGGGCATATATTTTCTAGATGTACGCACACACTGAATGACGTCATTCTATGTAAACAACACTACGAAACACCGCCAATTACAAATCTAAATAGTTTCATTTTACATGGACGTCTGTTTCTATTCGATGGACCGGGACTAGATTCTTTGGCCATACAGAATTAAACAGACCTAAAGAGACTTTAAATAAGGACTAGATTCTTTGGCCATACAGAAATAAACAGACTTTAAATAAGGACTAGATTCTTTGGCCATACAGAAATAAACAGACTTTAAATAAGGACTAGATTCTTTGGCCATACAGAAATAAACAGACCTAAAGAGACTTTAAATAAGGACTAGATTCTTTGGCCATACAGAAATAAAGAGACGTAAAGAGACTTTAAACAAGGACTAGATTCTTTGGCCATACAGAAATAAAGAGACCTAAAGAGACTTTAAATAAGGACTAGATTCTTTGGCCATACAGAAATAAAGAGACCTAAAGAGACTTTAAATAAGGACTGGTGAATTCGGGTAGTACTCTATCCCAGATGGGCAGAAGTAAACAGACCTAAAAAAAAAAAAGAGAGACACTTAAACAAGGACTGGTGAATTTAAGTAGTGCACCATTCCAGCTGGACAGAAATGCTAAAGAGACACTTAAACAATGACTAGCACACTATTCCAGGAGGATAGAAGTGATTCCAAATGAAAATGGACTCTGCAAATTCACACACACGTGCAAATACGAGTCGTACCAGAAGAACGCTATTCCGGGTGGATCAAAAAGAACTCCACATGAAAATTAGCACAATGCAAACGGAACTCACATTAAAAAAAATAACTTCAGATAGTAATTTATTCCCAAACGGACCGAAATGACTTCGATTGTAAACATGTTCGATGTTAGTACACCAGCTCACATCACGTGACTCCGGAAATATTCGCAAATAAACAAAACCAAACACAACCAAAGAGTAATGAGCAGAAATCAGAAAGCGAAAGATTTGACTTGCAAAATGAAATACAAAGCAAGTTAGCAGAGTTAATCAAAATAGTGATTATTCGTCTGGAGATCGCTGAATCGCTTTACAATCAGAATCACAACCCCATGCATTTTAATTACCCCAAAGAAATAAGAAAAAAATTATTTCTAACTAATATCCAACGAAATTAGGAACAAAGTTGAAAGTTAGTATAACCTTTACACCATCATGCAAAGAAAACTATACTGACATTTAGTATTTTAAATATATACTGACCTTTATTAATTTAAATAATTTTCTTTGACCTGAACAAGGACATGTTCAAATTAAAATCATTTCGTGACATTCATGCGAAATTCGGCAAAAACGAAAAAGATGTGACGAGGAACATTATTAGCTTAAAAAAATAAATTTGCCTCAAGGAAGAATTTGTTTGTTTGTTTGTTTGATTTTAACAGTGGCGATGGTGAAGTGCCAATTTAAAATTCTAATGTGACCTGGGTAAGCTGTGCACGATGAGCCGCCATTTGTCCCGCGTTTTATTGTCGTTACCGAGTGCCGCGATGGGCTAATTGTAAATGGCTTTATAATAGACTTCCAGAGCAAAAAAAAATTGCCTTTGCCAATTGAATTAGATGTTTTTAGAATTCGTCGAAAATGTAATTTTTAGAGATCCGCAAGCTTGTCACTCACTCACACACACAGACACACAATAACACACACATGCACACACACATGCATACTCTTGCACACAGATATACGTACATACATACACACAAATTATGTCTTTTTCAGTATTCAACTCGTCCAATTGTTTATCTTTCTTCTTGCTCTCTACTCACCCATCCACCCACCCACACATTCATACACACTCACCCATCCACCCACCCACACATTCATACACACTCACCCATCCACCCACCCACACATTCATACACACTCACGCATACAACGCTACGCAAGCTTAACTCAGTGTGTACAAGATTCAGTCCCACCCTTTCCACTTCCTTCTTTCTATCCGTTAACCCTTTAGAAAGCGTTTGGGAAGATAACACTTCCTTCTTTCTAAGCATTAACCCTTCAGAAAGCGTTTGGGAAGATAACATTTTCCTTCTTTCTAACCATTAACCCTTTAGAAAGTGTTTGGGAAGAAAACGCTTCCTTCTCTCTATCCATTAAATCTTTAAAAGTTCTTGGGAAGAAAACACTTTCTATCTATTAACCATTTATAAAGCGCCTCGGGAGAAAGCACTTCCTTCTTTCTATCCGTGAACCCATTAGAAAGCATTTGGGGAGAAAATACTTCTTACGAAAGCGCTTGGGGAGAGAACACTTATTTCTTTCTATCCATTAACCCTTTAGAAAGCGCTTGAGAAGAAAATAATTTCTACCCATTAATCCTCTAGAAAGCGCCTGGGGAGAAAACACTGCAAGAAATCTGTGGCCAGTGGGTCGCGAAATGGACATTGTGGAAGGTAATCGACCAGATTTATTTTTTAGGAAATGCGAGGTATGTCCACTGTGTTCAAATATAGAACTAGCGCCAACTGACCAAAGTGGTCTTCAGATAGGTAAACAATTTCCAATAAAGCGTTCTGAGACCACATAACTGACTTTTAGGGTCTGGCATGTCTATTCACCTCACTACTAAAACGTACCTGTAAAGGAGAGTATATATAGTTTGCTATAAATCACATACAAGACCTGTACACAATGTGTTGTATTTTCTTGTTTGGCGAAATCATCTCTGAACAGTTATATTTATTTTTCTCAAATATTGTTTTAAAAAATCAAAACAATTACTACGAATGCCGCTAATATTAATAATAATAAATCAGCAGCAACAACAACAATACTTCTACTACTACTAATTAAGCAGTCGTAGACAGGTTATATATATCTCGGAAAATGGGAGGCAAAGGGCTCAAGAAAAATAAAGACCTCATTAAAAGAGAAGTTATAGTCCTGGTGGTCTATGTATGGAATAACAACAAAGAGGACCTACTGATAGAAGCTGTAAATATTAGAGCATTATACCCACCCCAACAAGCAACAAGACAAAGGAACATGGAAGGAAACAAAAAACCCCCAGGCATTAGTAAAACCTTGGAGCTAAAATCCTCTCCATGGTCAGTGTGCGCAACAAGTTGATGAAACAGATGATTGAAAAAGGCAGGATTGAAAGAGGTAGGATCGAAAGAGGTAGGTTTGAAAGAGGCAGGATTGAAATAGGTAGGACGGAAAGAGGCAGTTTTGAAAGCAGAAACAGAAACGCTCATAACAGTTGCAGAAGATCAAGCATTGGACACGAAATCAAACAAAAATCATGAAAATCTCAAATGATTCCAAATGCAGATTCTGCAAAACCATAGATGAAACAACATATCATATACTATCAGGATGTCAGTTTCTGGCTGGAACAGAATACACCAAAAGACACAAGGACGTGACAAAACTTATACATATAAATCTATGTGAGAACTATACAGTACAAAGTGCACGGATGCACCATCCAGAGGCAGTCACCTACAAAACAGAAGAAGTCAAAATACTGTGGAACTTCGAGATTAAAGAGATTAATTCCTGCACAAAGACCAGAAAAAAACAATAATGTATGTCGCTATTCCAAGTGATAGATACATAAAAACAAAAGAAAGGGAAAAAAATAAAACTAAAGATGTCAGATTAGAAATTCAGTGATTGTGTAGTATAAAAGCAGAAGTTAAACCTGTTGTGATAGGACTTTTGGGGAACGTAACGTCTGAGTTGGATAGATATCTAAATAAACTACCTGGAAACGACAGACTCGCCCCACTACTGTAAGTGACCAGCCCACATCCTCAGTAAAACCTTGAATCTCCTAGAATCTTGGTAAGATTCTGAGACCTTGGTTCACAACTGACAATCAACAAAGTCGTGGAAAAAGAACATCATCATCATCATCATCATCGTGGTCATAGTCATCGTCGTCATCTTCGTCGTCGTCATATTTTTTTAAGGTATTTTTTGACGAATGTCGTAATCTTTGATCAGTTTCTTAAAGAAGCATGAAACATGAACGCATTAATCCCACATTCATAAATACGAACTAATTAATCACAGCTGACAATCAGATAGAGCGCTGCAATTACGTCATACATGTTGATATACCAAGTCTAGTCTTCACAGAAACAAACTTAAATGATAATTAGCAGGTGAAGAACTTAAAAATCAGCATAAGAAAATATAATACCTCTTCTTTAGCTAGTTTAGGTATGACGTTTCTTGAGGCAGTGAGGCACATTGATTCAACTTGGAGCTGTAGAATATGACGTCACTCAAGGCACTCATAACTTGACTCAAGGTGTGGCAGTAGAATATGACGTCACTCGAAGCACACAGGCACCAAGGCTCAAGGTGTGGCAGTATGATATGACATCACTCGATGCAGTCAGGCGCCATGGCTCAAGGTATGGCAGTATATGACCTCATTCAAGGCACTGAGACACCTAAATTCAAGGTGTAGAAGTAGGATATGTACAGGATCGTAGTTTTTTCCTTTCTTAACTACCAAGCAACCAATTTACCCATTTGCCTACCATCTGATTTACAAAACTACAATTTTTCTTGAACAAATCAAACTTGTGCGTTAGCATTCATTGTTATGCATCACGCAACAATTCCATAGTCCTATGACCTATGACCTATGACTGCTACATATAGGCATCGGAATTTCATTAGTGTGTAGGGGAGATAACCAAAAATATGCACAGCAAGACAGTGAATTGACAACATCAATATTTCCATTAAATTTCTAATAGTTTCACTACTTAGGCAAATATAGCAAGTTTCAAAATCTAAACTGTTTTATTTTAATTTTAGATTTCAAACTAAAAAATAAATAATTGTAATCATCGAAATATTTTCCTTAAAAGCCCAATAAGTTTTAATTCTACTGCTTTCAAAAAATTGTTAAATTTAGGAAAATACCACGGATATTGCTTCGTCACAGGGGAAATGCAATTTATGATCAGAAGACACCGACAAGACACGCGAAGGACATCTCTGGAACCCAGCACCGAAATCGCGCGCGCTGCTAGTATCACCTGTCCGGGTTGAACGGAGGCTTCCATTAACAGGAAAATGCAGCAATCGCTGAGTACTTATGCTGGAAGAATTCCGGTCTTAGCCACTCGCATGCACTATGTGTACACATGCTTTCCGTTTGTAATCCTCACCGCAGTGCATTTAGTACCACATCATTCAAACGATTTCTGACTGCAATCCTCACCACACTGCATTTAGTACCAAACCATATAAACGATTTCTGATTGCAATCCTCACCACAGTGCATCTAGTACCACACCAAAAATATTTCGGATTGTTATCCTCACCACAGTGCATTTACTACTACTCCCCACAATCCCCCCACACACACACACACACCGATTTCTGATTGTAGATCCTCATTAAACATATAGACAGACAGATGATTTCTGATTGTAGATCCTCATTAAACATATAGACAGACAAATGATTTCTGATTGTAGACCCTCGTTAAACATACAGACAGACAGACAGACAGACAGACAGACAGACAGATGATTTCTGATTGTAGACCCTCATTAAACATATAGACAGACAGACAGACAGGTGATTTCTGATTGTAGACCCTCATTAAACATATAGACAGGCAGACAGACAGACAGATGATTTCTGATTGTAGATCCTCGTTAAACATATAGACAGACAAACAGACAGATGATTTCTGATTGTAGATCCTCATTAGACAGACAGATGATTTCTGATTGTAGATCCTCATTAGACAGACAGATGATTTCTGATTGTAGACCCTCGTTAAACATGTAGACAGACAGACAGACAGACAGATGATTTCTGATTGTAGACCCTCATTAAACATATAGACAGACAGACAGACAGACAGACAGA
Source organism: Sinotaia quadrata (assembly GCA_028829895.1). Lineage (NCBI taxonomy): Eukaryota > Metazoa > Mollusca > Gastropoda > Architaenioglossa > Viviparidae > Sinotaia > Sinotaia quadrata. The sequence continues at coordinate 46,162,435 of CM054177.1, read as the reverse complement.
CAGATGATTTCTGATTGTAGACCCTCCTTCCACTAACAGAAAAATAAAAGATTTGTGTTAGTCGAGTACCAGCTGGTTTTCCTGACTTCTGTTTGTTAATACACATCGCTGTGAATTTCTTGATTTTATTTAATAGTATTGAAATAAATATATATACAAAGAAAAATAGTAAGAATAACTCATTTTCAAAATGATTTCTTTTCTTTTCAAGTGGCTCAATTTCCCTTCCTAAACAGAGACCATTCTTCCAAGAATTTCTATTCACGGAAATATTGATTGGTCAGTCGTAAAGGTGAGAATTCTCTGCATGTAATTTTGTAATCGTTTTAATTTTATTTGATTATAATTATTAATGAAATTTGGATTGATATTTTTCTGTAAAATATTGGAGATTATAATTATAGAGCGCATAATTTTAAAAAAATGAAATATTTATTAGCGCTTCAAGTTAATTAACATTTTAGACACGTGACCATTGGACGTAATGCTGCACAAACTGGTGAGTGAGTGGACGCGGAGGTTGAAAAAATAAAATCCCAAATGCCAATGATTGTGGTGGGAGAAATTCGACCCTTGATTACACGCTAGCAAGGCCTGCATATAAATATGACATACATCCACTTCCACGTGGACTTTTTAAAGATTTTTTTTACAATGTTCAATATTAAATACATAATTATTCTTTACTCGAGTCAAGTTTTTATGGCATTTAATCAACAATTACGCTTATCTATCTATCTATATATCTATCTATCTATCTACCTATCATGAGTGAGCGAATGTAAATTAGTTTACAATAGAAGTACATTCTTAATCATGCACATAAATTGATGATTCATCACACACACGCACGCACGCACACTCTTACACACACTTGTGCGCGATAGCATAAGAAATCTAAACAGTTAGTAAGCGTGCTCTTATATAGCATCAAGCGGAAAAGAATAAACAAAATAATTGTTGCCAAGACCAGTGATTCCTTTCATTGCGTCCAAGCTCAAGGGGGAAGGGGAGTTAATTGTCAGCGTCTATGTCACAAGGGGAAACCCCTTCACACACACATTGGGGGGATTTTATTTTATAAAGAACGGGATGTGTTTTGTTTGATTTTTTTTAAAATGAAGTTTTAGTGTTTAATTTTTTTTCCTTGGAGAATTAGGAATATGTTTATATCAAGCCGATTTGCAGATTTAGTAAGGTGATTGACTTTAATTGTAGTGTTGTGTGTGTGTGTGTGTGTGTGTGTTTGTGTGTTTGTGTGTGTGTGTGTGTGTGTGTGTGTCTGTGCTTGTTGGTTTGTTTGTGTAAATTTAGTATAAGTTGGAGTATATGGTAATTGAACAATATTAATGGCTGAATAGTTATTGAAGTTAAATGCTCCTAACTGAATTATACTAGCACTCACAAGACATTACATTGCAGTCTTATAATGTACGGAAAGAAAACTCACAACACATTACATTGCAGTCTAATAATGTACGAAAAGAAAACTCACAACACATTACATTGCAGTCTAATAATGTACGGAAAGAAAACTCACAACACATTACATTGCAGTCTAATAATGTACGGAAAGAAAACTCACAACACATTACATTGCAGTCTTTAATGTACGAAAAGAAAACTCACAACACATTACATTGCAGTCTAATAATGTACGAAAAGAAAACTCACAACACATTACATTGCAGTCTAATAATGTACGAAAAGAAAACTCACAACACATTACATTGCAGTCTAATAATGTACGGAAAGAAAACTCACAACACATTACATTGCAGTCTAATAATGTACGGAAAGAAAAGACACATAAACATTACATTGCAGTCTAATAATGTACGAAAAGAAAACTCACAACACATTACATTGCAGTCTAATAATGTACGGAAAGAAAACTCACAACACATTACATTGCAGTCTAATAATGTACGGAAAGAAAAGACACATAAACATTACATTGCAGTCTAATAATGTACGAAAAGAAAACTCACAACACATTACATTGCAGTCTAATAATGTACGAAAAGAAAACTCACAACACATTACATTGCAGTCTAATAATGTACGAAAAGAAAACTCACAACACATTACATTGCAGTCTAATAATGTACGAAAAGAAAACTCACAACACATTACATTGCAGTCTAATAATGTACGAAAAGAAAACTCACAAGACATTACATTGCAGTCTAATAATGTACGAAAAGAAAACTCACAAGACATTACATTGCAGTCTAATAATGTACGAAAAGAAAACTCACAACACATTACATTGCAGTCTAATAATGTACGAAAAGAAAACTCACAACACATTACATTGCAGTCTAATAATGTACGGAAAGAAAACTCACAACACATTACATTGCAGTCTAATAATGTACGGAAAGAAAACTCACAACACATTACATTGCAGTCTAATAATGTACGAAAAGAAAACTCACAACACATTACATTGCAGTCTAATAATGTACGAAAAGAAAACTCACAACACATTACATTGCAGTCTAATAATGTACGGAAAGAAAACTCACAACACATTACATTGCAGTCTAATAATGTACGGAAAGAAAACTCACAACACATTACATTGCAGTCTAATAATGTACGGAAAGAAAACTCACAACACATTACATTGCAGTCTAATAATGTACGGAAAGAAAAGACACATAAACATTACATTGCAGTCTAATAATGTACGAAAAGAAAACTCACAACACATTACATTGCAGTCTAATAATGTACGGAAAGAAAACTCACAACACATTACATTGCAGTCTAATAATGTACGGAAAGAAAAGACACATAAACATTACATTGCAGTCTAATAATGTACGAAAAGAAAACTCACAACACATTACATTGCAGTCTAATAATGTACGGAAAGAAAACTCACAACACATTACATTGCAGTCTAATAATGTACGGAAAGAAAAGACACATAAACATTACATTGCAGTCTAATAATGTACGAAAAGAAAACTCACAACACATTACATTGCAGTCTAATAATGTACGGAAAGAAAAGACACATAAACATTACATTGCAGTCTAATAATGTACGAAAAGAAAACTCACAACACATTACATTGCAGTCTAATAATGTACGGAAAGAAAACTCACAACACATTACATTGCAGTCTAATAATGTACGGAAAGAAAAGACACATAAACATTACATTGCAGTCTAATAATGTACGAAAAGAAAAGACACATAAACAGGAAAAGTCGTTTAACTATTGTATTCGTGATTTCATACTATAAGTTCAAATTTAAGATATATTCATTTGACACTATCACAAAATCGCATTTTTAATATAACAATTTCTAATTCGATCATTTGCTTTACCTCTTATTTACTAATTTATGACGTACTGTGATCTGAGTAATGTGAACTTGTTTCACAGATTAATATTTTTAATCAAAAAATTGTGTGACATCACGAAATGCATTAGTGATGAAAAATCGAGAATAAACAGCATGAAAGCACATTGTTGACTATGAATATATATTATTTTTAATATCCAAATGTAAACAATATTCATTACTATGTACAAAAATGTAAGCACACAAATGTAGTAATCTTATTTTCATTACTAAGCACTGAAATGTGAACTCAACATTAATCATCTTTCATTACTATGCACACAATTTAAACTCTAAAACCTATAGTAGTTATCTTACATTCATTAATATGCACAGACTCGCAAACGCTTCTAAAATAATCATATCACATTCAGTAACATGAACGTAAAAGTATAATCCTGTTGTCTCGAATCACCGCAAAATAATTCATTCAAATGCTCGTCAATCGGGATTTCATCACATATTCACATCTCATAATAATCACACTGGGTTTCCCTCCAATAACGGCATGTACTACTCGTCTTCTCTAATGACATCACACACTCGCATCGTATTCAACCCATTCACATAATTTGCTCTCATCACAAACATGGCAAACGTACATCCTACATCTCACAAACATGGCAAACGTACATCCTACATCTCACAAACATGGCAAAAATACACCCTACATCTAACAAACATGGCAAATGTACATCCTACATCTCACAAACATGGCAGACGTACATACTACATCTCACAAACATGGCAAACGTACATCCTACATCTCACAAACATGGCAAACTTACTTACTCTCAAATGTACCCACATCACAAAACTGCCTGATAGACAAACGTGCATACTCTCAATATACCCCACATCACATATGCATGGCAAACTTACATAATATCAAATATACCCATATGACAACATACATGAGAGACAAATTTACATAATATCAAATATACCCATATGACAACATACATGAGAGACAAATTTACATACTCTGAAATATACCCACATAAAACACGAAAATGTTACAAACTTTAAAATAATTATAGTTTATACTCACATCACACACGTACATACTCTGAAATATACCCACACACAAATATGCATGACAAACGTACATACTTCCAAATATTCTCAACTCATAAACATGAATGGCATACTCTCATGCTCCCACATATACCCTCAAAACACACACACACACACACACACACACACAATCACTTGCCATTTTCATGTACTCTTGAGAATACTTACCTCACATCTCACATCACACACACACACGCACACACACACACACAACACACACACGCGCACACACACACACACACACACACACACACACACACACACACACACACACACACACACACACACACACACACACACAATCACATTGGCATGTCCACATGCCCTCGAGAGTGCTCAGCCCACATCACAATCAAGAACATTGCTTACGTTCTCAAACTTTCTCACATGACATACTCATACCCCATAGTCATGTGATATACTCAAGAGCACTCTCTCATACTTCCATTTTCGTACATATATTTTCGCATTTTACACATCTTTTCATTCGGTTTTAAAGCCAGTAGGCTTAATCTGTCAGCACTCAAAAGCAAAATGACGATTACAACATCAATTGAAAATTATTTTCTTTAATAAAATAAATAAATAAAAATCTACTCTCCCAACCAAATCTTATGCAATAGAAAAGAAATGCGGCTCAGAAATTAATCTGCTGAAGATATCTAAAGCAAAAAATAATCAAGGCTGAGAGTGGCAAGCTCTTGTCAGCCAGAAAGCCGGTCCCTAGATTGATTGTTTCAGGCAATTTCCGTAGAACAAGACAGGTCGTGTGCAGAGCTGAGATAACAAGCAGCCTGCCTCTGTCTCTGGCTTCATCAAGGGACGGGATTTCATCGATCCAACAACGTGGCGTCGTGATGCACCTGTATATAGAACTAATAGTTAAATGACTTTTGACATTATTATCATAATCATCGTCATCATCATCATTAGTAGTAGTAGTAATTTTTAAAAACAGATAAAATAACTTTATTTCTTACCTTAATAAATAGTTTATCTGCACAAAGGGTCATAGACCCTCTCTATCTGTCTGTCTGTCTGTCTGTCTCTCTCTCTCTACCTATCTATCTATCTATCTGTCTCTCTGTGTGTCTATCTATCTATCTATCTATCTATCTATCTACCTACATAATAACTATCTATCTATCTATCTATCTATCTGTCTCTCTGTGTGTAAATCTATCTATCTATCTATCTATCTATCTATCTATCTATCTATCTACATAACTATCTATCTCTCTGTGTGTAAATCTATCTATCTATCTGTCTGTCTGTCTGTCTGTCTGTCTGTCTATCTATCTATCTATCTATCTATCTAAGACGACGATGACTCTGGGGCTGGAGGCTAGGGTGGTGTGGTGGCTAATATTTGGCATAGTACAAAATTTCTGGAGTAAAGAATACACTTACCACAAAATATGTAGGTCAAGGTACAGGCTATGGGTACTAAGGATGAATGCGAAAAAGCTAAATGGTGCTAACAAATACAGGCCATTAATACATTTGCCTTATCTGCAATCAGCAATAAAGAGGATGTTATTGATTGGTCAACAAACTAGACAGGAACACTAGAAAACAGGAATCTCTACAATCACATGGCAGACTGTGTTTTTCGGAAAATGAGAGAAGAAGACTCATGAAAATCAAGGACGCTATGGAAGAAGATTTCTTAGACCTATATGTGTAGAAACAGGAAAGATGGCGCCACTGCCAGAAAAAGTAAAATGCAATGGATTACATTTACCACAAAGAGACAAAGAAACATGAAAGAAGACGAAGAAGTTTGAAAGGAGACAACAATACAAGCAACTGATCATTAACCCTTTCATGGCCACTATGTTCGACAAATCGATGACCCATCAACAAGATAATCAACACAGAGATGCCTGAGAGATGACAGATTTAACACTAACAAGGCACTCATCATACAGATGCATGGAAGAAGCAGGTTCAACACTAACAAGGCAATCAACATATAGCTGAGAATGAGTGAGGGAGAGAGAGTGAGAGAGAGAGAGAGTGAGTGAAAGAGTGAGAATGAGAATGAGAGAGAGAGGTTTAAAATCCGACAAAAAAGCTCTCATCAATGCTGTGCAAGATGAAACACTCAACTCAAAATCCCACACGGCAAAAATCATTAAGACCTCAAAGACCCCAAAATGCCGACTCTAAAAGGGCAGGAACATATCCGGTGTCAGTATGTTGGCAGAACCGAATACATCAGAAGACACAGCGAAGTGGTAACAATCCTGCACACACACCTGTGTGAGACCTACGGAATCTAAAGAAGTGAAAGAGCTTTGAAGCACTACCTGAAGCAGTCATTGAACCAGAAATGAAAATGGTGTGAGTCTTAGAAATAAGAACAGACTGCTTAATTCCATCGCAAAGATTGTGCGTTTCAGTTTTTTGCCAATGCATACAACAGGACAGCGATAGCTAGCAATATTGCTGTAGTAAATGAATGAAATTTAAAAACTAAAAAAGTATGGAATGTTAGAATAGAAATAATGCCAACAGTAAAAGGAGCACTGTGAAATATGTGAGTTTTAATGTTATCTGAATAAGTCGCCAGAAAGCCACAGGCTTGCCCCATCGCTAACAGCAGGTCTCCTAGGGGACTGACCATATGTTCTTGAAAACTTTGGATACCAAGAATCCTGGAAGGATTCCGTGAGCACATTTTATATCACTTAACCAGCAAATAACAGGTAAGTTCTGCTGATGACGACGGCGACGATGATAATAACGACATAAAATAAAATTTCTAATACTAACGAAGATGATGATCATATTCATAATAATATTGTATAACAATAATAATGATAATAACGATGACGCAACACTAATAACAATACTAATGTCCAATACATAAGAATGACTTTCTTTGCACGTTTCTGCTTGCCTTGACGCACGGTCTAAAACTCTACGTAGAAAAATAATCAGTGGCACCCCGTTCCACCGGCCACTTTCCGAATTCAGCATATGGTGGCTGTCAGAGCACGTGGTTTGTGTCTGTCTTTACACTTCTTTCGTCATTTACTTATGGAACGTATGATATATTCCATGGAGTTTTGCAGCGTCAGTAATGGCAATGGTTATTAATATTTCAGTAATCTCAATAGCTCTCGGTCACGCTAAGAGATTGCAAAACATCAAAGTGGCGGCATTTTCTGCCAGGAATTCTACCCTGCCAACTTACCGAAGAAACTAGTTAGAAATTTCGAGAATTGTTGTTAAGTGCTCGCACACTTAGGATTATTTTTCAAATATATATTATTAATAGGGAAACATTTCCTTGTGTTTAAGCTGCCATAGAATGTTTCTCCATTAAGGTTTTTATATTTTTGTTATTATTCACTCCGAAGCGTTCGCTCTCGTATGATATTTCTTGCGGTTTTATTTGGAATTTGTGATTCAGGCAAATTCTCTGCACTATGGTTTCTTTCCCTTGACATACAGTCTGAAATAAGTTAGTTCTCACTGGAAAAAAAATATATATATTTTTTCCTGTTGTAATTCAGCCTTAAAAGACAATATACGAAGAATATTTTTACACTAGACATATAGCATTGTCACCTAGTTTACACGTCAGCTCTCATAACACTTTGTAGACTAGGCGTCGTTTTCGATTTTTTATGACGTCATAATATGAAGAATGTATATAAAAATATGAATATTAATTAATATATACTTCCGTGTCCGCACTAGTAAGAATTCGCTTTTAATTAGGCTATCTATTCTGAACAGTTATTCGTAATCACACGTTTTATGGACTTTTACAGGTATATCAAATTTCTTTTGCAGCCAATTCTAGAAAAGTTGTCGAAACCCTAAATCTTATTATTACTGAATACACCTGCTAATTTGATTTGACCCCCTGACAACTATAGACCTGCTAATTTGATTAATTCAAATACAATGAAAATATTATTTGACATCACTATTTCCACGAAACCACGTTCAAATAATTTCAATGCTTATACAGTCTTATATCCTACCACATAATTCAGCAGATTAGTGTCAATGTAAATCACAGGATCATTCTTATCATAGAACAGAAATCGAGTTATAGAGAGATAAATGATAATAGTTTGTACATAACCTTGTCATTGACCATGACACAATAGTCTCTCGTGAGCTTTCATAACAACGTCACAATTCTATTGATCACAATAGAATTATCAGTTCTTTACATGCTATAGAACACTCCACAAACTGCTGTTCTCTTGAGACTAATCTGGGCGATCCTTCACCGTATTAGTTCAATCAAGCAGAACAACAAAGTAGCAATTTCCAGTAACTTCTTTATACCAGAAATTCCATGGTGTAGTAGAGAATACTTTGCCATCATACATTAACAGAGAGCAGTGTAAAATAATTACATTTACACACTGAGTAGACTTCTTGAATCTACCACGGTCGTAATGGTTTATAAATCAATAAAACTAGAGAACCAGGAAGAAAATCCAGAATTTCTAGCAATCTCAGAAATTCTAGAAAGTTTGCTTCTTTCCATTAAGCTAACGACCACCTTTCATGACCAGACGTCAGCCACACCCAATTCAAGGTGATTAGGGAATTGAATTATTTCAGCAAACTTTCAGGTAAAATTAAATTATTTCAGGTAAACTTTGATTTCAGTCCATTGGCTGGTCTCATTCCTGCAAATCTTAATCATTGGACTATAAAATCTATTCATCCACACTAGACCAGCTTAGCTTACATCAGCAAGTTCTAGCACATTCTCTTCACGAGTTGTTATTTTAACTCTGGTACTTATAAAACGCACATTACCTAAAGATCATGTCATGCTAACATTAAACAAGAAATATAAAATAGGTACAGACAACTCTGCTGTGACAGAATGGACGTGTTATATTGAGCTAATAACATTGCTGGGTTGATCTATATACGTTTTAAGATGATTTAATTGATGTGCTATATTGCATTAAGAACCATGTTAAAATGGCTCAATATTCCTTCTCGGCTGATTGAAAAACTGTGCTAAACTGAATTAATAATCTTAAATTAAATTAACTCAATAACCCTACTTTATAGCTGCACTAAACAGACTTTACAACCCTATTAGACTGTAAAATGACTTAACACTGCTAAACTTCATAGCCCCGACAAACTGGGCAACCTTGTTAAGTTTTGGCTGAATATTTGTTAAACTGATTTGACAGGCGCTCTTAACAGTGCTGTTAAATTAATTTGACAGCACTCTTATAATGAACGAAAAGATCTGTTAAATTAATTTGACAGGCCTGTTATGGTGATTGAAAAGATATGTTAAATTAATAGTACATCCCTCTTAAAATGATTGAACAGTTATGGTAAATTAATTTGACAGGCCTCTTAAAATGACTGAAAAGATCTGTTAAATTAATTTGACAGCCCTCTTAGAATGACTTAACAGATTTTAAAAATTAATTTGACAGCACTCTTAAAAATAAATCAACATTTATTTTAAATTAATTTGACAGCCTCTTAAAATGACTTAACAGTTCTGTTAAACTAATTTGACAGCGCTCTTAAAATATAACACAACGGTTCTGTTAAACTGGTTTGGTAGCGATCTTAAAATGACTGGGCTTGAATTCGCTTGCCGAGTTGAAATAAATCATATGATAAACAAATTAAAAGTTACAAAGTTAAACAAACCATTCTTACGTTGTTAAAACATTGTTTTTCTATTTTCCCCTCAGTTGCAAAGTTTGTTGTCTAATCTTTTCATAAGGAAAAATATTCAGTTTATTATTCCCCATGCTTATTGTTTTAAATTTAAATCCTTGAGTTCTCTCCCTTCTGGCAAAGAGTTCGCATTCATTTCTTCAAACAGTTCTAACTGTTAGGAAAACGTGCTTCGCAATACGTGGACACGTGACGTCTACTCGATAGGAACTCATCCATTTTTAGTTATCATTGCACGCATTCTGATTTTCGTATTTTTTTTTTTATAGCGATGTGAGCTAGGAATGGAATCGATATCAAACCTTAAACAATCAAATTTTATCATTCGCACCACCTAGCTTGCTTGGGCGACAAAGAGTGGCCCCACAACACAAAAGCTCGCAAGCGACCGCATATGAGGTTTTAAAAATAATTTTATTTTAAAATATTTACCAAAACAGTTCTTGCGTGTCTTAAAAAATTCTATTGCAATTTAAATGTTTAATTTTAAATTTGAACGAACTGGCAACATGAAGTAAGTCATTCCATCTTCATTTCCAGACACAAATCACAACCCAGAGAAAGCGTCGTGACCGAGCTGACAAAATGAGAAAAGTCAACAGGAACTCGCAGATGTAAGTCGTCACGAAACTCTCCACGGTATCAATCAATCCACCCACCACCCCTTACTACCTATTGCTCTCAGCCACACAAACCACGTTTGTAATTTTAGTCGAGAGTGAAGAAATACATTTCACCATGGCGTTTGTAATCTGAGTCGAGAGTGAAGAAATACATTTCACCATGGCGGTACTGTCGGTCGCTCTGAGAGATGTAATACTATCGAAACAGAAACATGTCGCGTCTTCGTGCAATCGATGACGCGATGTGTCTCAAGACACGTCCGAGCGAAGAATACCACAGACGACCTCGCAAGGTGTTGCGATCCCTCTCGTCGTCAACTGTCACATTTCTCCTCCATTTCGAGAAAAACAAAGGAAAGAGGAGAAAGGATCGTAGATAAGAAAATACGATAAAATCCACACTCAGTTAAGAAGAAACTAATTTGTGAAAAAAATATGAATATTTTTTTAAAAAAACAGAACAACAGGGAGGGGGGGGGGGAGGGGAAGAACAACATAACTTGAAGACAGCTTACGATAATGATATTGCTGAGATCGTTAGTGAGAACAGACAGTCACGACTCGATCCTGCAGACGGGAAAAAACCATCACTGCTTAACCTTTAAAGTTGAAACGAAGCTAATTTACTGACACTTCAATCGAAGACAACAAAGAACGGTAAACAACAGGATCGACAAAAACCCGAGGCAGCAGATCTGGGTGGATCTAGGGTCTAGGTCGGACCTAGGGTGGAAATGCATATTGGCTAATCTTGCATAATCATAAATAAATTTGTCTTTGGGTGTGTGTCTATTTGTGTGTGTGTGTGTGTGTGTGTGTGTGTGTGTGTGCGCGCGCGCGCGCGCGCACGTTCATACACGTATGTCTATTTCTGCGGTTAACCTTACAGGAAGTGTAGGATTAATAAAAGTGAAGATTAATAAAACGATATAATTTTTTTTTCTTAAATACCTCTGACAAAAAACAATACAATTGTGCATACTTTATGTTTCTATGCAAAGCCAAAATGTGTGGGCGTTCAAAGGATGCGAGTGAAAATGATTAAAATATTTCAGTTTTATTAGAGAAAAAGTATATTAATTTTAGAATAAAGTGAAAGATAAAATTAACTTTGCTACACGATGTCTCGTGTCCTAAAAGTAAGCAAAAAAGAATAAATATAATACAAACTATAGAAAAACAGAGAAAGAATGAAATTATACACAACGGTGAATATTAAGTTAAAGCAGAAGTATAAAAGTAAATTATCTAAAATCAAGCTTATTCTTTTATTTTCCAAAGTACTGGTTCAATATAAGTACTGAAACAAATAGTAAAGGAAAAAAGAAGGAACGAATAATAGATGAAGAGAAGGAAAAAGTGAGAAAGAGAGAGAGAGAGAAGAAGAGGAGAGAGAGAGAAACAAAAAAGCGAGGAGAAGAAAGAGGAAGATGAAGAAAGAGAGAGAGAAGTGAAGACAGAAGGAAAGACAAAAGATAAAATAGATTTAGTTTTTCTTAATAAATTGAAAACCGAATTTTTAAATCATGTAATCTAATGCGGCTAGGCAATTAATAACAGTTATTGCATCTCTTGCGTCCATTTAATTGATTTGGTTGGCGGGGAGAATTCTGTTAGGCATGCGCACTAACAGGGAACAAAAGAGGAGAGCAGCATTTAATGGCACTATTGATTGCGTAACATTTATTACAGCTCAGGAAACTGGCAAATACAGCTTCAATAAGAACACCGTGTGAAAGAAAATGCTGGGTTCACCTTGGAATTTCGACAGGGTATTTATTTTAAACTCTCTTTGGATTCACCTGTCTCCCGACGGCATGCTGAATTTAGCTGACGATTTACAGCGCCATCTATATTCGGTTCAAGCAATAATCACGTCGTTAAAAAAACGAAGCCATGCTCAAAAATCGGTAGTCGGAAACGAGTGCTCCAAAATAGACACTTTCTAGAAGTAGGAAGCCGAAATAAACCAGCAATTATTATAACCTATCTGCTGAATCATCTATAGTATCTATACCCTTATGTCTGTGTTTGAAGTGTACAGAGCGCTATGTCTCGTGAAGAGTCTTTGTCGACAATTTGTGCTTTGCTCGAGAGAATTTTCTCTTGGTAACATTGCATTCTTCTTATACCCTATCTGAGCATCAGAGTCTGTGTTTTGTTATTTATCGCAGTGCTATCAGCCTCAACTACTGTCTTAGAATGATCAATATAGAAGTATTAAATAAAACAGAGTTATCCGTCTCTGAATATATATTTTAGATCAGTGGAGTTTTCTTCGTTATTAAATGCAGTGGTCGGTAGGCCATCAGTTTTATCATCCTGATATTAGACTTCTTGAGTGATCAACAAACATTTAGTATTTATATCCTAGATTTGTCTGCCGTTTATCTGGCTTTTAGAGTGTTTAGGAGAGTTCGTTATTTAGTGCAGATATCGATCGCGCGTGCGAAATGCGGCCCTTTTAAAGTTCGAATGGTCAGCGGCATCTTCAAGTGAAATGTCGTAATTTTTTGGATGTCTGAGTACACTGAACTGGGAATATCCTTCTCTGTAGTGTCTATAAGTTAGAAAGTTTCATTTTTTGTAACCGTGCCAGAAACATTTGAACTTTAATGCGTTAGAAATATTTCGTCTACAAGCGAGAATCAGATCTGTACCTGTAGGTCCTATACCAAATCAATTATGATTTTCAGATACAAGTCTGAAAATTATTTCATTATGTAGAAAATACGTATACACTCTTAATAAAAAGATATTTACTTACCATGATGCAAAATGGCTCGATACAAGCATTTAATAAAAACGTACATAACGGGATTGAGAGTTGGACTATACCTTGCATTGATTGTCTGTAGATAGTTTTGAGTCTGTTAACCATTTTGAATTGGCCTGGATGCGCAGTTTCAGCTGGTTTTGTCTGTAACCATTTTGAGTTGGCCTAGGTGCACACTTTAACCTGGCTTTGTCTGTAACCATGGTGAGTTGGTTTGGGTGTAGAAGTTGAAGCTGGCTTTGAGTCTGCTAATCATATTCCAGGATTTAAAAATCTAGAGCATTTAAACTCCGCGTTAGAAGAAATTAGAAAGCCTTGTGAATCATTACGTCTTTGATTTGTTGTAGATTTTTGTTTTATTACGTCTATGAACGTGTAAGTCTGTATATGTGTATGTTTGTGCAATGCACATAGAACATTTAGTATGTCAGGGTTTGCTTACCAACTCACACAGTGTTTGCCCTATGCTACATTTATAACTTAATTTACAGTTTAAACGGAATATAGTCATTTCTATTTCCTTGACATCCTCCATGATGTAATGAAAATCTATCTATCTATCTATCTATCTATCTATCTATCTATCTATCTATCTATCTATCTATCTATCTATCTATCTATCTATCTATCTGTCTGTCTGTCTGTCTGTCTGTCAATTCTCTCACTGTATAAGTTATACATACTGTTATATCACATATTGTCCCTGCAAAACTTTTGAATGTTATTCATCAATGCATAATGACGTTTATTACATTTCAGCAATTGTATTGTGTCCAGGCAGTGACAATATAATAGTGTTCTTTGATTTTCAAATTGAAATCAAGTGAAGAACTATGAAAATGGACCGTAATTATCACCATTGTTTGACAGAGAATAAAGACAGAGTACGCTGAACTTGCAGCACACAACCAGCCAGAAATGTAGCCTACATTGGGGTCTTCAGGAATATTACAGGGCCCTACATCAATTAAAACTCACACATCGAGGTCTACTAAACAATACTGTACACCAATCCTTAACAAAATAGCATTTCCTCATAAATACAATGTTGTACACCAATCCTTAACAAAAAAATAATTTCCTCATAAATACAATACTGTACACCAATCCTTAAAAGCATTTCCTCATAAATACAATGCTGTACACCAATCCTTAATAAGAATTTCCTCATAAATACAATGCTGTACACCAATCCTTAAAAAGCATTTCCTCGCAAATACAATACTGGTGATTTTGGGGTGGCGTGCAGAATACCGAGCAAGCCCGATTTTGCCACACCCTAGTCAGTAGTGTTCCCATCACCACTCCGCCCTTCCTCCCACCATTCCACACCCTCCCTCTAGCTCGCCACATTTACCTTTTGCTCAAAACGCTGTCACGTTCAAAACACTGTCACGCTCAAAACACCAGATTTTACTACTACTATTACTTTCTCTCTACTTTTATTATTATTAATATTATTGTTATTATTTTATTTTTATTATTACTTGTATTATTATTAGCAGAAGTATTACTACTATTACTATACTACATTTAGAAATGATAATATTACTATTATTATTACTAATTTTAAAGTAGTAGTCATTTAAAATTAATATTATTTAGAAGTGATAATATTACTATTATTGTTACTAATTTTAAATAGTAGTCATTTACAATTAATATTATTTAGAAGTGACAATATTATTATTTTTACCAATTTTAAAGTAGTAGTCATTTAAAATTAATATTATTGATTCTCCTGTTACTTATTTGGATGAGATTTTTATTTCGGAATCCTTCTTGGATTCCTGACACCAAGGGCTGATGAAAGATATTGGTACTTCCACGGAGAATTGCTTTTAGCAATGCGCCTGGCAGTTTATTCAGGTAACTTTCAAGGGTTCGTGCTATGTTCGCTATTACGTCTGCTTTTATGTTCCAGAGACTCCGGATTTCTAACCAGAGATCCTGATATTTGTGGCGAGGTCCCCAGATTTCTAATCTAAGATCCTTTTTCTTGTAGCGTGGTCTCCAGATTTCCAACCTAAGATCTTGATATTTGTGACGATGTCTCCAGATTTCCAACCTAAGATCTTGATATTTGTGACGAGGTCTCCAGATTTCCAACCTAAGATCTTGATATTTGTGGCCAGGTCTCCAGATTTCCAACCTAAGATCTTGATATTTGTGACGATGTCTCCAGATTTCCAACCTAAGATCTTGATATTTGTGACGAGGTCTCCAGATTTCCAACCTAAGATCTTGATATTTGTGACGATGTCTCCAGATTTCCAACCTAAGATCTTGATATTTGTGACGAGGTCTCCAGATTTCCAACCTAAGATCTTGATATTTGTGGCCAGGTCTCCAGATTTCCAACCTAAGATCTTGATATTTGTGGCCAGGTCTCCAGATTTCCAACCTAAGATCTTGATATTTGTGGCCAGGTCTCCAGATTTCCAACCTAAGATCTTGATATTTGTGGCCAGGTCTCCAGATTTCCAACCTAAGATCTTGATATTTGTGGCGAGTTCTTCATCTTGTGACAGAATAGGGATAATGTATGTAATTTTGTAATTTATTAATTTCGATTATAAATCTATTCCGTGCTAATCTATTTAAACGACTCCACAATGTAGTGACTACGGATGTCTCAGTGACTCGTTTTCTCGCCCACAGGTGAGCATGAATCGATAACAATGAACATGCTATAATTACAGTTATGAATAACATAAAGATATATGATCACCAATAAAAGATAAGATGCTTTTACCATAATTTAAATATTGATACAGGGCTTTAATAAAACATAATTTACTAGTCTCTGCACCAGAAATTTTATGTTACTATACATCTACATACTTCAGATAGCTATAGCACTTTCCTCTACTCTTAAAAAAAAATAATCACGCTTACAGTCTAGTGTCTGCAACTATACATTCTCACAAGTAATCTGTGAAATTGTGCAGTGTCTGCCAAAATCAGTACGTGTCACTTTCGATGTTTTCTCAAGTAGGTTTCTGTCCAGTGAGGTTTTGGTTCTTTCCCTTTGTCGTAGATTTTTCTGTCCAGTGCAGTATTGGTTCTTTCCCTTTGTTGGTGATTTGTATCATTGAATCACATTCGACACGAGTTCCCGGCCTGCTGCAGCTCATTATCCCTAAGTCCCGGGGCTTATTCACTTTCACACATCATTAATTTTTCTTGAAGCTTTGGCTTCCTTTTTTCTTTGGTAGTTCATTTCAACACTATGAGTGAAATTGTCCGTATAATCCAGAGGATTACAGAGTAATTTTCTATTCTTTCTGCCCTTTTGATTTTCTATTTCTGGCAATTTGTTCAGATGTTAATCATCAATGTCTCTATCTTGGTGACAGCTACAATATCCTGTCGTCATGCCGGAAACGGTCAATTCTGAAGTCCCAATGTAGTTGAACTTGTGTTTGAATAACGGCTTCTGGCTGATGTATCCATGCTTTACTGGTCTTTATTCCGTACGTAGGAATTTCGGAATTTTATAGTTTCTTTTGAATGCATTTAGTTCATCTAGTCTGAAACTCAGTTAACATACCTTATGTTGTTTCATTCACGACATTGCAAAATGGGCATTTTGGGATCCTTTGGGATCTTCATAGGTTTGCGTGGTAAGATTTTATTATAGCTTTATAAAGTTTGAATTTCATGTGAATGTCCAAATTGAAAACCTTAAAAGTATTGATATGAGGATCGATGTCAAACTTAATTTCTTCTTGGGATTATCCATGTTCAGTGGTTCATTAAGTGCTCCACTTTCATTCTGAATCCTAACCTGGCTTTATTTGACTTTGCTGAGAAGATTTTGTTAGGCTAGTTTATACAGATCAGTAGTAGTGACAAAACGTCATCTTGAAAGATTTTCCACTTCATGTGTAAGTCAGCCATTTCTATTTCTTGTTATGTGGCCGACGTCCGGTCTGAAATCACATAGTTTTCATCATCATAATGATAGATGTGAGTGTCTTTTAGAAGGAACCACTTTTCCTTCTCGCGGAGCCTATGGGTCAGGCAAGGATATCACTCATACCTCTGGCTCCCTACGTCCATAAATATCTGAAAGATGTGGACTTTTATCTGCCATTTTTAAATCATCATCATCATCATCATTATTCAGTCTTTTTTCACGACCTCTGTTGACTCTCGGTTGCGAAGCAATCTTACCAAGATTCTGGAAGATCCGAGGTTTTACTGAGTATATGAGCACTTCCGAGGAGCGCTGCTTTGAATAGTTGGTGGTTTCCAGGGAGTTTATTCAAATAGCCTTCCAACTCAGAGGTTATGTTCTCCAAGGCTCCTATCACTACAGGTATCATTTCTGCTTTGGCATTCCAGATTTTCTGGATATCTAATCTGAGATCCTGGTATTTTTCTATAATTTCTTTCTTTTGTTTTTATGTTTCTATCACTTGGATTAGCTTGCTGCTTGCTACTGTTCTGTTAGATTTATTGAGAGCTACAATTGCCTGATATTTTGTTACTACTACTACTCCTTCTTCAACTACTACTACTACTACTACTACTACTACTACTACTACTACTACTACTACTACTTCTACTACTTCTAATACTGTTACTAGATCTACTACTGTTTCCCGAATGTCCGACGCGTAAAACCCTTCATCCTAACATATCCCAAGAATTCTCCCTAAATCTTATTCTAATCCCTCGCTTCCCTCACCACACATTTTATATTTCCTATCTGTTCTCCATTTATAACAGAAGTACAATATGCATGTTTGTTGAGAGTCATCGTTAAGCATCGATTGGAAATTAGAAAATATTGCGCTCGAGGGTTGACACAATAGTTATCTTTCTTGGGCTGGAAAAAAAATAATCTGACTTTCCCAATGGTGAGCTGAGTCGATCATGTGAAAACACAGATTAGTAACAACAACAAAATCTTTGATCAAAACGCAATGTCATAAAGATGCGTTCACACTCCGAATGCTGTTTCATTTCGATCTTTAAAAGAAAAGACATTCAAACGTTAAATAACGCACTACCCCTTCCCCGATACACGCGCACACACACACACACACACACACACACACACACACACACACACACACACACACACACATCACACTAAATAAAGTAAAACCTTGGCCTTTACTGTTTGATCTAGGCGTACTAAAACTATTGATCATATCAAATTTTAATAAATGGCGTTTGAAAAAGAAAGGAAAACGGACAATTTTCCCAAGTCTCTAGGAACCGGAAGAAATCGATGTGACAGAACGCGCCATGTACGAAACCGAACACCTTCCCGGGGTGTGTTGTTCCATCCCTCTGTTGACGGCCAGTCACGAAGACCGAAATTTATGAGTGCCAGAAATATACTACGACAGTCTTATGAACTCTTGTTTATCAGTGCATGCGTGTCTCCTTTCTGTGGACGAGCGTATGTTTATCAGTGCGTGCGTGTCTTCTTTCTGTGGCCGAGATTATGTTTATTTGTGCATACATATCACTTTTCTGTGGCCAAATGCATGTTTATCATTTTTTTCCCTGTCCGTAATATATAGCGAAATGTTTTCATGGGGGAGGGAGAGGTAGGGTGAGAAGGTGGGAGCGCTATATGTGTGTGAGTGCGGATGCATTTGCGAGTGCGTTTTATATCGATGTGTTTGCGTATGTGAGTGACAAGTGTGTACGGTGTTGAAAGTATGCAGATGTGTTTTGTTGCGCGTGTTTGCGTTTCTTGGGAGGAATTATTTCAGTTAGCTTTACACCGTTTCCCCTATATATCATATTTGGAACAGATTCCAACTTGGACATAAGATTTTAATGAAACGCACAAACAAATAAATAAAAACAGGAAATATCAATCTAGTCGCAAACAACACAAAACAGAAACAGTCACAAAAGCATTTATTTTGTTACAACAGCTTGCGAACGACCGTACATGCTTACTGTCTTTAAAAAAAACCCCAGAAAGAACCACATCAGCATCTTATATTGACATAAACCACATAGGCCTACAATTATTTATATATATATAATCAGCAACAAACAAAAAGAACTCCCATTAACGTGCATGCTATCTGCAAA
Organism: Sinotaia quadrata; assembly: GCA_028829895.1. Taxonomy (NCBI): domain Eukaryota; kingdom Metazoa; phylum Mollusca; class Gastropoda; order Architaenioglossa; family Viviparidae; genus Sinotaia; species Sinotaia quadrata. The sequence goes on along the minus strand of CM054177.1, from coordinate 46,142,830 downwards.
AAAAAAAATAATTAAAAAATATTCACAGACGTCATTGTCGTGCTGTTTGTGTACGCCACTTGTGGGTCATGAATGTTTTCGAATACTATCGAACGGGCGTCATTTTGTTTATATCAACAGTTTTTAAGAAAGGAATAAAAGTACAAAAAGTGTATAGACAAACCTAAACGCTTAAAACACAGACCTAAAACCTTTCTCCTGTTTTAAAACCGTATCTTCGCATTTAGAAAAAGTTAGTGATGCTTTCCCGTGGAAAATCCCTCTTGTATATTTTTTGTCTTTGTGCGGACCGCACATGCATGCCTCGTTATATTTTGAAATGCTACACATTACTACACCTTATTATACCTTACTACATTTAATTACATCTCCTGTTACACCTTATCAAACAGCATTACAACTTACTACATTTTATTACACATTATTATATATTAATATAATTTATTAAATCTTACTTAACCTAAATACATCTTAAAACACTTTATTGCATCTTATTACATCTTACGTACACCTTACTACACTTTATTACACATTCTTGCACAATTTTATACCTTATTACATCATATTACACTTTCGCACACCTTGTTACAACTTATTACGTTTGATTAAACTTTATTGCACCTTACTGCACCTTATTGCACCTTAATACACCTTGCTACACATTATTACACCTTATACCTGACAAATTTCCTTGTTAGAACAAAACTTATAATGTCCTGTGCTCCAACGAACTACTTCAGCAGCTGTTGTGAAATAATAACTCACACTTTAGTAATTGCTAGAGTTAAGGTGGAGAGTAAATAAATAAATGGAAATGCAGTTGGAAACAGGAAAACATTGTGAGAACAGACGTGTATGCAGTTATATAAACGCAGACCGTATTGAAACGCTTGAACATGTTAATATAGATATATACAACAAATCATGCTTGTTTAAATGGATACAGCACATGAACAGATGAACATGCTTGTTTAAATGGATACAGCACATGAACAGATGAACATGTTTGTCTAAAGGGATACAGCACATGAACAGATGAACATGTTTGTCTAAAGGGATACAGCACATGAACAGATGAACATGCTTGTCTAAAGGGATACAGCACATGAACAGATGAACATGCTTGTCTAAAGGGATACAGCACATGAACAGATGAACATGTTTGTCTAAAGGGATACAGCACATGAACAGATGAATATGCTTGTCTAAAGGGATACAGCACATGAACAGATGAACATGCTATTAGATGAAGCAGAGATCACACAAAGCATTAAAGAGCTAGCAAGAAGCAGGCATTACACAAACTGTTTAACCGAAACTAGTATAAAGGTAGACATTATACAAACAGTTTAACCGAAACTAGTATAAAGGTAGACATTATACAAACAGTTTAACCGAAACTAGTATAAAGGTAGACATTATACAAACAGTTTAACCTAAACTAGAATAAAAACAATCAGTATAGAAATCTGTACTATGAAGGCAGACAGTTTACAAGCAGACTCGAGTCTGCCTGAAGAGAGTATATATACACTTAGACATACTGCCGAAATGTTGCTTGCTAATGCAGGGGGCGCTTCCGGCTTCCGCCGCTTTCGCGCTTGGCCGAAATGTATACAACGCATTGACTTATATAACGTAGGGAGTTCATACAAACTTGACAGGCGATTGGATAATTAATTAATACGTTTTAAGAATGATTTATTTTTTTAAATTAAAAGTTGTTTAACTTAAAAGTTTTAAAAGTATTATTTACAAATATACAAGGAACTAGCCAAGAAAGAATAGTTCTGATGCAGTTAATTAATTTCACTTTATCAAAGTTGAAATATGAATATTTTCCCATTTAATAATATTCAGTGTTACGTAGCATACTATTGTCTTCAGTCATTTTAACACTTACAAAATGAAATGTCTATAAAAATATTATATCCTGGCAGATTCTAATAAATATCAAAATATATTTTGAAGGGTTGCCGAAAAGAAAGATAAAATAGTGTAATAATACATAACTATTATAATATAATATTATAATAGTATTGTTTTCTTTATAAAGAACAGACCAGTTGTAAAAAATAAATTCGTAATCATATAATAAATAATGTACTTATGCAAAGTAATTATGTTCGGTAGATGTGAAAATCAACTTATAAACATACAGAGGGAGGGAGAGAGAATAAGAGAAATTAATTACAGATCGACACATAGATAAAAAGTAGACAGACAGACAGATAGCTGGATATAGCTGAATGGATTAATAGGTATATTATATTAGAGAGAGAGAGAGAGAGAGAGAGAGAGAGAGTGAGAGAGAGAGAGTGAGAGAGAGAGAGCGCAGACAGAAGATTGTCATTTCTATTAATTTAAATAATTGATGAAAATTAAGATTGGCTATTTCGGCGTGATATTTCTGTTTTATCACTTTTAAGTGACGTCATGATGCGGACGAGTAGATGTCATACATCACTCAATCTTTTTTCTTCATCTCTTTCCTCTTGTTTGCATGTTACTTTCATTCCTGTTGGCTTCTTTTCCTTCTTTTCTTCTGTCTCTTTCTTTTTCTTTTACCAACACTATTTCGTCTAATCATTCCTCCCCCTCTCTAATTCTTTCTTTCTTTCTTTCTTTCTTTCTTTAACGTTCTTTTTCTTATTCTTCTTATACCCGTCCCTTATTTCTTTCTCACTCATTCTATCTACGTATCATTCATTTCCTTCTTCTTCTTCTCTCTCATATTGATTATTACAAATTCATTCCTTTTCTTAATCCTAGTCTTTCACTCTCCTTTGTCTCTCTTTATTTCTTCACCATTTGCTTTCTCCTTTTTATGTTTCTCTCTCTCACCCATTTCTCTCTTTTCCCAATCTTTCCTCTCCCTATATTTTTTCTCTTCTCTCTCTCCCTTAATTCATCTTTCTCCACATTCTCTCATAGATATTTCTTCCATTCTTTCTTCTTCTTTAATACTCATTCAGATTTCCTAGCTCCATTTTTATTTATTCATATTTCCCCCAACTTCTGTCTCTTCTCTGTCTTGTATCATCTTTTCTGGACAGACTGACGCACACCAGCATTGCGTAACGAAAGGGGTCGTTAGAAAATGATCAGATGCTGTGCTCAGTCGTGCGGAACTGGGGAATTGTGCACGTAATGAAAAAATAAAAACTAAAAGAACTCATGCATACTTTTCTGCATCTATCTATCTATCTATCTATCTATCTATCTATCTATCTATCTATCTATCTATCTATCTATCTATCTATCTATCTATCTATCTATCTATCTATCTATCTATCTATCTATCTATCTATCTATCTATCTATCCATCCATCCATCCATCCGTCTGTCCGTCCGTCCGTCTGTCTATCTATCTATCTATCTGTCTATCTATCTATCTACCTATCTATCTATCTATCTATCTATTTATCTATCTATCTATCTATCTATCTATCTATCTATCTATCTATCTATCTATCTATCTATCTATCTATCTATCTATCTATCTATCTATCTATCTATCTATCTATCTATCTATCTATCTATCTATCTGTCTACTTATCTATCTATCTATCTGTCTGTCTGTCTGTCTATCTATCTTTTTAAGTAGTGTAAGTTCCGACCGTTTGTACTGATTGAAAAAAATGTCAGCATCGTAGACAAGCGCTCCATCAATCAATTTCAATCAATGATTTTCATATAACAATAAAGAATTATTTAATTATTTAAATGAAATAAACTATGGTCCGCTGAAGTTAAGTGCGGTGCTCGCAAGCGGCGTGAGTATTGTATTGGTGCATTACAAGTCAAGAATTCTAAATGGAATGGATTCTGTACCTTGTTTCTCAATGTCTGGTATGATCCATCAGTGAAGATCTTATCTTTCACTAGAATGGGAAAGTAAACTTGTGATGGAAGTGTGAAGTTTACGAGTCAGTTATGCTACAATTGGCATCGAACCACCTCGTCTGAAGCTGAGCACCGCAGTTCTCCTCGACTGTCCGGCTTTTGTTTCCGAAACAATGCTCGTGCAACACACCTTAACCATCAGGAAACTGATCATACAACATCGTGCCCTGCAATAAAATACTCACACAACAATATATCTTGCAATTTAACGCTCGTACATGTATCTGGTAGTATAAACTCACCGAACATGTACCCTGCAGCTAAATGTTCACATAACATACCCTGCAATCAAATACTCCGATAATAACATACCGTGCAATAAATGTTTATGAGAGCGATATTATTGTACAAAAAGAGTTGTCCTTCCAATCAGCATTTTCGTAAAGAAACATGCTAGTAGAAATCAATTATATGATTACTCAATAGTGTAATTGTGACACCTCTGAACACCCTTCACTCGTTATGATTATTATTTATTAATTAATAACACATAACTAATTACAAGTGATCGAGAATCTTAATTTATAGTTATTAATATTTTTTCCAATAGACCAGCATGCCTCACTGACTTGGCGGATTGAAAGAGTGACGTAAAACTTTACTTTTACACAATAATAAAATAAACGTTTTACTGTCACATTATATATATACAGGTGGAAACTTCTTATTAAAGGAGTAATAAAAATCCTTTTTTTAAAATTTATATTTAATGAGCCCATATCCAACAACTATTACTTAAACACAAGGTTTTAATATATGTGCAAGAAGTTAATAAATTAACAATAAATTTATTAAATCAACAATTAAATATACAAGATATGAATATAATCTTCCTCAAAAAAGCGTTGACATTTACATCACTTCCCAATAATGTTTGAATGTTAAACACTCATTCATTTATCCCAGCATAGATATCAGCAGTTATATTAATACACACATATATATAATCAAGTTCATAGATATAATTCATATGCAACAGCAAGTTCTAGCATATTCTCCATCTGAGTTGTTAACTCCAACGCTGGTATTTATAAACATATCATCATAAGCAGTGCCCAAGGTCAGGTCACATTAACGTTGGCAACATTATCTGATCTGTAGTGTTCCAGTGGGACTGGTTCCCCTCACAAATATTCAGGGAAGGCTGGTGGTGGTGTATTTGGAATGTTGATGATTGTTGTTGAATGTGTGAGTATTGTTGTTATTGTTGTTGTTGTTGAGTTTTGTTACTGTTAAATTATGTATCCTCTACATCTTGTGTCTGGTGTCTTTAGCATTGAAAGGTGTATGTTTTGTTCCTGTAGTAGTATGTAGCTTGTATTTCTTGTATCTTGTGACTAACGTTGAGAGTTGTGATGTGGATAGCTGGTGCAGTCTGTGTTTTGAAAAATGTTGTATATTTTTTTCCCGTTATCGGGAAGCCTTTATGGCAGTCTATTGCAGTCTGTTTTGAAGGTTGTTGCTGTAGATTTTCCTATTTTCACCACAGGCGTTAGGCCGGCGGTTTCAGACTGATCCGATCTTTGCGCCCATGGCGTAGTAGCGTGTAGAGCAGGGGTGCACAAACTCCGGCCCGCGGGCCAGATCCGGCCCGCGAAGAGTTGCCGAGTGGCCCGCCATGTCAAACGAAAAAGTCAAATGTTTACTCATACACTGAGTGATTTGAAACAAAGCAGCACCTCCTGACCCATTTTTCCAGGCGCTCCGTGCAGATGATGTCTGCCCGCTGACATAACACTCACAGAGGCAAGAGAAAAAAGCTATACCAAGATAGGCAGCAAACCCCACACATAGATGCTTGCCCCTTCCTGTGATATGGTTGGTCAGTAGCTGTTAAGCCTTAGTGTCCGATCTACCACATTCTGTTGTTTATTTTGATTATATTTTTGTGACAAAATGGCAGCTAATCGTAAAAGAAAAGTTGACAAGGAAAACCGGCAGTTTAATGATGACTGGTTAATGCACTTGTCCACACCAGCATACTTGGCAGCACATACTGCTGCAAACAGGCTTTCTCACAGATGAAACTGAACAAAAGCAACACCTGCGGTCAGCTGATGATAATCTGGAAGCAATTTTGCATCTTTCAGCGTCAAACATCAAGCCTGACATTTTGAAGCTTACAGATGACATGCAGCACTATCCATCACACTGACTTTGTGAAAGTTGACGTATCATAACATTTTTAGAATGAGTCTTTGTATACAACTTCTTTGTCATAATTATAGTCTTAATCATCATTTGTGTGTTCTTAGATGTAATGTTGCTTATATGGGACGACTTTGATCTTCACTTTTTTGTGGTCCCCGACGGTTTCGACAAGTCAGATTTTGGCCCCCGACTCAAAAAGTTTGTGCACCACTGGTGTAGAGCGTCGGGATACCGGTATGGCGGTCTGCTGGTGCAGTTGTGTCATGGTCGTTGTTGTCTGCAGTTTGCGTTTGCTTGTATCCGGTGACTGGTATCTAACACTGAGTTCGTCTGATCACTTTAACAAATCATCTCACAGAAAATTAATTTGGCAGTTTAATAAGAAAGGATTTTTTAAAAAATCTTTATTACGTCATCTTCTCTGACTGTATAATCGAAATTCAAGTCACTTTATTTAAGTTAAATATTAGCCAAGTTTACTTAGTTCAAATTTATAATTTTTAACAAGTGTTGTTCTTGTTTCTTTTAATGTTAAATGTGTATTTGTGTATAAGTAAGCGTGTATGTATGATTGCATAATTATGTTACATATAAATATATCGTATATCTCTATATGATCATGTGAGAAAATTCTGCGCGTGTGTATTTGTGGCAATGTATATTTGGTATTAAGTGTATGCGTGTGGTACATACATGTGTGTGAGATAATATGTGTATGGTGAATGTATGTGTTAATGTGTACATGTCTGTGTGTAAATATTCATGTATGAACATGTGTTTACATCAATAAACGTGTGTTCTTATATGCGTGGATATGAGTGTTTGAGCGTGTTTGTGTGAGGAAGTGTGTGCAAGTGATATCTTGAGCTGTGTATAGGCACTTGTGGACATGTCTCGGTGTATAGTGTTAGTGTTACTATGAAAGTCCTGATTATACACGAAGATAAGCCCTACGTAATGCATAGTGTCTGGCCTGGAAAATAGCCTTTACGAGATTTCTTTTGTGTGTGTGTGTGTGTGTGTGTGTGTGTGTGTGTGTGTGTGTGTGTGTGTGTGTGCATGCGTGCGTATGTGTGTGTGCATATTTACTCAGAGAAATCCAATCCGCCAAATTATGGAAAATAATCATGCTTTAACGGAGAATTTACTTTCAAATTCCCTTTAACAGTGCTGGAGAACGGGGTCACGTCACTGGGCTCATTTGCATATAATTGCATAGGAACTTTCGGAAGGCACGCCGGGAAAAAAAAAGCCCTGTGAATATGACTATGAAGACTTCTCTATGAAATGGACAGCCCTAGTGACTAGTGTCCATAGTGTTTAGTCAAATACATACGAACACTGGTACATACATATCATATACACTTGCACATTGAATTTACACACACACTTATACACATACACATCTCTCTCGATACATGCGTACACAAACATACACAAATATTGGCCTGTGAAATGATGTACACAAACATACACACATTAATAATCTAGACTTGTCATGAGCGAGGGCTTTTGTATATGAGTGTGAAAAGACTGAAGTCAGAACTCTCATAACACAAAAATCATTGTAGACTTTAGTAAGTCAGTTACCAGCGTTAACATCACATTCACATTAGTTATCTCTATTTTACCGACTTTCACAATTTTAGAGAGAAAGAGTGAACTTATTACATTATTTTGGTTGAGTTATTTTTTTTAAAAAAATCTGTATTCGATTGTGGGCTGGTTATTCGAATCAGTGAATTATTGCTCGCATGCGGACATTCAAACGTTTAGTGAATTTTAATGCGCCTCCCTGTACTTCTGTGTGTATACGTGTTTACCTATCCAATTAATAAACGTGTTCGTTCGCTTGCATATCTATCTATCTAATTATCTATCTATCTATCTATCTATCTTTCTGTCCGTCCGTTTGTCTATCTGTCTGCATGTCTGTCTGTCAATCTGTCTGTCTGTCAAGCTGTCAGTCTGTTTGTCTGTCTGCTTATCTGTCTATCTCTCCATTGTTCCATTTCAATTACGGCTCTGCGTTTCTTCCCCAGAGAAAAGTATTTCGTTCTTGAGGACAACTCGAAACCACTGGTCCAAATCAAACCTCCGCATAAAAGAGCACTTGACGTCGCCAAGTGTATACTTTCCCTTTTCGTTTCCCATCACTCCAGCCGGGTAAGAATCCCATAGCAGCATAGCCAGACCCACAACCAGGCGATCATGTAGGAATCGCCAGGAAAATCAGTCCTTTGGGTGTGCACCGACATCTGACTGGAAAGTAAACTTGTAGACATCAAACCACGCTTGCTGAACAGGATATTGGACTAATTCAGGCCAGCTTCGTGCCATAGTTTATTCGAAAGCACTGGGTAACTTCGCCAACCCCACTGTGACGTCTGCACTTGACTGTTTATTGTTTTATTTCCTGAAGAGTTGTGAGCTGTATTCATTGTAATCAGTGTGGTGAATTATGATCAATTTGGTGGCTGTGTATTACTGAACGGAAGCTATTTTGCTCCCCTTAATAGGTTTATAAATAACAGTGATGACAAAGATACACACTAATAGATTTTAAAATTATCTTGATACTGAGATAATAATTGTTGGGAAAATCATGACTATAATGTGAATTGAGTAATAATACTTTTGTCTCAACCTTAGAAAAAATTGTAGATGGTTCATGAAGTTTTGTATTAATCGATCTTAACATCAAATGCAAGGAACTGTGGAAATGGCGCAAGCATAATGATGTTATAGGGTTTTGTGTCTACGACTAGGTAGCAATTGGAAGCAATCATAGAACGCTAGACATTGACCTAGATCTGACGTAATTATTATGTCATAAGTTAAAGTTGGACTCACAGTGAAAAAGTAAATTGTCTTACTGAAGTGCTGGTTGTTACTCTATCCATTAAATGAATCATTGTAACAAGAAACTATAAACAAATAGAAATTGCTTTGCTTGACTAATTGAATTGAAACCTGGCATCCGCTTCAAATTTTGCTGATTTCGCACATAGGTACACGAAGGTGGAAAAGGGAGATAAATAGTCACGGGCGTGGAAAATGAAATATGAAAGCGTCATGGTGTTCTTGGGGTAGATTTTCCTTTTCACACATTTATTTTTCCTTGCAGAAATCGACAACCTACCTTTTTGATTATTAACTAACAACGAATTGTTATCGATTGCAATCTGTAATCCATGGGACCAGGCTTTATCGTCCCACCAGACTAGGCAGACATTATACCCACCACCAGGATGAAAGTACGGTTACAAAATACATGTGTTTAATTTTAAAATCTGACATAAGGCACATTTTTATAAATAGATAGATAGATAGATAAATAGACAGACAGACAGAAGGACGGACGGACGGATGGACGGACAGATAGATAGATAGATAGATAAAGGGAGGGATGTTGATCAATGGATGGATGGACGGATATATAGGTGGATGGATGGATGGATGGACGGATAAATGGATGGGTAGATATGTTGGTTGGCGAGCTGGTTGATTGATTGATTGATTGTTTGACTGATTGGTTGTTTGGATGGTTGGTCGGCTGGCTGTTTGATTGATTGATAGACAGAGAGACAAGCAGACATTGACGTAAAATACAAGGCTAACCTTACATTAATGGCTGATGTTTTACTGACTATAAACACATGTATCTCCTAAGAACGCGGAGTAGATAATCACTTGCGATTTCTCAAATGTCCACAAACATTCACAATATGTAGTCTTTTACGTAATTAGTTTAGTATTTCTACAAAAATTATTCATTTTCTAAAGACTTACTAGTCTTACACAGTTGTCTCCAACATAAAACTCACTTTTGGGAACAGCTAAGTTTAACAATCAGTTAAGTTGAAAAAATAAAAGGAGTCGATAGGGGAAGACAATTAGAAAATGGAATTTTCTTTTTTTTCCTTTCCCTTTTATTTTTTATTTTTTGTAGCATTGTGTTGGTTTTGTTTTAGTTTTTTTTAGATGATTTTCAGGGGATTTCTTTCAAGTCCCTCTCTTTATGATAGCGCGTGAGATGAATGATAAGGACTGGCTCTGTTATTATTTTTAAAATAATCAAACCCGACAAGTAGCCATCTTAATTGTCATCTTTGTTATCATAATACATGAATGATTGAACAAATGTGACGTAAAATAGAGTGATTTATGTTGTTTAGTTTCTGTAAAGTGTACGTTTTATAAAGATAGAAAATAAAAATTGATTCTCTTAATGTAAACTATCACAAAAATAGCATTAACTTAGAAATTGTCTCATTACAGAGTAATCTCTGTAATAAATCAACTTTCTTATTTATGTGTGTATATATATGTATGTGTGTGTGTGTGAATGTGAGTGTATTTATTTTTAGATGAACTGTATATATATATATGTTTAACTTTTAAACTTTAATAAGAGAGCACTAAGCGCTGTAAGGTTGTAAAAAAACTTACAGGTAACAATAAATCTGATTTAAAATAGACATATATCATAGAACTAATGTAGTGCACAAAGAAAAAGCATCAACTATCGTGAAAACTGATTAATTTGAAAGGCAGGTGTTGTGGTTGAAAACGTGTTTTGAGGATTTTGGGGGGAAATTCTTCAGTAAAACCTTGATTTCATGTTCTTGACTTTTATGATGGATGCAATGATACTGGTATACAAACACCCCCCCACCCCCCCCCCACCCACCCCCCACACATACACACACACACACACACACACACAAACACATACAACACACACACAACACACACACACAACACAACACACACACACACTCGCGCGCGCAGACACATATTTGTACACACACAAGCGCGCAACAAACATAAATTTGTAAACACACGCACTCACACAAACGCGCAACAAACATAAATATTTATACACACACACACACACACACACAAAACAAACATATCTATCTATCTATCTATATATCCCTCCAAACAGAAAAAATTTTCAAATAAAATATGCATGTCTAAAATATACAGGATTAAATTACATTAGACTTAAAATAGAAAGGACTGATATATTGAGAACGAAAATGGACAGGACTAAATAATATAGAACTTAAATTACAGAGGTAAATTAAAGAGGACTAATACAAGGGGTCATGGAATTAGACAGAACTTAAATTACAGAGCTAAATTAAAGAGGACTAATACAAGGGGTCATGGAATTAGACAGAACTTAAAATACAGAGCTAAATTAAAGAGGACTAATACAAGGGATCATGGAATTAGACAGAACTTAAATTACAGAGCTAAATTAAAGAGGACTAATGCAAGCATCATGGAAATGGAGAGACCTGATAAATTCAAACCTATTACCAATGCTTTCTGGCTTTTACCAAGGTAACAATACAAAATAATCTTATGTCAATCTAATGTCAGTCAGTCTCATCAAATCTGTCTCTCTATTTACTATCTGAAGAAGAAAAAGAAAAAAATAATAAGATGATATGTGTGCGTGTGTGTGTGTGTGTGTGTGTGTGTGTGTGTGTGTGTGTGTGTGTGTGTGTGTGTGTGTGTGTGTGTGTGTGTGTGTGTGTAAAATAACAACTAATGAAATAAATTAAAAAATAAGACCATTTTTGTTTTAAATAATGGATCTAAATTAGTAATTATTATTAGTAATACTATTACATAATTCGTTTCCAGTTTGCTGTATAGTCTCTAGAAAATAACATTATTTTGTATAGTGGAGAGAGGGGGTACGTTCATTTACTTGAGAGTTCAAAGTTCATTCATATCTGAAGACATATGATGATGGCATGTCTCTTAATAGAAATGTCTTCCGTTGAAAGTTATGGCCCTTTAAATACTATCACGACAGCCTGTAATACCCTAAATTAGTATTATATAAATCTAGTGAAAGAGGCAGGAGTAATGAAATGCACTGGAGAAAAAGCGAACCTCATTTATGAAAATGAGAAAGGGAGGTGTGTGCCATTGCTATCAAAGAGAGTCTGTGGCGTGCGTTAGAAAGATCAACGCAATGATTTAAGCTTCAAGCGAATTCTTGTGTTTACTAGATTCATCCATATGTTTGGCATCGCAGTCTGTAGACACAGCTTTATGCAAACAAATAAACGAACCAACATACATACATACAAACCTATGCTCATAATTACTATTATTATTAGTTACAGTAGTAGTAGTACTAGTAGGAGGAGGATGATAACGACGACGATATTGATACTCGAAAAATGTTAGCAATGTTACCTTACTTCAAACTTGACTAATATTTACAGTGATGTAACTAGAGACAATTTGTCAGACGTACCTTACTTCAAACTTGACTAATATTTACAGTGATGTAACTAGAGACAATTTGTCAGACGTACCTTACTTCAAACTTGACTAATATTTACAGTAATGTGACTAGAGACAATTTGTCACACGTACCATACTAAGTATGCTCATGGACTTGATCATTATTCTGAATCCTAGCAATGCTAACACCCCCACACCAAACACAAATAAGATCAGAGAAAATAGGTCACAAACTGTTCTAAGCGCTTTTAGTGACGCGGTGTACACCAGAAAACTGAAACAACTAACGTTACGTTATTGTAACCTGTTACACTCTCATACATTTGACTTGAAGTGTGCCGAATGGGACTGACCTTTTAAACAGCCTTAGACTGAGTAGACAGCAGTGTAGAGGTAAACTGAATTATCATATGAATGAAACCTAAGTGAGTGTCAAGGAAAGTTTAATCATATTCCAGTTGTTACTGGACCCGAGTGCATAGAGAAAACTGTCGTATATTACTTGACGTGTGTAGAGGAAAAAGAGACTTACAAATATTATTAAACATTAGTGTATATAGAGAAAAGCTGAAATAATGTCTCCCCCCTCCCAATACATAGACACACTTCTTCAAAGAAATGAATTGAGTCGTATTGTTGCAATAAATTTGAATTTGTGTGTTTATATGTTAACTTTAGTTTCGTATCTTAGTCAGGTTGGGATTGGGGGTCTCGCCATAAGCCGTTTGCAATTGTAAATGTTTAAATATAAATAAATATTTGTGACACCTGACACCGCTGAAGGCTGGATGGACGTGCGGTTGGCCGTGTTAGGTTTTAAATATTTTTATAACACCTTTTAAAACACCCACGCCACACAGAGGATGTGAATGCGAGTGTAAGTGTGTTTGTATGCGTGTGTATGTAAGTAATTGTGTAATTATGTGTGGTACTGTTTGCATGGGTGCGTGAGTGCTTGCATTTGTGTGTGAGTTAGACGGTGTGAGAGAGAGAAAGATTGAATGCGTGTTTATGTAAATCTATGTCACTGTACGTGTGCTGTGTACGCTTTGTGGCTGTATGTGAGGGTTGGTGCATTAACGTGTGTTTGTACTGTATATATGTTTGTGAGTGTGTCTGAGTATGTATATGTGAAAATGTGGGTTTTTTTGAGTGCATACATTTGTGTGTGAGAGCGTGTTTGTACACGACGTAAATGTCTTTAAGTGTATGTGTGAGTCAGTAAGTATGTGTGTGCTTATTATTGAGGGTTTCACATTCGTGTGTGAGAGCGTGTCTCTGTATTTATGCATTTAGACAGTCGATACACCAAGCAGCGACAAGATCGTGACGAACGATTCTTTTTCCTCCAATCTTGTCTGTGGCGATATGACACATTCGATTTGCTTACGTTCATAAACAAAACCACAAATTCAATTCAGTACGGCTACCTCTGCAAACAAAAAAATGTCGTCATTGCATACATCAGAACACCTAGACAGCTAGCACATTGATTATCTTTATTTATTCCCTGACGCGCTACTTCTGTGTAACATAGATTACAATGTTCTTTGTAAGCAGCAGAGATACAACACATTTCAGGTATTGGCAAATGGTACGGATATTGACACTTGTCTTCCCAGGATTGTTGATTTCTTTCTTTTACCACACACTTAGCATGAAGCGTATATCACAATGGCAAATATCTTTCTTTTGTGGTCCCTGCAAACAGGATTATTTTGCCGAGATTATAAGCATGTTAGTTTATTGGCGATGGATAAAAATTACGCAGCTTTTTTAAATTAACAAATGGTTTAGCGCGAAACAGTCTTGAATTAGAGCAAGAGCTCTTTGTAGAAGTTGATCCAGTGATAGAGACTGACCTGATTAAATTCTAAACAAAACGAATAATTACAATTTAAAACCCAAATGAAAATAAATGAAAAGGTATTGAGAATGTGATGAAGAGAGATCAAGCAGCAAAGTCCGCTGGCTGCAGTGCGAAGATCCCAGGCTCTGCTTGCTGCCAGCAACACGTCTTCATCAAGAAAACTTCGTTGTCTAGCAATAAATCTGCTAAGCTTCCAAAACATTCCTGCTGGTGACGATTGCTGGACCAGCCTGCACGTTTCTTTCATGGCAAAATTAAAACTACCAGAGATAAGCCCGACGACACACTATAGACGAAACAGTCTTTACTCTTCGACGTTGATGCGGAATTTCAACGTCTCCTTTTCTCCACACTGCATTCGGTCCTTAAGGATTTAGTGCGATTTTCCTGCAACATAGTTCCAGCAGCACTCTTTCATTAACAATGCACAAATTTCTATTAAGTTTCACCTCTCGTGTTCTTTTAATTCAAATATACATGGAATTTACCACGTGTCCTAACTGACACCTAAGTGACACCTAAGAAAAACTATCATGAAGGAATAACATATGTGCTTCGGTCTTTGCGTTATCAATCCTGTCAGAAGAGTTAGATGTTAGTTCTGTCCCTTAATGCATCATAATTACAAGTTAGTTCTGTCCCTTAATGCATCATAATTACAAGTTAGTTCTGTCCCTTAATGCATCATAGTTACAAGTTAGTTCTGTCTCTGAATGCATCATAGTTACAAGTTAGTTCTGTCTCTGAATGCATCACAGTTACAAGTTAGTTCTGTCCCTTAATGCATCATAGTTGCAAGTTAGTTCTGTCCCTGAATGCATCATAGTTGCAAGTTAGTTCTGTCCCTTAATGCATCATAGTTGCAAGTTCTGTCTCTGAATGCATCATAGTTACAAGTTAGTTCTGTCCCTGAATGCATCATAGTTACAAGTTAGTTCTGTCCCTGAATGCATCATAGTTACAAGTTAGTTCTGTCCCTTAATGCATCATAGTTACAAGTTAGTTCTGTCTCTGAATGCATCATAATTACAAGTTAGTTCTGTCCCTTAATGCATCATAGTTACAAGTTAGTTCTGTCCCTTAATGCATCATAGTTACAAGTTAGTTCTGTCCCTGAATAGTTATACTTGCACGATCTTGTAAGCGTTTCTCAATCAATTGAATGATGGGGATAATAGTGGGAACCAGTGGGGATAATAGTGGGAACCAGTGGGGATAATAGTGGGAACCAGCCTTCTACAAGAAGATGGGAAGTTCCAGTTTCCCTGATGGCTCGAACCGTCAACTCTCGGACAAAGTGTTCGTTCTATGCTGATTTATCAAAATCACTTTTCTGATTCTTTCTTTTTTGGACTATGGCTTTGTCAATTGTTATCATTTTAATGATGTAACTGTTTTAAAAAGTGCCAGTTTTTGTTAAGTGAAATAAAGTGTTAGACTATTTCAACAGATCTAAAATAATGTCCCTCATAATATGGTCATTTCAGTCAGAAGAGGTGCGTCCCTCTGATGTCAATACACGGTCAGGGGTGTGTATTCGTGTATATGCGCGCATGTGTATATGTGTGTTCATGAACATGTCTATGATTGTGTGAGACGTGAAATATTTTGTAGACTAACAATTAGAGTTTAATAAGTAAAATCATAGTATCTGAGTTTTCAGAAAAGCCCGTTACAAATTTATCAGCAAAATATTACCATATTCAGTCCTACGAGTCACTTTGGAAGACTGTTTCCCGTTTACAGCAGTGTGTAGTGAGTGTGTCTAAGGCAGCAAAATTTGGGCTGAGATGCATCATTATACAACCGTGTATCAGTAGATTCCACTTAAATACTCAGTGTTCACTTCTCTCGAGATTCTCAGTTGTGTGCTGTCTTGACTGTTTCCTCTACTTATTTCAAATTTTGTCACTTGTGTGCTGTCTTGACTGTTTCCTCTACTTATTTCAAATTTTGTCACTTGTGTGCACCTCTGTCTTCACTTGCTCTACTTCCCTCGAATCTTGTTAAGTGCTTTGCATTACAAATGTCTTTTATGTGTTCTCTATTATCAAGCCTTGTCAACTGCAGTGTGTTTGTCTTCTATTTTCTGCTACTCTGGAACTTTGTCAACTGCAGTGCGTTTGTCTTGTATTTTCTGCTACTCTGGAACCTAGTCAATTGCAATGCGTTGTCTTTTTTTTCTGCTACTCTGGAACCTAGTCAATTGCAATGCGTTGTCTTTTTTTTCTGCTACTCTGGAGCTTTGTCAACTGCAATGCGTTTGTCATGCATTTTCTACTACTCTGGAGCCTTGTCAACTTCGTACATATCTGTCTTGTTTGTCTCTTGTAATCATAAGAAATGTGCTGACATTTCTCTCTCTCCCTGTTTCTTTCTCTTACTCTATGTCTCTGTCTGTCTGTCTGTCTCTCTCTCTCTCCCTCTCTTTCTCTGCCCCCCTCCCCTCTTTGTTCCTTTGATACTCTTTCTCTCACTCTCTCTGCCTTTGTTTATCTTTCTCTTTCTTTCTGTCTTTATTTCTCTTTCAGAATCTCCCTGACACACACACTCACAATGTGTCTGCCTTTGCCACTCTCTCAATTTCTCTTATTTGTCTTTCCAATTCTCCGTCCATGTTTGTTTGTGTAAGTCCCTATATCTCATTGGTACTGAAAAAATACTTAATTGATCATCAGTGGTTGCTGAAAAATTATCTTTCTTAGATTATTAGTGGTTGCTGAAAACTTCTCTTCCTTAGATCATTAGTGGTTGCTGAAAACTTCTCTTACTTAGATTATATCTAAAACAGAAATAATCCAGTACCCAACAGATTATTAAACTTATTTGTACTTCGTTCACGCAGGCACGTGACACCATATATGTTTTTTATGAAAGTAAATGGTTAATTCAGAGACACTCTAGTGTAAGGCTTCTGTTTTCTTCTTTCTCTAAATACAAGCAGGCCGATGTTGTAACCGATATGTTGGAGGTGATGGTGGGAGTGGTTGAAATGCTGTTTGTGTGTCTGAGGCGATTGAAGTATGTAGTGCTTCTGTTTAATTGCCATGGTAGCTTGGTGTGTTAAGTGATGTATGAGTAAAGTATGTACTCTTAGTGGTTATGTTTTAATGAGCATGTCCCTGCTTGTTTGCTATGTCAAGTTACATTTACACTATGGAATAATTCATGTTTATTGGTTTTTAGAGTTGCATTTTAACTGAAAAATGACACCTCTTTGTTTGCTTTGTCTAGTTACGTTTTACAAGAGTCGTTGTTCGTATTTGCTTAGACATATTAACTGATGAGGTTGCATATTAATTATCTGATTAGTTTGACATTATAAATGATGTATTTCGGTAGAAGGGGTTGTTTGTTTACCTTAGTTGATAGGCATTGTTACTTTTGTTCTTTTAAGTAACTGAATCGATTGACGTTTTGATTAATAAATGGTTCACTTTACTTTTCATTATTAAGTGAATCGACCGATGTTTTAATTCATAAATGGTTCATTTGTGTTTTCATTATGTGAAGAATCATGTTTTAACTAATCCTTTAATAAAGTAATATGGTATTATGATGTGAATTGACTGACATTTTGATTGATTAAAGTTTTTTTCTCGTCTTTTTCATTGTCTGTTCTAATCGGACGTTTTAGTTTGTGTAGAATTTCTACTTGTGTTTTTACTTAATACTAAAGATTTCTCATGTTAGAAGGTTTCTATTTTTATTTCATTGTTTGACGTATTAAGTGAAGAAAGACTTCTGTTAATTTATCTCTCGAATTGACATTTTAGCCGAGACAGACTGCTTATTTTTACTGTCTAAAACAATTCATCCTTTTAACAAGTGTCTGTGTGTCTGTCACTTTTTTCTTTTCTTTTTTTTAATGTCGACTGTCGGCCTCAGACTGTAAATGTACGAGTATTTGTGAGAGTCGTACCAAATTACAGAGAATTGTAAGGATTCCCTTGAAAGAAATAAAGATTTTCTGCACATTCATGAGACTTGACTTCAGAGTCAAAACATTCTTCTTGCATTCAAGAGGTTTCTCCTTGGATTCATAAGAGTTTAAGGATTTTTATGAAGAAATTTGCTCAAATTCGTGAGATTCCTCACCAGTCCGCAAGGTCCTCTCATCTGAACAGCAATACAGTTAGTATTCTCATTATAGTTGTCATTAAGTTTATCTGAACAGCAATACAGTTAGTATTCTCATTATAGTTGTCATTAAGTTCATCTGAACAGCAATACAGTTAGTATTCTCATTATAGTTGTCATTAAGTTTATCTGAACAGCAATACAGTTAGTATTCTCATTATAATTGTCACTAAGTTCATCTGAACAGAAATACAGTTAGTCATAGTTGTCACTAAGATCATCTGTAATGTAATGAAATGTATATGATTTGTAACGATATATATCATAGCTTTAACGACTAATGTTCATTTTATAGATATACATCAGAGCAGTAATAATATTCGTCTTAGTTTTAAAGATTTTCATCAGAGCTGTAACGATATCAGTTATAATTTTTAAGATATTCATCAGAGCTGTAACGATATCAATTATAATTTTAAAGATATTCATCAGAGCTGTAACGATATCAATTATAATTTTAAAGATATTCATAAGAGCTGTAACGATATCAGTTATCATTTTAAAGATATTCATCAGAGCTGTAACGATATTCATTAAAGTTTTAAATATATTCATTAGCACTGTAACGATATTCATTAGCGTTCCAATAATATTCACTATGATTTAAATATAATTATTCATCTTAACGACATTCATTATATTTTTAAGACACTCATCAAAGCTGTGACGATATTCATCAGAGCTTAACGACATGCATCTAGAGAAAGATATTCATCAAAGCTGTGACGATATTCATCCTAGTTGTCGTGACGTTCGTGGTGGAGACACTACAACACTTTTTAGGGATGTAAATATTTTTCTTATTGAAACAGTACCGATAATTATTTCCTACTTTGTAAGTATTTGTAGAGTCGAAACGACATTTTTCAGACAGAAATGTGAACGTTCTCCTCAACCACAATGAAAGCAACTCGACATTTTCGAGTTACTAAAAATTAATGTGAAGTGAGTAATTGTGACGGTAGAAGATAAAGAGCAGAAGATCGTAGTTAGGTTCTCTCTCTAGCTCTGGGCAAACTGCTATGTTTTCTGCAAGATTTTCTCAGATTTCTTTTAAGATTAAAGTACTGTTTGCATATTTCAGATTTGATCCTTTTTTGTTGTAATGGACCGAATAGGGAATAATATAATTAGCTAGCAACTTAGTAATTTTAAGGGACAATTTTAAATTATTAATTATAATTATAATTATTATCTGTTGCATATTTGTTTTCTAGATAACTGCTCTTGTAAATTTTTATTTACATCCTTGTGTTTTTCATGCATGGAAGTTGAATGCTGTATGGATTGTTCAGTGTAATAACGATTTGAAGGTGAGGGAATAAGCATTGGGTGAGGGTGAGGTGGTTTTAGTGAGTGTGGATGAGCGTAAATTGCTGAAGTCAGATTAGGAATGTTATGTGGGTATAATGGGGACAGAGTGTTGATGAGTGAAAATAGTAGGTGGGTATAATGGGGATAGAATGTTGACGAGAGGGAAAACATATGACATGTGGAAATGGAGTATTATTTAAGTGTAGCTATAACTATAATATAGTTAAAACCTACATGCCTTTTACGAGGAAGGGATGCTAATGAATGGGGATGTACGTGATGCCATTATAAATAGGGTTTAGAAACATAGGGATATACGTGAGGCCAGTATAAATAGGGTTTAGATGCAATGTGCAAAGATGCTCAGTTCTCAGGCAGAGCAACATGCGCGCTACACGGCTGAACTCCGGAAAATGACAACACCAGCTACACATGACCTCTACAACTGTAGTAAATGACACTGCAACACCTGCAACGAAATTAATGTCACTGGAAATGACAAACTACTACCTTCTCATCGCACCAGGCCAACTCAATAACACCCTGAAATATCAACTGGGAATAGAAGCACCGTAACAAGGGCGAGGAGAGTTAGGCACATACCTCGGGCGTACAAATCTGAGGGGGGGGGGGGGGGCGGGCGCAGAAAAGGGAAGATCCACTTTTAAAGATGTTTATGTTATGAAAATTATTCGGCGGGAGGGCGCAAGTGTATATTCTTGCCTCGGGCGCAAAATAGTTATTGCTCTGGGGAACAGACATAAATAACAAATGGCTTTAGTGGAAGCCAAAGCAGCAACAACCCAAATGACACCACTTCACACTCTTCTGCGAACTAGAACACGACGAAAACAACACACACGAACACCACAGTTTGTTTTGCTGATGAACACACGGATCCAACCAACACCTCCGTCATGGACGACTGCATCACAGAGACCGCCGCGACACTAATGCCTGAAACCCAACATACGTCACTGCAGCACAGTCGGACAAAATATCACATACGTCACTGCAGCACAGTCGGACAAAATAACAAATACGTCACTGTAGCACAGTCGGACAAAATAACACATACGTCACTGCAGCACAGTCGGACAAAATAACAAATACGTCATTGCAGCACAGTCGGACAAAATAACACATATGTCACTGCAGCACAGTCGGACAAAATAACACATACGTCACTGCAGCACAGTCGGACAAAATAAGAAATACGTCAACAACCACTCGAAAAGATCACACTCGAACGTAACCAGTGAGACGCGAACCCACCAAAACAGAGACGAGAAACAGAACTACACTGATGTGTGAAACACAGATACCGATCATCAAAAAGAAAAAGCAACCAATACGCCACAAATGATCGGTATACAGACAGGACTAAATATGTCCAAAATGCCAACACACAAACTACACTACACTTAGGAAACAAGGCATACAAACTGGCGAAGCACTAGCAACGGACACTATCGGCTGCCCCACAAGAAACACTAATCCAAGCTGCAACAGCGCAGACAAAAAATATCAGCAAAGGAGAAATGGATTCGGGAATAACAAAACAAAGCCAAACCCGATATATATATAGCCAGCACCACGCCTACGACAACAGCCACGGACAATCGCCCCCCTCACACTTGCTTTGGTGGCTCTTTAACGCTTTCAATTTACATGACACAACTTGCCAACAACAAGACGCAATGACTGTTACAAGCCAGTCTTTACGGAAACTGGAGGTTTTAACTGCAGGTTTTATTTTATTTTTTATTTTTTTTTACTTTTTATCTTTTTCCGTGGACAGATACAACTCGGGTGAAAGTACCGCAGGAGTCTGACACGGCGGGAAATGACCCGCAGCTCTGCAGCAGTCCCGTTTATTGTTTATTTTTTAGTAGGTACCGGTCGACCAATGGACTCCGACTGAAGTGACTCTGAAGAAAGCCGGATTAGTTCCACTCATGCACCAACCACAACAGACAACTTTCACTACAGAAAAATGCTTTTAAAAAATTGAAGAGGTCTTAAAGACGACCCACCCTCCACAAAGGCAAGCAGCTGAAAACACGACTTCCACCAAGGCTTCCCAAGACACCTCTCCTCTCCTCTCCTCTCCAGAAACCAGTGAGGAGAGGAAGTCCCTGAAGAACTAACCAAGACCGACAACATCCACGAAAGAAAAGTCTACTGCGGTCCCTACGGGGAAACAGAAAGCGTGGGGGAAAATGTGAAATAATGGAAGTATTATGTGTTGTGTGTTTGTGTGTGTGTGTGTGTGTGTGTGTGTGTGTGTGTGTGTGCATGGGGTAGAGAGGTAAAAAATGTTCGTAAATGAGGTGTAAATCTAATTGCAATTGAGAGGAGCGTGGGCGGGAATGGAGAGGAGTGATTTGGGTGGATTACGTATAATCTAATATGGAGTAGAATGGGACTAGAATGTGAATAGAATGGAGTGAGATTAGAATTAAGTGGAGTGTGGAGTGTGTAGTGCCGATAGAATTGCGTGGAGTGTGGAGTGCCAATAGAGTGGAGTGGTGTGATTTGGACAGGTGTTTAGGGGGTGTTAAGAATGGAATGGAATGAGTGGAAAATGGTGCAGTTCGGGAAGGAAATAATGCTAGAGGTAGTAAACAAGCTGGGTGAGTATAAAGTGGGGTTGTTGATTTAGTGTAGATTGGTTGTAGAATGGGGTTGTTGATTTAGTGTAGATTGGGGTTGTAGTGTATGGAAAGCATAGACAGTGGATGCGCGTACATCAGAGTGAGTGTAGAGTGTTGTTAGCATTAATGGTGGAGTCCAGAGTAAGTTTAGAGACTAGTATATATAGTGAGTATAATTATTGTTGTGTGATACAGAGAGTGTGATTATTGCTGTATGTATACAGAGAGTATATATATATATATGTAGAGAGAGAGAGAGAGAGAGAGAGAGAGAGAGAGAGAGAGAGAGAGAGAGAGAGAAAGAGAGAGAGATTATTGCTGTGTATATTGGAATGAAAATGAATGATGAAACATGATGAACAGACAAGGAAATTACTTCTGATAAATTAAATATTATCTGTCATTCATAACATTATGTAGATTTCTTTCTTCTAAACAAAGAAAGCAGATATCTCCCATAAATTAATTTTAAATGTAGCATCCATACATTCGCTTTATCTTTTAAATTAATGTTGCCTTTTGGTCGAGACAACGAGAACGATTTGAAATAAGAAAAAAGAGGCAGATAAATAATTTAATACTCACCTGATTAAGTGGAAACATCCATCCACTTAAAAACATTAAATTTTTTCACAACAGCAGATCTTGAAAGTTACCACAGCAACGGCTAATTTTACTCAGATCTGTTACAGATAATCACTCTATTTGATTTTTTTGAAACGATACAGATATTACAAATTCTTCTTTCGAAAAATAAGCCATCACTTACCTGTTATTTATTTTTTCCTTTATCTAAAATGCCTACACTGTTTCATTTTAAATAGATCATTTAAGGAAACTAAGGAACAATGTCATACTTTAAGCAACATATTATGTATCATTATAATCTATCTATCTATCTCTCTGTATTTCCGTCTGTCTATCTACCTATATATCTGTCTATCTACCTATCTATCTATCTATCTATTTATCTATCTATCTTCATCCACCCATATATCCTTCTATCTATTTATCTGTTTGTCTGTATATGAGTAACATCATTCTACTATTCTAATAATTAGTTACCCATGACTAACCTAGCCAATAGTTACATCTGCACTGGTGTAAGGCACTTGACTTCTCTAGTAAATAGAAAAGAATACATTATTGAAAGTCTTTCGACAAATCTAGTAAATAGTTACACAATGCATTAGTGTAAGGTACTTGACTTGTCTAGTAAATAGTTACACAATGCACTAGTGTAAGGCACTTGTCTAGTAAATAGTTACACAATGCATTAGTGTAAAACACTTGACTACACTTAAAATAGTTGCACAATGCATTAATGTAACGTCACTCTATTTGTCTACAAAATAACTACCCAATGATTTATTATAATGTAAATTTAATTTATCAAGCCGCCAGCCAAAACATTAATATCACGAAATACATCAAGAAAATATTAACCCAACGCAATGCATCAATCCTACTCAATAATTCAGTTGTTCAAAACCATAGTGTACTGTCATTCAGCAATTCGGATGTCAAAAACATTGTTCATTGCCTAAGTAATTCATGTGTCCAATAATTAATTCATGTACAGTCACTCAGTAAGTCAGTTGCCCATCAATATGCAGAGATCATTAATTAAACTGCTCTTACTATTACCACGTAGATATCAGTAAATAATTATAATTTGCCTTCATTTATTAAACAGTTACACAATCATTTAGCTGCCCATAACGGCATAATTATGCAGACATCAGTAATTAAGCTGCTCTAAGCATAACCATGAGATGATCAATAAATTAGCTGCTTTCAGCTATTAAACAATCACGCACGAAATAATTTAATTGCCCATTACATCGTTATGCAGACAATCAGTAATTCGCTGTCCCTTAACCTATTACAAAGACACTCTGTAGTTGATTCCTCTTCTCAAAAACTTACTGTTCAACAGCTTAACCTATTACAAAGACACTCAATAATTTCCTCTTCTCAAAAACTTACTGTTCAACAGCTTAGCCTATTACAAAGACACTCAGTAGTTGATTCCTCTTCTCAAAACGTACTGTTCAACAGCTTAAACTATTACAAAGACACTCAAGAATTGATTCCTCTTCTCAAAAACTTACTGTTCAACAGCTTAACCTATTACAAAGACACTCAGTAGTTGATTCCTCTTCTCAAAAACTTACTGTTCAACAGCTTAACCTATTACAAAGACACTCAGTAGTTGATTCCTCTTCTCAAAAACTTACTGTTCAACAGCTTAGCCTATTCATAAACAGACATCCGAAGATTACAGAGTAACGAAATAGTTATTCACCAAACGCTATTCTATAATTATTGTGCACAAATCATTAATTCTTGACCAAAGAAAGAGTTATTCTATAATTATTGTGCACAAATCATTAATTCTTGACCAAAGAAAGAGTTATTCTATAATTATTGTGCACAAATCATTAATTCTTGACCAAAGAAAGAGTTATTCTATAATTATTGTGCACAAATCATTAATTCTTGACCAAAGAAAGAGTTATTCTATAATTATTGTGCACAAATCATTAATTCTTGACCAAAGAAAGAGTTATTCTATAATTATAGTGCACAAATCATTAATTCTTGACCAAAGAAAGAGTTATTCTATAATTACTGTGTACAAATAATTAATTCTTGACCAAAGAAAGAGTTATTCTATAATTACTGTGTACAAATAATTAATTCTTGACGAAAGAAAGAGAAACAGAAAGAGAGGGGTGGGGTTTTATGGGAGATAAATGGTGAAAATATATTTAAAAAAAAAAAAAGTTTAAAAGTACGACCATTCGCGAAATCATCGAACGTTGAGAGTTGAGGTTTAGATGAAATAAATCAGTAGGGACAGACCTAAAATTATATGGCCAGAAATTCATTGATCGGATGTGGACAGACCAAGACCATTTATCAACTCAATCATTACAGCAAGGAGAATGTGATACATTATCAACTCAATCATTACAGCTAGGAGAATATGACATATTATCAACTCAATCTTTACAGCTAGGAGAATGTGATACATTATCAACTCAATCATTACAGCCAGGAGAACAAGACACTTCATCAACTCAATCATTACAGCCAGGAGAGCAAAAACACTTCATCAACTCAATCATTACAGCCAAGGGAACAAGACCGTCCCGTCCCCGATAAGGACAATCACAACATCCTGAAAAATTGGCAGTGTAGCAATTTAATCATGAAAGCCAGGAGATTTAGACACGGCGGCACTAAGACATTATGACAACATGCACACAAAAAAAAATCTCTAATTACCGTGTGAGCATCTTGATGGGGATTAGTCCTTGTGAAATACTGAGAATAATGTGCAGCGATAGCTCAAGGAACTGCGCGCGCGCGCGCGCGTGTGTGTGTGTGTGCATCACATTCGTATACATCAGCTATCTTGAAAGTTTTGCAGCATAATTTCTAAAATCGCCGAAATATTTTGCTATTTTATTAAAACATTATTTGACCCAACAGTAATTTTGTAAATATTTTTGGATTGATACATTTATTTTGCAGTCTTAGTAAGCTTGTCTTCTTATATGACATTGTAGTTTATGTAAGTGTTATATGAAATTGTATTCTATGTAAGCCTTATCTCCATGTATTACACTGTAGTGTATGTAAACCTAGTCAGCTTATATGATACTGAAGTCTATGTAAGCCTAGTCAGCTTATATGATACTGAAGTCTATGTAAGCCTTATCTCCTTTCATAACATTGTAGTCTATGTAAGCATGGATATGACAGTATGCGTAAAGGTATTACTGCAATTCACATTTATTTCATGTGAATTGCAGTAATACCATTACGTATACTGTCATATCCATGCTTATATATATAAGTCTAATGTACTAATATTAATGTAGTTCATATATAAGTCTAATGTACTAATATTGCTGTAGTTCAGATATAAGTCTAATGTACTAATATGAATGTAGTTCATCTATAAGTCTAATGTACTAATATTGCTGTAGTTCATATATAAGTCTAATGTACTAATATTGCTGTAGTTCATATATAAGTCTAATGTACTAGTATTTCTGCAGTTCAGACATGAAACTAATGTAAATGTATTACGTCAGTTCAGACATGCATTAAATGCATTAGAATTATTGCAATTAAGACACAAAATGCGACTAATATACTGGCAGTATGGAATGAAGGCATGTAATGCGACTAATATACTGGCAGTATTTTAATTAAGACACGTAATGCGACTAATATACTGGCAGTATTTTAATTAAGACACGTAATGCGACTAATATACTGGCAGTATTTTAATTAAGACACGTAATGCGACTAATATACTGGCAGTATTGAAATTAAATCATGAAATGCGTCTAATTCAAACGAGCATGAAATCAAAAGTAAGTAGGGCCTATACATGTATATTCTCTTTTGAATCTAATTCCAAAAGTAGCCTATATAAATCCACAATATTAGAACTACATTCTTTGCGATTAATTATAAACAATATACACCCGTCAAGTAATCTTGTAATTACATATTCTCTTTCGACTAAATTTAAGAAATATAGATCCATCGAGCAATCTCGTAATTCTGTTTTCTCTTTTATACGGTAATTTTAAAAGTACCTCCATTAAGCAATCCTGAAATTATTTTTCTCTTGTGACTCATTTTTTTAAGACTGCAGAAATAACGCCATCTCTTGAGACAATTTTTAAAGTCCATTGATCCAAAATGCAATTCTGAACAATAAGCACAAATCAAGTCAAATAAGTTTTTTTTTCTTTAATTCGAGAGATAATGGAGCTAAAAATGCTAGAAGATTATTGTCATGGAATATGAGGCGCAATATACATAGAACATTTAGAGACGCAATATACATAGAACATTTAGAGACGCAATATACATAGAACATTTAGAGACGCAATATACATAGAACATTTAGAGACGCAATATACATAGAACATTTAGAGACGCAATATACATAGAACATTTAGATATTCAAATAGTAAGGGCTTGGCATTTATTGTATGGGCTTGGCATATAAAAGTATATGTAGATCTGGCATACAAAAGAATATGTGGGCCTGGAATATAAAAGTATATATGCCCGGCATACAGAAGTATATATAGGAGGCCTAGCATACAATAGTATATATTGATCCGGCATACAATGTGTAGATGGCCTGACATACACAAGTGTGTGTATATATATATATATATATATACCAAATTGTATATGCCCGGCATTTTAAGTCAATGAGCTGAGCTTACCATGTCTACTAACCCAGATTGCGAAATTCATAAACTAAGTTAGTTAAGTCAGAAAGACCGGCATTTTAAGTTATGGATCTGGAGTACCTAGTCTTTAAACCCAACATCATAAGACAATAAGCTCGAATTGCTAAGTCAATAAATGCGGTATAACAAGACTACAGTCTATAAAATGCAGCATACATACACTATAAGCTCGGCATAACAAGACTACAAATCCGACCTAAAAATATTGGTAAGTTGGCATGTGTGGCGAAGTAAATTTGCCTATGCCTATTTCTAAACTTAATTGTCATATAAATTGTTAAATGTCAAAGCGACCCGACATTGGGCACTGCTTATGATGATATTTTTTTTTATAATTGCAAAGTGTTGGAGTAAACAACTACGTAGAGAATGTGCTAGGCTTGCTGATGTAATCTAAAGTGGTTTTGGATGGATGAGTAGTTTTTATTATCTAATGGTTAAGATTTACAAAAATGAGACAAGCCAATGGGCTGAAAATAACTGTATTCTCTAATCAATTTGAATTTGGAGCGGCAGGAGTCTTGTCATGAAAGGTGGCTGTTAGCTTAATGGGAAGAAGCAGTGTTTTGTTTTTACCAGAATCTTCCAGTTTACTGATTTATAAATCACTACGAATGTGGTAGATTCGAGAGGTCTCGCCCCCAAGAGTGTAAGTGTAAGGATACATGAGTGTAAGTGTAAGGATACACTGTATTCTGTTGACGTATGGTGGCAAGTATACTCGACTACATCGTGGAATTTCTGGTAAAAGGAAGTTACTGGAAATTGTTACATTGTTGTTCTGCTTGAGTGAAATAATAGGGCAAAGGAGCACTCAGATTAGTCTCGAGAACGGCAGCTGACAGAACATTCTAAAGTGTGCGATGAACACATGAAACTGACAATTCTATTGTGAACAATAAGCTTGCGATTTTGTTACAAAAGTGTGCAAAAGACTTTACACTTTTTAGCGTCACCTTGACAAGGTTATGTACAAACTATTATCGCTATAATCTCTATAACTCTATATCTGCTCTCTTATTACCCTGTGATTTAAACTGATGCAAATCTGCTGAATTATATGTAAGGATTGAAGACTGTATAGGCATTGAAATTATTCATACATGGTTTCATGGAAATAATGTCAAATAATCTATTCATTGTATTTGCTATATGTATATTTGATTGTTGATTTAATAATTTTATTGTTCGATTTATTGATATTTTTACACATATTGATTACCATATGTTGGAGAGATAGTGGGTGGGTGGGGACTCACTAAATATAGATTAAAGACGGATTTATCATCTCTTTTGGTAAGAAGTTTTCCACCTTTGGAAATATTGTGTAACAGTAAATGTTTGTCTCTAATATTGTGGAAGAGAGAAAACATTTACAACACCCACATATCTGCCAAGAGAGAGACGAGTGGTGTCTTCTGGAGAATTATTAATATAAATTAAGACTCTCACCACTTGTAATTAATTATGGATGATCAATAATAATCACAATAATAATAACCATTAACTAGGGTGGCGTTGTGTCACAATATGTTAAGTCTCAGCATAACAAGACTACAAGTCCTGCCTAACAACTCGGTAGGTTGACATTTTAAGTCCCAGCATAACAAGATTACAAGTCCGGCCTAACACGGTAATTTGACACGTTCAGTCCCAGCATAACAAGATTACAAGTCCGGCCTAATAATTTGACACGTTCAGTCTCAGCATAACAAGACTACAAGCTCAATATGCTACACCTATGAGACCGATATAACTGGCTTTGCCAGATATTGTAAGTTTATTTCTACGCCTCTTAGTGTCTAATAACGAATAAGGAGCAAAAATTAAATCTATATGTAGTTTACTCTCGGCTTCATACGTAATAATGACAATCAGTCTGTGGCATAACTTTGTTTTACTATAAAATAGCAACACAAATAATAAATAAATAACAGAATTAATTTCATTTTTAGCATGCTCCAAAGGCCGATGGAGGATCCTGATTCCCACAGGTCCGTCCAGTTGATAAACCACCCACCATACAAAATTTCATTTTCCTGGCTCTCTCCCTATAGTCGTAAATCATACTAGTAGCCCATCTTATATATATATGAGTGAAGGGGGCGTCTCTGCGATCGGATCTAGATCCTCCTAAGTCTGTCCCAAAGGTATACCACGCCTTCTTGCGTTCTCAGCTTTCTAGTTCTCTCCCTGCGGTCGTGAATTATATTAATAGCCCATGTTCAATATTTGGTTGGAAAATGCGCCCCGGAGGCTCGGGGTATGGGGGAGGAGCGGGCGAACCCTAACCTCCTACGTCTAGCATATGGTGAAAAGACACACGGTACATGTGATGAGCTTTATATATTAGAAAACCCCAAATCTGGTTACAAGCATCAGTTAGTAAATGTTTATTAAGTAGAAAGCTCCCAAATCTTAGTTACATACATCAGTTAGTAAATGTTTATTAGAAAGCCCCGTATCTGGTTACATGCATCAGTTATTAAATGATTATTTATTAAAATGCTCCACATCTGTTTACACGTGTCACTTAGTGTATGTTTATTAACCAGAAAGCCCCAAATCTTGTTACATACATCACTTAGTAAATGTTTATTAGGCCAAAAATATTTTAAATCAGACATACATGTCATTTAATAAGCTATCGTAAAAATCATTCTTAATTTTAGAAACATTATTCATTATTTTCAAATTGTTATATACGAAAAATGTGTGGCTGCGCAAAATGATCCATTGATTTGTGTTTAGAACATGGGGGTCTATTTAATTTCACAAATTCGTTAGAATTCCAGTATTTTCGGAGAGTAAAAAAAAATCATTGAGAACCAAGTACGTGTAAATTTTAAAAAATCCACGATTTAAAGAGAATCATTGATTTATGGGAGAAACCTATTAAAAACTGGCTTATGCTTTGATCCTCGTTTTTCAAACTTAGATCCGGAATTAATAGCTTATCTCGTCATCAAAGTTAGATCCGGAATTAATAGTTTATCTCGTCATCAAAGTTGGATACACAATTAATAGCTTATCTCGTCATCAAAGTTGGATACACAATTAATAGCTTATCTCGTCATCAAAGTTAGATACAGAATTAATAGCTTATCTCGTCAACAAATTACTTCATTAGAAAGACCCAGAATTAATACTTATCACGAGACAAACTACTTCAATAGAAAAAAAATGAGCAAGGAAATGTGTTTTGCTTTTTATCAGATTTTTTTAAATCATATTTTCAAAACGAACTCTTAAAATATTTACAGGCTGCGTTGAGAACTTCAAACTCTGTCATTCAAATCCATTTTCGCGCAATCTTGCATGACTGATTAAGTGAGGAAATAATTTTGTTTAAAAGTAACTTTAATTTACACCCACCAACCCACCACACATATATCAGTTATTAATTAAGCGAGGAACACGTCTTCAACACGGTTCCTCAGTTACAGCGAAAATATTTTATTAAATATAAATAAAATAAAAAATACTCAGAGCTTTTTATCTTCAGTTAAACTCGGTTTCCCTGACTGTTCATGACATATATTCGATACGCTTCCTCAAAATTAAGTTCTTGAAGAGCTTTGGTGCAAAAGACATGGCTTTCAATAGAGAATGGCGCGAAGTAATCCTCGCGAGGAATCTTTTCTGTATCGCGGGCGAACACATGAGCGAGATGACTGATGGAACCACAAACTGAAATGATGTACTCGGCTAAGAACTGTCCTTTAGAGTTTAGGATACAACTTACGGCGGTTGTAAATTTTTTTTAGAGGTCAAGTGAATCTATGTGTTTATCACAAAAAAATGCGGCAATTTTTCATGGAAATACAATAACAACACAATCCTTACATTTTATAATATCAAGGGCAACAGCAAATATTTATCCATCCGCCTTACTCCCCCCCCCCCCAAATATATTTTTACCATATTTATGTCTTTTGCCACAACATTTATTTTGTTGCGGATTCATCGATTTTGATGAACAAACTGTTATGATTTTACATAGCATGCATCCTGTTAAAGGCACACGAGGCATACAGTGGTGGGACTATGATTACTGTCAGAAGAAAACTAGACATTAAACCTGCCTGATCATTGCCTAACCCTTTGCATACTGAACGGCATTAGTGTTAGATACGACCTTTTTCAGCACAATAAGGGTTAAGATTGCTCACGAAAAATCTACTGACGTTTTCTTCCATGTCATGGTTTGTAAATTCTAGAAATAATGTCTTGGGCCTGCAACTTGGACATCCTTTGAATGGCGAAGAGTTGTTGCTCGAAATGGCGAGCTCACACCAGTAAACCGTTCTTCATTTAAATAGTATCAGCATTCTAATGCCTTTTTAAAAAAAAATAAAATAATCTAAAATACAGTCACAAATATATTATCATGCCTAACAGGCTCTTGACGTTCAAATTAACGTGTTTTTATTCACCCTTTTCCTGATATATAAAAAAATGCAATCCGACCGGATTAGTGAATTGAAAAATGCAATCCACCCGATTACTCAAATGAAAAAAAATGCAATCAGACCCGATTAGTCAAATGAAAAATGCAATCGACCCGATTACACAAATAAAAAAAATGCAATCAGACCCGATTAGTCAAATGAAAAATGAAACACTTTCCAGAAAAAGTGTGTGCCTAAGCATATCGGTTGAAAACTACCGCCTCGTAATAGCCAGTATAATTGCCATTAGTGCAAAGCCAACAAAACAGCATGAAATACGCTTCAAATCTCCTTTCCCCTTCAAGTCTTTAAACAGAATGTCAAAGAATACGATGTACAGAATCGTCCCGGTAGACAGAGACTGCAATATGGCCTCAGGAACCGTGACGTCAGCGTACAGCATGGCGCCCGAGGAGAAGAGAATCCCCGCCACAATGCCGAGCGCGGAGATAAGCGTGAACGTACCTATACACAGGAAAGCGGTCCCTTGTGATTCTCGCGCCCCACACAGGTCCATGCCTAACTGGAACGCCAGAACACAGCGGTGGAGGCACAGGGCAAAACACAGCGACCACACACTGGACTCATGGCTTTGCAAGCCCAGAGCAAGCCCCTCGAAAATGCCGTGCAGGCTGAGTGCCATGATGTAAATAATAGACCGGAAGTGAGCGCGTCGCGTCAGATCGCCCTGGCTGAGCTGCTTGACCACACGCGTGACCCCAAGGTCGGGCAAACTGTGTCGCAGCGTCATGGAGTGGCGGCTGCACCGCAACGTCACGGGCACTTGTTCGAGGTCAAGGTCAAAGTCGTGGTGAATGCCAAGGTCAAGGTCAAGTCGCGTGTCCATGAAGGCGTGCTGTTCCTCTTTCATGAGCGTGTCCGAACCGAAGCTGTCCGAGTCCATGTCTTGAGCAGCAAGGCTACAGCCGCCGCCTATTCCGTTTCCGGTGTACGTCATTGCACATCCTCCACCGTCTTTGCCACCATTGCCACCACCAGCGCTATGAAGAGTACTGACAACCGCAGTGTTCTCACTCCCTCCACCACCACCACCACCAAAATCGTAGGCTGCGCCAGGACCTCCGTAATCTCTGGTGTCTCCTCCGCAACTGTCAGGTGATTCTTCTTCCATTTCCTCCAAGGTGGATGGTATGACGGCTCTGTCTGGACAAAAACGGTACCGCCCGCCTCCTCCGCTGGCACTGGCACTGGCACCAGCACCGCCGCCGTTGGAGCTGAAGACGACACCAGTTTCCACGTCGCGATTGCCGGTTGCAATGTCAGCCGTGGAGGACGAAGCTCGCATTTGGTCAGAATGTTCAGCTTTCAAATACAGACACTGGATAATTTGCTCGACGAAAACCACAAGAAAAAATCCTGCACACAAAAAAGTAAAACTAGAAAGAAGGATAAAGTATTAAAATCTATAGACACTAATTAATTTTTTAACAACACAGAAACCGCAGCAGAACAGAAAGAGAAAATTCAAGACGAGCTCACAGTAAAAAAACATAATACGTTGCTTCAGGTGGAAAAAATCTTAAGCAAATTAAAATGACCGATTAGAGGGGTGAGGGAGGGGAGGCAGAGGGAAAACCAGTGTCTTCGTGAAATGAAGACAGTAAATGAACAACAAAGTGTGAAAGAAGATGGAGAGAAGAAAATATATGTATAAAGTCAAATAAGACGCTGCCCAGACTTCAGTTTACAAGGGCTAAAATGTAATCCGAGCACGCGTCTACACTTTTTATGACTTTTTAAGTTCCTAGTGGGTGGGTTGTTTGTTTAGTTTTTTTAATACACATATAGTGATATACTTATTTACATTAAGAAAGACCAAATTAGTTCTGGTGAAACGGTTCTATGGTCAATACAGATAATAAGATGTCCAATTCGCTTTTATGTAGAATATTTGCAAAGGTCATAGTGTGACGCAGGTCCCTAGAGCACTTGTTTGCACTTTAGTTGTCCTTGTTTCTCTCCCTTTATTATCTACGCAATTTTTGTGTTCTACTAATAAATTACTACTCCTTGTTTCTCTCCCTTTATTTGCACCTTTATTATTCCACGCAAGTCTTTGTTCTACTAAAAACTTACTACTGCAAGTTGTGTCACTGAAGTCAATAATATTGAAAATCTCATAGTATTGTGTTTGCAACAGTTTACATTCAAATAAGCATGAGATTGTGATTTCTAATTTCTCCTCTCTTTTGAACATAACAATATTGATTATATTTTCTCCAGGGTCCTATCTTGGATTACTTTTTTTTTTAACTTAGTCTTTAATTTTAATTATCAGTCCACTTTAACAGTGTCACAGCAGCTACGAGAGAGGACTTGAACATACAGCTCGTTAGCATACTCTCTAGTAGTCTGCTAGATATATGGATATAAATATATGCAATGCAGATAATGTTTAGCAGAGATTCTATGGAAACAGACTTAATGTGAAGAGAAATAAATGCCTAGACAGAAGTTAAAATATATATACGCATAGATAGATAGATTGACAGACAGACAGACGGACGGTGGGACGGACGGACGGGAGAACAGACAGAGATAGATAGATACCAAGTATAAAACATTAGCCAAAGAAAACGACACATTCTAACTTGCGAGATATTAGTGAGGTTATAGTACTGGCCGAACAAAACGCCACATTTAAACTGTACATGACTAACAGTACACAGGAGTAATGTGAATTTGTATTTTTTTTCATACTGTATCTCTGACTCCACCTAAACGTAAAATGCCAAGTTAGTTACTGACATTCTAAAGTAGATATTTATATTTTGGTGTGGAAAATTAACTTTCAGGAAAAGTGATAATGAACGCCACTATACAGAAATTAAATGCCTTTCCAGTCAAATGTAAAATGTAATAATCTATTACAAGTAAAAAGCTTTAAAGTGATATCTGTAATGGTCAATAGTGTTATATATATATATATATATATATAAATACCTCATACATACAGGCACACACAAATACACACTCATATATATATTGCGACATCTCTGGACACTCATTTACTCATTATGATTATTATTTATTAATTAATAATACATAACTAATTACAAGTGATCGAGAAACTTAATTTATAATTAATAATAATTCTCCCACAAGATAAACATGTCTCTCACTTGGCGGATTGTAAGGGTGTCGTGAAACTCTACTCTTTACACAATAATAAGATAGACGTTTAATGTCACATAATGTTATGCAAGTGGAAACTTTTTATTATAGGAGTAATAAAAATCCGTCTATTTTTATATTTAACGAGCCCCCATCCACCAACTATTACTCCAACATAAGGTTTTAATATCTGTGCAAGAAAGTAATAAATTTAACAAGAAATGTTTTAAATCAACAACCAAATATACAACAT
The DNA here is from genome assembly GCA_028829895.1 of Sinotaia quadrata. Classification (NCBI taxonomy): domain Eukaryota; kingdom Metazoa; phylum Mollusca; class Gastropoda; order Architaenioglossa; family Viviparidae; genus Sinotaia; species Sinotaia quadrata. The sequence continues at coordinate 46,107,383 of CM054177.1, read as the reverse complement.
AAGAATATAATCAAAAGAGCATTGACATTTGCATCACTTCACAACAATATTTGCTTTAACATTAGACACTCAATCAGTTGTCCTAGCACAGACATCAGCAGTCAAGTTAACATACACATATAATCAATTTCAAAGATATATTTCATCATAGAAATAAGAGTGGAGTTTTAAAGAGATAAGTATAGTCAATGTACATAACCTTTTAAATGATGACAGCTGTCACTAGCACATGTTCACAACCCCACTGTTTACAACAAGTCACTGTCTTTCTTATTACATGATGGTCCAATGTACCCCTTCCAGGCACATTACAGGACTGTTCTAGAATCTTCGATGTGCTCACAAAGCACACCTTGGAGAATCGTCCAGAACTTCACATGCACTATCAAAGCACATCAGGAGGAATGTTCCCGAATTTTCGTTTGTGCTAAAGCACACCATGAGGGATAATCTTCATGAATTCTCAAGACCAAACTCAAACCTCAAATTTCACTGCATTGGCTCTCGAACAGAATTCACAGAGATCAACTTACAGCCACACATTTACTGATAAGTTTGATGATAATGCTGGATACACACAAATGCAAATGCAGTAGAGTACAGTAGTCACTGCAGTCTGAAGTGGATACAAGGTTATGAAACAAAAAGTAGCGTGCTCCTTTCTGCAAAAGTCAAATTAAGGCAGCACTATGTTTCAGGCATATTTCATCTCTAAATTCCTTTCGCTCTTATATACATTGTCAATTTATAAATGCAGTAACAATATTCATTAGCCTGATACACAGGAAGCATAAGAAACATAGCATCAATCAAAATTCACAAAGTATAATGTACAGAAAATAGACATGAGGGTTCAATTACATAAACATTTTCCATTTCAAATCATAGATCAATAGAAAACAGGTACAAAATATTTCTAAGTCCATTCTTTCTTTATCAGTCAGTTAACTTACCATAAGCTAATGATCGGCTTTATGACCAGTCTCGAGATTTGTCAAAATCAAAGTGATTAGAATATAGGACCTCTCCCAAAATAACTTTAGGTCCATCCCCATTTGATGAAGTTGTTATGAACAAGTGTTGTGAGACTATTAGTCAGAAAAAAATACTCAACCACTCTGAGCTGCTTTGGATTGCATCGCAAGTTCAAGCATATTCTACAACTGAGTTGTTTACTCCAATTCTGACACTTACAAAAAATATGATCATAAGCAGTGCCCAAGGTCGGGTTATGTCTGATATTTAACAAATTTAAATAACAATTAAGTTTAGAAATATGGATAGGCAAATTTAATCACACACACACACACACACACACGCACACACACACACACACACACACACACACACACACACACACACACACACTCACTCAATTATAAATATATACCATACTATTTTCAGACACGTGACTGGATTACTGTTTTTTTAAAATCTGATCTATATCATGTACATATGTTGAAAGTGATTGCCCGTCTGGAGGTACATAGAACAATCCGATGGAAAAATATCTATGTGGAGGTACTGAGAACTACCCGAGGTCCATGCAGAGGTACTGATAACTAGCCGATGGAAAAGTACCTGTATGGAGATACTGAGAACTATCCAAGGAAGTGAATGTCTATGCGGTGGTACAGGAGGTACTGAGAAATACCCGAAGAAAGTGAATGCCTATATGGAGGTACTGAGAACTATCCAAGGAAGTGAATGTCTATATAGAGGTACTGAGAACTATCCAAGGAAGTGAATGTCTATGCGGTGGTACCGGAGGTACTGAGAAATACCCGAAGAAAGTGAATGCCTATAGGGAGGTGCTGAGAACTATCCAAGGAAGTGAATGTCTATGCGGTGGTACCGGAGGTACTGAGAAATACCCGAAGAAAGTGAATGCCTACATGGAGGTACTGAGAACTATCCAAGGAAGTGAATGTCTATATAGAGGTACTAAGAACTATCCAAGGAAGTGAATGTCTATGCGGTGGTACCGGAGGTGAAAGTAAACATCTATGCAGTGGTACCGGTAGATACTGAGAAAAATCCGAAGAAACTGGATATCTTGGTGGAAGTATTGGGGCTGTTGTGACCGAGGAAAAGAACACGAATGAGCTATTTTGGAGTGTATATCATCCTTCCGCTTGTGTGTGTGCGTGCATGCGTACGTGTGTGTGTGTGTGTGTGTGTGTGTGTAAAGGGGGGGGGGGTATTCTTGCGAGACAGAGGATTGTGGACTGCACGCTAAACACACAGCTGTTCAGACAGAGCTAGTTAGATAGCAGACAAAGACAGCTAACTACAAATAGGTGTCGGAAACGTACAAGATGTGAGTGAATGGACAAGCTGCTTAACAAATGAGAAATTTTCGCGAACATTGAACTCCATCATCAGCTGCTAAGTCATGCTAGCAAAGCTAGAAACTTTGATATTCAGTATCTAAGCATCTTTTCCCCCTCTCTCTTTATTATTATTTTTTTTTTTGGTGGGAGGGGTTGGCGAAATAAAATTGTTGAATTTTTATATGGTTTTATTTGAACTTTGATAAAAGTTGTAAGTAAGTATGACAGGTAGCCAGATTCTCAATGTGAAGTATTGATGTGCTTCAATACTTCTATAGATTTCTGAAGGTGTGTACAGCATAGCAAAACTTGAGTGTTTATATGTGGTTTGAATACGAGTGGCGTACTTAAAACTAGTATGTATTGTTGAAACTGATTACGCAGAAACACTATGATGAAGTCTTTCGTACAATGACATTATTATGCAGTTTCCGGTATGCCAGCAACTCAGAAACAGTCATGGTTTCATATGAGTGTCTCTCAGTAAGATAAACTCGTTTACATACAAGTAATTTCTAACAGTCGTGGTTTCAGGCGAGTATATACAAATGCGTAGAAGAAAATCACGTGACGTGGAAAAGCTCATTACATACGACGAGACGTGGTCATGCGAAGTGTTCGTATGGACACCACCCCGCAGCTTCAATATTTGTTTAATAGTTAAGAAAATGTTTCTATCAGTGTTTAACATTTCTTTAGTAGTTATTAAAATATTTCTATACCGTTAACAGTGTTGAAACTTTGTACTTAATTTTCGTTCAAGTTTTGATTATAGGCAAATGATTTTTTTTTGCTATAATACGGTCTGGAATAGCGGTCGTTGAAACAGCATTGATAGAATTTCTTAAACGTTTTACCTCTACATAAAGAGTGTGAAACTCGCGAATACAGACAGCGGTAATGGTACACTTACTGCTTAAAAGATAATGGTATTTACATATTAAACATAAAAAGTATGCTTTTTGCACTAAACGTGTTCATTTATTGGAACAACGATGATGAAATAAATGAAAGTAATTTCATAGTTCGCTGAATGTAAGAAGTATAACGGAATCCTGAAATAAATAAAATATGCTGTAATATAAAGTACTGAATTATTTGCTCAAATTTATTTTGAGTTTTTAAAAAATAAAACAATTTTCCTTTTGACGGTAATGCCACTTAGTTAATGGATATTATTATAATTAATTAATTAATTATCCAAAACTAATTACAAGTGATGAGATCTTAATTTATTTTATTAATGATCCTCTAGCAGACACTACTCGACTTGGCGGATGTGCGGGCGCTGTAAACGTTTTCTCTCTTCCGCGATATTTAAGATAAACATTCACGGTCAAACAATCTTTCCGTAAATGGAAAACTTCTAAGGAGGAGACAAATCCGACTTTAATCTATATCTAGCGAACCCCCATCCACCCCACTTTCTTCTCCAACATAGACTGCCAATAATGTAAGAAGGCCAATAAATTTATTAAATATAAAATTAAATATACATATGACAAATGCAATGAAATAGATGACTTGACACCAAAATTTCCATGAATCCACGTTTGGATAATTTCTGTATTTCACAGTGTAACATAAATACAATTCAACAATATGCCAATACAAATCACAGGTTAGTTCTATCAGAGAATAGAAATGAAGTTGTTAGAGATAGGTGATTATAGTCTTTTTACAGATTCCTCTAGCCCATTCTCTGTCCAATTTCAATGTGCCTCAAGAGCAAAAATGGTACACTTAAGTGAATCAATTATTTATTTAAATTGCCTTAATTAATACTATATTAATTTATTGCATGCTATTTAACTATTTACATTGTTACAACTGCAATGCACATTAAATTATTTATAGGTAGCATACAGTCTGTAAGATTTCTAAAGAACAGAAAGGAAAAGGTGAACACTTTTATGTATATATTATTTTAGTTTAAGTAGCATTCAAGATTTATTTATAAACGAATTTATAAGAATTTATAAACGAATGGGTGACCCGTCAAAACCGCGAACGACAAATGCGCGCCGACAAAACCGCGATGGACAAAAGCGCGCCGACAAAATCGCGCTCTTTGAAATCGACAAAATCGCGCCGACAAATGCGCGCCGACAAAATCGCGATAAACATCACCAAGTAAAGAATGGCAGGAAGTGTTATGTATGTTCGCTCTATTACGTAACTTCTTTTCATTCTTTTCATTACCTTTGTGTAAGGATTATTTGCACTCAGTATCTCTTAATATTGCTCTTTAAACAAAATTATTAAGATTAGATATATGCTTCATTCGTTTCATTACTTTTGTGTAAGAATTATTTGCACGTAGTATCTCTTAATATTGATCTTTATGGTAAAATTATTAAGATTTGATGTATGCTTCATTCTTTTCATTGCATTTGTGTAAGGATTATTTACACGTAGTATCTCATAATAGTGATCTTTAAATAAAATTATTAAGATTTGATGTATGCTTCATTCTTTTCATTGCCTTATTTTGAGGATTATTTGCACTCAGTATCTCTTAACATTGCTTTGTGTATCGTAATATTGATATCTACGTATGTTATTATTACATTCTTGTACGATTTAACATGTATCATCGCGATTTTGTCGATCGCGATTTTGTCGGCGCGATTTTGTCGGCGCGATTTTGTCCATCGCGGTTTTGTCGGCGCGCATTTGTCGTTCGCGGTTTTGTCGGTGAACCAAACGAATGCATAACGTAACAACGAACACTGCTATTTTGCTGTACAGCGTTTTCAGGGATACAACGCTTTCCCGTTTCCAGATTATCTACTTCCGAATTATCTTTTATGGAGCGGAACTACTTTATTATTCAACAAATCCGATACCTTATAATTAGTTTTCTGCAGACATCAACATGGGACGTGGACAGATGAATGCTGGGAAGCATGCACAAGATGAAAGGTAATTGAGTGCATTCTGCTATTACACTATTCTGCGAGTTCTTCAGGTAAAAGAAAGAAAACACAGTCAGGTGATTTACTGCTTACAGTGGCAGTCAAACGTGAAGAATACTTCTTCAGAGGCAATTCTTGCCCGACTTCGCACCACTAGAGCGTGTTCGGTGGGGGGAGGGGGGAGAGAGAGAGAGACGACATTTTCGATAGTCAAGCGAAATACTTAAGGATTCTTATATATGACCATTAAATATTACGTTTTTTAAAATTATTATTTTTTCCAACCGGGTTGCAAATTTCTTTAATTCATATCCGACTGTCATTCAAGATCATTTTTGTTCGAGCCTCATTTTAACCCTTTCCTTCAGTCTATCGTCTGTCTGTGACAAAACCCATATCTGAAGTAAATGTGTATATACACCTAAAGCCATTTCTGTAGTATATCCGCCGTTCATTCCAAATATATTTAGACACTCCACCACGGTTTGAGTCTTAATGTTGTTTGTTGATTTTGAGTTATTGTTATTGAGGTTTGAATGCTACTTTTAATGACTGGAACCGCTTAAAGATCGGACTCTTGGATACTGAGTTGTGATTTTTGTTGTTAATAATGTATTTTAAAACTCATAACCTAGTCCCCTTTCGTCTATTTTCATTGCTAGCGCTGTTTCAGCTGAGGCACATTACGACTCAAACTGGTGGAGGGTAACTTTATTTTCATTTGTCATCCCAATCCAGTTCTGTATTTATCAGATTGCCTGTCATCCCAATCCAGTTCTGTATTTTATTAAACTGTCATCCAAATCCAGTTCAATATTTTATCACAGTCATCCCAATCCAGTTCAATATTTTATCACAGTCATCCCAATCCAGTTCTGAATTTTATCAGACTGTCGTTCAAATCATTTTTTTTTAATCTTATATCCGTCTGTCACATAAACCCATTAAAATAGTTCACAAAATACCGACGTTCAAAGCGCGTTACCTTTCTCAGAAATGTGTAACTCTGAAGACAACTTGCCTTTCTCAGAAACGTGTAACTCTGAAGACAACTTGCCTTTCTCAGAAATGTGTAACTCTGAAGACAAATTGCCTTTCTCAGAAACGTGTAACTCTGAAGACAAATTGCCTTTCTCAGAAACGTGTAACTCTGAAGACAAATTGCCTTTCTCAGAAACGTGTAACTCTGAAGACAAATTGCCTTTCTCAGAAACGTGTAACTCTGAAGACAAATTGCCTTTCTCAGAAACGTGTAACTCTGAAGACAAATTGCCTTTCTCAGAAACGTGTAACTCTGAAGACAAATTGCCTTACTCGGAAAAGATTAACTCTGAAGACAAATTTAACTGTCTTTCTCAGAAATGTGTAACTCTGAAGACAAATTGCCTTACTCGGAAATAAGTAACTCTGAAGACAAATTGCCTTACTCAGAAATGTGTAACTCTGAAGACAAATTGTGTTACTCGGAAATAAGTAACTCTGAAGGCAAATTAAACTGTCTTTTTAAAAAATGAATAACTTTGTGGATATATAAATTTACCTTTCTCGGAAATGAGTAGTTCTGAGGTTAAATAAAGTTGAGTAAATTCACTAAAATAATATTTATTTATAATGACCTTACATCATAGCAACAACTATGGAAGAGTTAGTCCCTTAACAAGTGCAAAAATAAAATTATACAAAGTGAAGACTCATTTGAAGTTATACCAGAAAAGACAAAAATAAAATCATACAAAGCGGAGACTCACTTGAAGTTATACCAGAAAAGACAAAAATAAAATCAAACAAAGCGACTCACTTGCAGTTATACCAGAAAAGACAAAAATAAAATCATACAAAGCGAAGACTCACTTGAAGTTATACCAGAAAAGACAAATTTGAGGCGAGTTTACGGCATTTTCATTTATTTGTTTTAAATTTTTTAATCAAAACAGAAATTTTACTCTTTTGCCAGTGTAGCAATATTTTAACTCTTTTGGGATAACATTTTGTTAATAACCAGTGAAATGACAGTCCTGATATGCACCAATAAAATCTTCGAGCTGGAAGAGATGTTTATTTATGCGAAGTTTACATTAGCAAATGTGCGGTACAATTTCCAAAATCGTTTGCCCTTAGACCCCAACTAACTTCATTTTCAGGGTGCATGAGCAAACAGCTTCTAGCCTGGAGAGTGTGTTGCTGAATTTTGTGCACAAACGCTCAGACAGAACAAATTCACTTTGCGGGCTTGTGAAAGGTATAAATGAAAATGCTCAGTCTAAATACAGTTTTAGAGTGTTTGATTATTTGAGTGAATGAAGCGTCACAAGGCACTAGAACATCAGCAGAAACTTTACACTGTGTATGAAATATTTCACACTACAATGGATTACAACTGATTTCTTATCGCACCGAAAAAAAGAGATAAATAATATTTTATTTTAAAGTTTATAAAGTAAACATCATTTTTTTTTCTAAAGAGTACAGCCATGTCTGTAAACAGTAGCTACTTGTGCTTATAGTAATTATAAGTCCACAGAATGAATGTGGGCGATTTCAGAGATAGCTCTTGCGTGAACTGTTTTTTCCTGTTTACCGGTAGTCTGCGTAGCACGATAAACTTGCATTGCCGTTTTAGTTTTATTTCTTTCCGGAAGTGACGTGTACCTTCTCTTAAAAATATTATCAGTAGAGAAATAGTTCAGAAAGTATGTTCGTACACGTCACTGAAGCGCGAATGTTCCAACAACGGTTTCGCTTTGCCCTATAATTTCAGGTACACATATTTTTCTTTAAAAAAATATTCTCATCTAAAGAATATGTGTAGTTTTTCAACCAACAGTCACATTTATTCATATATATTTACACGCACACATACTGAATTACATTCATCATCAAAATAAACATCAACAGACATTTATAAGGACATACATGTATATACACGGAACTAACAACTATGGTCAAATAAATAAACTACATTTCAATAACTTAGCCTAACGTCCTTTAGAGAAATTTACCTGCCATTATCAACAGTTCTGTCACAGCGTAGGTCGTCACAGATCCTTGATTCAAGAGCACTGCTGCCATCTTATCTCGCGTGTCCGGCAGGAGATGTAGGAATCCTGTTGCCAGGAACACTCCGCCGGAAACACAACGCAGTCCGCAAAGAAAGTAGTCCACGGTGGGTCGATGGCGAGTAAAAAGTTGCGGCAAGTGTAGCAAAAGGCGCAAGGGCATCAACCCTGCCAGGACGGACAGCAAGGTCAATACAAGAAGGGAAATAATCTTTGCGACAACCACCTCCATGTCTTCCGGACTCATGGCCGCCTGTTCATGGGAGTTAGGACAGCTAGAGTTAGCGGCCTTTGCTAAGCCGGCGTGGCCTCGCTCCAGAGCGCAAGCTCTCATTCGCTTCAACTAGGGAAGCAACGCAAGAAAGTAAGTAGCACTCACTGACAGACGCAATGCTTGGAAAACTGGGGACAGTGGCGGCGGCACTGCTCTCCCCTTATGTCTCGATTCTCGGCGCTTTTTCTTTTTCTCGCAGAAGCCATAATAATTTCACTTTCGGAAACCTGCAGTAAATATTAGGGAACGGGACGGTTATCTGGCACAAAGACACCCTCGATCTCATCCGCACGAATAAAAGTAGTGCACGAATTTACTACCATTTCCCCACAACAATTTACGATGGGGATTTTTTTCCTTCTTCTTTTGGTTGATGTCATATCTCACGGATAAACTCAATGGCTAGTCTTTTGTCTGAGTTCCAAAAACACATTGACCACTGAGAAGTCTCGCTGTATAATAGCATAATACGAACAGCTGATTTTTTAACGTTTAAAACTCTACAGCTCATTTGCCAGATTTTAAAAATTCATTAACTGTCACGAGTGTCTTCATTCTTTCCTTTTTTATTGCCCCCATAAGCATAAAACTTTTCTTTTTTATGGCAGAGGTAATTGGCCAGATTGTTTCTTGATACGCGTCATGTCAATCCTGGCAAGCAAAACTCCCAAGAGAAGATAATCCAGGCAGTTGTCAGACTGGAAGGAGTGGAAGTGAAGAGGCGCCACCACGAGAAGCAGTCATTGAGATTGGCAGGCTCAGCCAGCCTAGAACAGTCAAGAACAACTGACGAGTTAGAACTGTAAGGCAAGTGCATTAACAGACGATAGACATATTTTGGTGACTGTTAATTATGAGTGAGAACAGAGCAAGTGCATTAACAGACGATATGCATATTTTGGTGACTGTTAATTATATTATGAGTGAGAACAGAGCAAATGCATTAACAGACAGTGGGCATATTTTGGTATGACAATTATGAAGAGTAAGAACAGCAAATCAAGTGCATTGCAGGGATGGGCACAGTTTGATAACTGCTAATTAAAAGAACAGAGCAAGTGCCTTAAAAAGGCGATAGGTATATTTTGGTGACTGTTAATTATGAAGAATGAGAACAGCCATGCAAGTACATTGCAAGACGCCCCCGATGACCATATCAGTCAAAACAAATATTCACACCCATATTATACATCAACAATAGCTGATCGGTCAAAACAAATATTCACACCCATATTATACATCAACAATAGCTGATCGGTCAAAACAAATATTCACACCCATATTATACATCAACAATAGCTGATCAGTCAAAACAAATATTCACACCCATATTATACATCAACAATAGCTGATCAGTCAAAACAAATATTCACACCCATATTATACATCAACAATAGCTGATCAGTCAAAACAAATATTCACACCCATATTATACATCAACAATAGCTGATCGGTCAAAACAAACCAGATATTCAAATGTATATTATTCGTAATCAATAGGTGATCAGTCAAAACACACCGGAAATTCATATCAATATTAAACGTAAACAACAGGTATTTAGTCGAAACAGATATTATGTTCATGTCAGGATGCAAGGTAAACAACTCCTAACTGGCCACAAAGAGCGAATTGTAGATACCCGTTGTTAAGTATATGAGAACAGTTCAACAAGCTTGTTAAACGTTAACTGATCCGATTTCTCTCCTCTTATCTCTCTCGAATCTTTTTCCTCACTCTCCATCTCTCTCCAATCCCCTCTCTCGTTCATTCTTTCAAATCCCCCCTCCCTATCTCGTTCTCTCCCTCCCGCTCAAACCTCTATCTGTCTTGTCTTCTCCTTCCCTCTATCAAGCCCCCCTACTCCTTCATTCTCCCTATCTATCTATCTATCTATCTATCTATCTATCTATCTATCTATCTATCTATCTATCTATCTATCTATCTATCTATCTATCTATCTATCTATCTATCTATCTATCTATGCATGCCGGGGTCACATAACATACCGACATAGCATACCGAAATAGAATACCGATATAACATGCCTAATAACATACTGATATAACACACCAACAACATACCAAGAGATCAACAGAACATACCAATATAACATACCGAGATAACATACATATATAACATACTGACATAACACACCAACAACATACCAATTCATCGACAGAAGATACCGACGTATGCAAAAACCTTATTACTCTGAGCCGATCACTTCACCAAGGATTCTAAAATAAATCTCACTCTCATTCCCAAACACTTAAATCCGACTCTCCACTCTGATATTCGAGCAAATACTTTTCCAAGGAACAAAATATTTCACGTCGAATTTACTTAAAACAGAGCCTTTGGCTGCCATTACACAACAGAAGTGGAATAAATACTAAACGTACGGCTGGCTGCACAAGCGTGTACATTAGTCGTACAAAATTTAATTGAAGATTGGCGTCGCCGGTAAATCGATAGTCCTGATTTTTGTAATTAAAGCGTCCGATTTGCCCCAGTAATGCGTAAGAAAAAGACTGAACGAGAAAGTGTATGTTGGGGTACACTGACGTATCTAGGTCAACAAAATAGCATACACGATTGGCTGTTGTGGAACCTTTCTTTCATTTTGAAACGAGTAGCTGCCAAAGAGAGATTGTGACTGAATAGTGGCGAGATGATGACGGTGGTGACAATGATCAAGATGGTGGTGATGATAAAGATCGTGATGAGAAGAGAGAATGCGATTAAATTAAAATGTGATGACGATAATGATGAAGATGGCGGTCTGGCGATGAAGAAGAAGATGATGACAGCAAAAATGATTATAATGATGAGCAGAAAGACTGCAAGTGGTGTTAATGATGAATATGAATATGAGGAGTGGGGAAGAGTGGAGGTGGATGACAATGGTTATGATAAGAAGATAGACGGTGAGTGAAAATAACAAGTGATGACGGTAATAATGAGGAGGAGGAGGAACATGCACTCAGATGCTTGATATGAATGTCAGTGAGGATATTTGTGGCGGTGGTAATGACAATGATTATGATGAAGAATATAATGATAATGATAATACTATTAAAGCTGCTGTTCAAGTCAGAGGAAGAGTGACGTGCGCAAAGGACAGAAGTGAAACAAAACCCACAAAATGCAAGAAATTATAAGCTAGTGACAGATAGTTTTAGACTCCGAACCCTTTTCCCAACTCTCTTTTCCACATTAGGCCCGTTTCTCCAAACTTGCAAGAAAATAAATTACTCTGAACTGTTCACTCATCCGTTTATGAAATTTACTTGAGCGTGGGCAGTAGACATTATAAGCTAGTAATCAATCAACCATCAGAGATCATGGAAAATACCTGATGATGATGATGATGATTTTGAAGATGACGACGACGATGATGATGATGATGACGACGACGACGATGATGATTATTGTTTCAAATGCTTGATATGTGGACAGACCCGGGGATCCGAATTTGAGTAGCAATACTATCAAAATGGGGTTGATGGTGTCAATAGTTGAACGCCCTCCATAAACAAATGGGAAAGTGGGGCTATTGCCTCAGAACTTGAGTAGCACCGCTATCAAAATGGGTTTGACGGTGTCAATAGTTGAACCCCATCCATAAACAAACGGGAAAGTGGGGCTATTACATCAGAACGAGACGTCGAGGATCGTCTGGCATCAAATGAGACCCTTTTCGCGGCGTCTACGCCGATTCCATTCGAGCCTGCCAATAATAGTCACGTTTAGTTACCCGGACAACAATTTAAGGTAATGTGGCGTACTAAAGAGACGTGTGGCAGTGCTCTCCCCTTGCTTCTCGTCATTCGTGCCTGTCGCGAGTTAGGACCCGTGACGGGCTCATCTAAATAACCGATGAACGAAATGCGCTGTTAAAACTGCCTTCATCGGCTAAGAATACCGGTCGATGGTGGCAGCAAGCTCAGAATCATCGGAATTTGGTCGTTAAAAAAAGGCCTAACAGCAACACGGCAAACACCACCTAATTTCAGTAAAGAGGCCTCTTACGGTGATGTGTGTCTTGAAGCAATACCAGTCAAAACGACTAGACTTATGAATACAAGCAACGTAAGAAAAATGAAAGTAAAACGTGTTTGAAAATTATTTTCGCCAATAATAAATGAATTTTTCTTTTGAAGGCAATAGTCTTTATTATTGTTCTTGAAATCTGTCGGGAATACTGGATTACTTAAGCGTCTATTTTCTAAACTAGAGTTTCTTTAAAATGTTTTTTACAATGATCTTAAATTTATAACACTATTTTTTTTTTTAGCCTTTAGCCAATATTTGTGAACTATGACCTGTTGTGCGCGTGAAAAATGCGCAGACACTTTTGTCTTCCAAGGCTCTTCGTCAGGCGAGGATACGCAGAAGACTGGGTGCTGATGAGCAAGAATCTGAAAGAAAGGGTTAACCCTACTAAGCTGATGAGCAAGAATCTGAAAGAAAGGGTTAACCCTACTAAGCTGATGAGCAAGAATCTGAAAGAAAGGGTTAACCCTACTAAGCTGATGAGCAAGAATCTGAAAGAAAGGGTTAACCCTACTAAGCTGATGAGCAAGAATCTGAAAGAAAGGGTTAACCCTACTAAGCTGATGAGCAAGAATCTGAAAGAAAGGGTTAACCCTACTAAGCTGATGAGCAAGAATCTGAAAGAAAGGGTTAACCCTACTAAGCTGATGAGCAAGAATCTGAAAGAAAGGGTTAACCCTACTAAGCTGATGAGCAAGAATCTGAAAGAAAGGGTTAACCCTACTAAGCTGATGAGCAAGAATCTGAAAGAAAGGGTTAACCCTACTAAGCTGATGAGCAAGAATCTGAAAGAAAGGGTTAACCCTACTAAGCTGATGAGCAAGAATCTGAAAGAAAGGGTTAACCCTACTAAGCTGATGAGCAAGAATCTGAAAGAAAGTGTTAACCCTACTAAGCTGATGAGCAAGAATCTGAAAGAAAGGGTTAACCCTACTAAGCTGATGAGCAAGAATCTGAAAGAAAGGGTTAACCCTACTAAGCTGATGAGCAAGAATCTGAAAGAAAGGGTTAACCCTACTAAGCTGATGAGCAAGAATCTGAAAGAAAGTGTTAACCCTACTAAGCTGATGAGCAAGAATCTGAAAGAAAGGGTTAACCCTACTAAGCTGATGAGCAAGAATCTGAAAGAAAGGGTTAACCCTACTAAGCTGATGAGCAAGAATCTGAAAGAAAGGGTTAACCCTACTAAGCTGATGAGCAAGAATCTGAAAGAAAGTGTTAACCCTACTAAGCTGATGAGCAAGAATCTGAAAGAAAGTGTTAACCCTACTAAGCTGATGAGCAAGAATCTGAAAGAAAGTGTTAACCCTACTAAGCTGATGAGCAAGAATCTGAAAGAAAGTGTTAACCCTACTAAGCTGATGAGCAAGAATCTGAAAGAAAGGGTTAACCCTACTAAGCTGATGAGCAAGAATCTGAAAGAAAGGGTTAACCCTACTAAGCTGATGAGCAAGAATCTGAAAGAAAGTGTTAACCCTACTAAGCTGATGAGCAAGAATCTGAAAGAAAGTGTTAACCCTACTAAGCTGATGAGCAAGAATCTGAAAGAAAGGGTTATTCCTACTAAGCTGATGAGCAAGAATCTGAAAGAAAGGGTTATTCCTACTAAGCTGATGAGCAAGAAGCTGAAAGAGAGGGTTAACCCTACTAAGCTGATGAGCAAGAATCTGAAAGAAAGGGTTATTCCTACTAAGCTGATGAGTAAGAAGCTGAAAGAGAGGGTTAACCCTACTAAGCTGATGAGCAAGAAGCTGAAAGAGAGGGTTAACCCTACTAAGCTGATGAGTAAGAAGCTGAAAGAGAGGGTTAACCCTACTAAGCTGATGAGCAAGAAGCTGAAAGAGAGGGTTATCCCTACTAAGCTGAGGGGCACTGAATGGTTTCAGGTAGAAAAACATTCATTTTCTGCATGCCGAAATTTTACACAAAAAAAACGAAGTTTGTGCTGTCTAACAGTTATGTTCCACAATTATTGTCAGATTTTCCTGAGATTGTGCACACATACTCCCAAATGTAGTGGCATTGGTAGCAACCTAAATCATTTGCCTAAGTGTACTACTTGACAAGATATGTGGATATGTAAAGTGTGTTTTTGACAAAATTTTAGCATATTTTTCAGTTTGATATCACAGGCAAACCAGAAACACTAGTACTGTGACAGTGCTTCCTACCATAGTCCTAAATGTGGTTATACCATAGCCCTACATGTCTTCATGCCATATTCCTACATGTCTTTATACTAAAGCCTTACATGTCTTCATACCATAGTCCTACATGCCTTTATACCATAGCCCTACATGTCTTCATAACTTAGTCCTAAATGTATTCATACCATAGGCCTACATGTCTTCATACCTTAGTCCTAAATGTATTCATACCATAGGCCTACATGTCTTCATACCTTAGTCCTAAATGTATTCATACCATAGGCCTACATGTCTTCATACCTTAGTCCTACATGTATTCATACCATAGGCCTACATGTCTTCATACTACAGCCCTACATGTCTTCATACCATAGGCCTACATGTCTTCATACTACAGCTCTACATGTCTTCATACTACAGCCCTACATGTCTTCATACTACAGCCCTACATGTCTTCATACTACAGCCCTACATGTCTTCATACTACAGCTCTACATGTCTTCATACTACAGCCCTACATGTCTTCATACTACAGCCCTACATGTCTTCATACTACAGCCCTACATGTCTTCATACTACAGCCCTACATGTCTTCATACTACAGGCCTACATGTCTTCATACTACAGCCCTACATGTCTTCATACCATAGGCCTACATGTCTTCATACTACAGTCCTACATGTCTTCATACCTTAGTCCTACATGTCTTCATACCATAGTCATACATGTCTTCATACCATAGTCATACATGTCTTCATACCTTAGTCCTACATGTCTTTGCTATACGTGGAAAGTATTGTAGCTCAGTCTCTCACACTTGGGTTCTGGCTAGTTCTACAATGCAGACTATGTTTTCATTATGTCGCGAGTGTACATTTTAAAGTTATTTATTGTTTAAACCCTTTCCTCATTCCAGAAACATATATTAGTTTAATTTCTTTGACATACCACATCTTGGCCACTTTCTGACCAAATTTCATGTTTGTACATTAATTAGTTGGCCGTCAGGACATAATTTGGTCCAAATTTTAGGTGACAGTGCAGCCTTAAAGGAGACAACTCTTTTGCCTTTAAGTCCGTAATGGAGAAAAACAACATTTCATAGTTTACGTATCACATCGATTAAAAAAAATAATAATTTCTTGAAAAGAAGAGCCATTTGTGCGCGCTTCCTTAATTAAGAAAAATATTGCTCTTAAAGATTCTAATTTATTCTTTCTAATTGTATTCTACTTCGATCAGTTTTAGAATTAAACCTTTACAATAATGTCTTATAAAGTCCATTTCGACAATGAAACTATGTAAAAAGAACAGAATGAAACAGATAATATGTTTTAATTCTAAAATTCGACAATCCAATATAGAGAAGAAAGAATAAAAGCTAGAAACATAATATAGTAAAAGCCACAAAACGTGTCTGAAATAAACTATTAACAAATCATCGACACATCATACAGTTCCTTACAAAGAACCCGTGTTTCTTCAAGAAAGATGTGTTACCCGGATTCGATTTTAAATAGAAATTTTGTGGGAAAATGACAAAATAAAACAGCTTCATCCTACAACTGAGTAAAAGAAAGCAAACAAGTAATTGATAAAAAAAAGAAAGAAAGAAAGAAAAGAAAAAAGAACATACTGTCTTACTTTTAAATTTCCCGAAACGAAGTATCCGACATTTTTAATATTTTTGTTATATCAGTATTTAAAGTGTTAATGTATACTTTCCGCATACAACATTGCTGGCTAAGCAAGGAAACAAGGGATTATAATATTCACAGCAATACTTAATACAACAGAAACTTTTTTCCTTGGAGATGTGAACCTTTACACGAAAGTGCTTAAACACAATAGCAAATTGAAATATATCGCCTAACGGACAAACTAGAACGCTAAAATACATCATAGATTCAAGTTCTGAAATGCATTGGTTGCCTAATGAAATTAACCAATAAGTGGATCATAAAGTCAAGGAGAGTTTTAACGGTATCAATGGCTGATCAAAGACCATAACATAAAAAAAAAAATATTGGTGTATAACACAGAATTGAACTATACAGTGAAAGGGAGGTTGAACTGTATTGACAGACTGAAGATACAAAACACGGAAGTGAATCATACAATTTAAGGGTGGTGTGACGGGCAAGGCACTTAGTTAATGAAAACAATTATTATTATTAATTAATCTTTCATAGCTAATTACAAAATCTTAATTTATTTTATTAATGATCCTCCAGCAGACGTCACTCGTCTCTCTCTTGGCGGATGGATATGCGGACGCTGTAAACGTTTTCTCTCTTCCACAACATAAACAACATTTAGAGGTGGAAAACTTCTTACTAAAGGAGGAGACAAATCCTATTTTTAATCTATATTTAGCGAGCCCCCATCCACCCACTTTCTTCTCAATATCAATATTGTGTAAGAAGGTCAATACATTTATAAACGAACAATCAAATATACATATGACAATCACAATAAAACAGATTACTTGACATCAATATTCCACGAACTCAAATTCAGATACTATTACGTTTACACAGTCTCTCTCTTATAATTACAATTCAACAATAGAGTCAATACAAATCGCAGGTTAGTCCTATCAGAGAACAGAAATGGAGTTATTAGAGACAGGTAATTTAAAGTTTTATTTTTACATGACCTGGATTAAGCACTGCTTCAACAGTCTTCACTTTCTTTTGCAACAATGTCACAATGTCCGTTAATATGTGTCTCCAGCCACCTGCGTGAGAAACACTGATGTGCTTTTATATTCCTGAACGATCTTGAGCGCTCTCCTCACCGTGTCTGTCCCTTCAAGCAGAACATGACCACAGCAACTCTGGCAACCGCAATGTACCATAATTCTCCTGATGTATCAAACGTATACATCAAGGTGTATAGGTAATCCTTAGGCCTACACACCAGAATAGAAGTTTCTGTGCCTTCCTGGTCATTCAAGTTTCTGACCAGTGAACATGTGAATGGTATTGGAAACTTGAGAGTTGAAATTCAAAACTCAAAAACTCGAAACTTGAAAGTGAAAGGCCACTTGTTCACTGCAAATATAATTAAAGAGCAAACCTAAGTTTCCCATGTATCACTATATAACTCCATTCTCTCTTACATCCCATTCTTAACTTACAATTTCCTGCAACAGTATTTATTAGCCCAATACACATGGTAAAATAAATATAGCATAGCAAACAATGTCAAGTGTTAGCACAGTACATGTGTGCAGTTTAGTTCAAACATTTGTAGAAAAAAGTCAACTCACATAGTACATCTCTACATAAATACAAGTATAACATATGAGTAGTAAAAAATGCATGAATTGTTTCTAAGTCCATTCTCTCTCAACCAGTCAAACTCACCATCAAGCTAAAGACTGCCTTTCAAATCCGGACTTTCTTCTTACAACTTCAGATTCAAAGTGATCAGAGAGTAGAGTTTTCTACAGGAAGTGAATTCTTTAATCTCAGCCCATTGGCTGGTCTCGTTCTCGTAAATCAAGATCATTGGATAATAGAAAGCTACTCACTCAGTTTGCATTACGTCAGCAATCTAGAATATCATTGCCTTGAGCTGTTTACTTCAAACTCAGATACTTTCAAAATAACACCATAAACAGTGCTCAAGGTCATGCTACTCAGACAATTTAGCAATTTATATAGCAATTTAAAAACAGGGAGAGGCTAATTTACTCTGTCACATGTGGTTAATATGTATTGCCTAAATGATGATCTACAACACAGAAGTGAATCATATTCTTAGTGACTGATTATAAAAACAAAAGCGGAAATATAATGAATGACTTGTAAACTTTTACACGAAAGTGGACAATGATTTCATGGGGAGGTTTCGAGACCAGAGTGACTGATCAATCCTCATAAAATCAAAAGTTGAAATGCATTCAGTACTGCAAGCTCACTAGCTTAAGTAAACTCAGTAACTGAACAGTTAAATCATGTCTTGAGTTTTATATTTTCAGGTTAAATTATGTCAAATACTTTCATGACATCTACAGTATTTTTCAGTGTTTTATGCGTTTTATACATGTAAGTTAAATTACTTTAGAAATTTTATTTTATTTTTTAAAGAGTTGATAATAACGTGTTTGTTCGTTATTCCTGAACAACATAGTTATCATAGTTATATGTTATATGAGGCAATTTGAAGCATGATTCATCTTTCGCCGAGTATTTGTGTGACGTCAACAGTTAAACAGCAGCATAAAACTCTATCGACGTTCTGTATCACTTTATATAGTCACACATAATCATCACTGTTGATTCACTTCTGTGCTTTTCAAACAGTTACGCAGAGTAACTTCCCTTCGGCACATTTCAGTCTGCTTATAAGTTAATCTAACATCACGTTTCTCAAATTTCGCAACAAGCATCCGATTCTCTGAATATCTGGCAGGCAGGGTTGTTAGAATTTTTTTTCGCTCTTTAGTCTCGGTGCCTGTGGGTTGTGAAACATTGCTGGAAGTCTGGAATCGCACTATCGCTAAGATTAGAGAACTACTTATGACCTGAGTCAACGGAGTACAAAGCATGATCTGCGTTCAGAAATAAAAATTAGGACATCCACCCCACACCCCACCCCACTAGCCTATTGAATGTATTATTCCGACCGAATTAAGCATGTCATTCTGCGTATGTTTCCAAGATTAATGTTGCGTCGGACTTTAAAAAATAATAATTGAATATTTAATCCTTTTGCAATTTCGTCTAAAATCGGAAAAGAGAAAGCGTGTGTGCGTGCATGCATAATTGTGTGTGTGTGTGTGTGTGTGTGTGTGTGTGTGCGCGCGCGCGCGCGCTTACGTATCGGAGGACTCAAAATCACTTCCAGTAGCTTCTTGTAATATCCACCCACATCGTCATATTCCTCAGAAGTGATTCCTATGCACAATGTTATTGACTGATGTAAATAGTGGACTAGTTCCTCTCCGTTTACCCATGTCTTTATATGAAATCCCTAAAACCATGTCCTTAATCTCTGTGTTTATGTCGACATACAAAATATAATGATATCTGAAATTTCTATTGAAAACTTAAACTCTCTGTTTATTTATTTTAATTTTTGTAATTTCTATGTTTGGTACGCAAACTTCGTGAACTTGTATTATATGCTTATGTAATGCAACCATTCCCCGTGCTTGTAAACAATATGCTTAATTCTGATTTCTCTGACTTCATGTCCGCAAAGTGTACGATCATTTACTAGCATCTATACAGGTATGATTTGTATGTAAATTCTAAGATACGTCTTAAACATCTATATGCCTAAGTCCGTAAATTATTTTCTGTCACAAGTAACTTCATATTCTATATACAGTCCTTATGTCATGTGAACTGAATGCTCTTGTCCTGTCAAATGCGTCAACTTTTTAATTAGTCAAATGCAAAACAATCTATTAATTTATATGAACCTTAAACGGCTAAATCATAAATTACAATTTAGCCAAAACAATCTATTAACCTACATGAATCTTAAACTTTACGCTAAAATTTCAGCCAAATAATCTATTAATCTACATGCATCTTTAATCCTAAGCTACTATTTTAGCCAAAACAATCTGTTAATTTACACGAATCTTTTAAAGGGCTATATTCTATGCTACAATTTTAGCCAAAACAATCTATTAAACTACAAGAATCTTAAATGGTACAATTTTACCAAATGTTTAGTACCCTTATAAATAGAGTGCTCTGTTTCGTGTGCAGCCATGGTTGGAGTCTTAGCCAAATGTTAGCCAAGTGTCTAGTATCACTATGAATAGAGTGTTCTGTTTCGTGTGCAGTCATGGTTGGAGTCTTAGCCAACTGTTAGCCAAGTGTCTAGTATCACTATGAATAGAGTGCTCTGATTTATTTGCGACCTCAGCAAGAGGCATGCGCACTAAAGGTCCTGGTATTCCGGGGCTTTTAGACATATTTCACATTTATGAAATCTTATTAAAATAAGTCAATTAATGTAGAAGCAATCAAGTTTGATATTACTATACACTTATAAATTATAGTAATTTTTTTTTAATTCAAATAACTAATTCACTAATTATAGCTGTAATTATTTTTTATTTTGCACTTCATTAAGTGTTCATGAAATAAACTCAAACGTGCAATTAACTTCTTATACAGGAGCTTAGTATTAAATCTATGGATGCTCTTGTAACCATTCGCGTCTTAAAACTGTCTTCTAAAGTTATAGCTACTTACGTAATCTAGTAGTGACTTTAAAAGCATTCTCCTTAAAACACAAAGTTTCTAGGAAGGCCAACAGGCATGCTTTACTATATCATTAGGAAACAGTGAGAAAAAGATAAATGGAATCTGTTTCCTGTTTGAAGTAGATAAATATTTTCCCTTTAAAATAATTGATCAGTTCAATTTTTAAGTTTCGTAGTTAAGCCTCGAAAAGACACACACAAACATAGAGTCGCATATGATTTATCGGAGCTGTTTTTCAGTCACAAGATACACGAGTTAATGAAGTTATATTCCTGTCACAAGAGAGATGAATTAACGGAGATATATTTTAGTCACTAGAAAAACGCGAATTATTATTTCATTCTGGAGCCTACCGTCAGTCAAAATCGTACTTAGACTGCTTCTACAATACTTCAATCAGTCGATCTATTTATTGGTTGATGTAATTATACATTAATCACATAAAACTGTATGTTATCATACCTATATTTCAACTTAAAAACTTCAACTTCAAGGAAA
Organism: Sinotaia quadrata; assembly: GCA_028829895.1. Classification (NCBI taxonomy): domain Eukaryota; kingdom Metazoa; phylum Mollusca; class Gastropoda; order Architaenioglossa; family Viviparidae; genus Sinotaia; species Sinotaia quadrata. The sequence goes on along the minus strand of CM054177.1, from coordinate 46,085,864 downwards.
TACACATCATCTACAGATAACTCTACAATTCTAAAGTATTACTTCAGTTTAACGAAACAGCTTAAGTAACTGGAAGTATATTTCAGTCAAAATAGAATTGCATCTAGACACACTTCAACTACAAGTCATTTGACAACAAGAAGATATATAGCTATAGTTCATCTGGTCACCCCTAGAGGTGTTATCAGTTATTCTCATCTGAAATACAGCCTTACCTTTCTATTTTTACAGTCCAATCACACAAACAAGACAGCTTAACATCATAAGTTTGTCTTCCTGCGTGAAATGCGATGCAGACAGCGCCAGCGATGTAAGCGGATAGTTATTTGATGTGTATGTGTGTGGAGAGGGGAGGAGAGGGGGTGATAGTTTGAGGTACGTATATAAACGTGTGCCTTTGCACTTGTATTTATTTTGAACAGATAGCACGACAGATTATTATTACAAAAACCTAAGACAGCGGAAGACGGGCAAGTTATAACGCTCGAGAAAACATCCTAGATGTGATAAAAATAACGTCAATGTACCGAAAAGGTGAGCGGTAATCCGACTCATCGCTCACCGCTCACCATTCCTACATACCACTCACAAGCATATGGTGGACATCGATAATTTTAGCAAACGGTGAATGAATGTACCCTGCAGGCAAACGGACCAACCGTGACTCACGAACAAATGCAATATGAATACTGGTCGACAGTAGATCCATTGACGGCTCTAATTATTCATGGACTCAGTTCAACATTTAATACTGTTTAGCTGTAATAAATAGATATATGTAAATTAATACTGTATTTGCAATCACGCCTGAGCTCTGTCTATCACTTTGAATTGGCTGTATATATACCAACAAGTTAATTCATAACTGGAACGGTATTCACGAGCATATCCTATCAATATTTATCTGAAAGTTAAATAAAGTTTACAAAGCTTGCCTACATTATTCCGAGAGTTAAACAAACTTGCCTACATTTATCCGAGAGTTGAACAAGCTTGCCTACATTTATCCGAGAGTTAAACAAGCTTGCCTACATTTATCCGAGAGTTAAACAAGCTTGCCTACATTTATCGGAGAGTTAAACAAACTTGCGCACATTTATCTGAGAGTTAAACAAGTTTGCCTACATTTATTAGAAGGTTAAGCAAAGCTTGCCTACATTTATCCAAGAGTTTATAAAGCTTGCCTACCTTTATCGCAGAGTTAAACAAGCTTACCTCCATTTTCTGAGAGTTAAACAAGCTTTCCTACATTTATCCCAGATTTATGTCACATAATGGCTTTATGTACCCCACACCCACCCCTCCTCTAAAAATGGACTATACATAAACCTACCTTCTAGAAAGGACGACTTTTATCCTCAGGCTGGAAAATTACCTGAATATTCCAGACATCTCACTACATTAGCCAACTAGCTGTATGAATAAATGTACCAGAAACTCTCTTGCAAATTGTCACTGAATGCAGCTAACCACAAGGGTAACAGATATTTTGGCTGCAGGCTTTAATAATTTTGAATCACATTACTAACCCTTATCGCTTGTTATCAACATAGCAGGAAAGTATCCTTTGTAAATATTACTGCCAATGATGTGTGTTTTTTCATGCCTAAACTAAAGTTATATTCAGGTTTGTCTCTTGACTTTAACTATGTTTTATATTGTTATATTTCGCTTTTGATATTTAAATATATGATAACCATGTAAGAGTGTTCTGACAGAAAACATGAGAACGATTTCTTAGCCCATGTGCATTTTACTGGTAGATTGGCACATTATCTGGGAGCTTATCTGAGAGGTTGATTGATGAGCATTGAGCCATGAAACAACACTAGAACAGGACCATTTTATCTTGGATGTTAACTTCGCTAAGTACTGCACCATGAAGCAATACAGGAACAGAGCGACCCACATGCCAAGGACCAGTTCAATGGACCATGTGAGCATTTTTAATGACATTCAATGGGACCCTAGACTAAATTCAGTTATGTAAGTAATGTAATTATAAAGTCAACAACTGCACATCTTTAGTCAAAATAAATTCGAATACACTCAAACATTATTCAAAGTACTTTTAGAGCTCACTCAGAAACATTCAGTGTTCTTTATAAACTCATTTAGAGTTCACTCATATGAATGAATCCAATAATGATTACAGTGCCACAGAACTCAAAGCAAGCATTCACTTATGATACCACATGGCCATTATTAAATCTAAATACTCATAAACTCTAATTGTAATGTTGAACTATTTGCTATATGAAAACATAAATACATTTATTGTTCATACTTAGACACCTGTTGTGTTAGCGTGACTCACATTTTATATGCTATTGTCTGTCACCTGTATTTACTTCTTATCCTGGCTGTATGTATCAGGGGACTTGAGCTATCTTCTAGAACTATCACTCTTCTGTTCTACATTATCTATCATCCATCTTTCTAATACATGTGGCCAGCCAGAAGGTGTGTTTGGGGGATTAGCCTAAGGTTACAAGCAGCCTGGGTTGGTGGAGAATTAACATCTCGCCCATCTCCCAGGCAAAACGTCACAAATATGGGAAGCTCAACTCGGGATTGAACTATTGCAATTGTACGATTCACATATTTGGGAATCTTGTCTTGGGATAAAACTATTGAATTTGTAATTATACAATTTACACATTAGGGACCTGATTCATATTTTCTGTTCAAAACGAAACCCATATATAACTTGCCATGAAAACATAAGAAATACAAATAGACAGTACAAATAATTGGGTGAAGCTGTTGGTTGTATTGATTTTCTTTATATATTGCACTTTTATTAACGCTAACCAATTATTCACTTTTATGACTTATAATCATTGTATGCCATGTTGAATGAGAGTGCTATACTAAATCTAATGCAGTAGTTGTATGTGCTATTGTGATTTGTAAAAGCAAAACCACTACTGCATCAATATAGAGTAGAGCTACTGACTGTAACTATTTAAACAACCTTGAAGCTTAAGGTGTTACCGTTACATTAAAAAACAATTTTTGTCAAGTTAAACCTAAGTGGTATTAGCACAATGCCTTCGAAAGCCCAACTAAAGAAGTTAGGGGAAGAAGCAAGCTTAAAAGGACCCGAGCTCATTGCATTCACTAGGAAGAAAGTAGAGAGAGAAAGAGAGACCAGAGACAGAGAAGAGACTAAAGGCAGAAAGGAAGGAGAAAGAAAGAGAGGAGAAAAGAGAAGAAAAGAGCACATCAGAACTAGTTGAAAGAAAGAGAAAAAATGCATATGAGAGAGAGAGAGAGAGAGAGAGAGAGAGAGAGAGAGAGAGAGAGAGAGAGAGAGAGATGCAGGATAGACTTGAAAAACTTCGGGTCAAATGCGAATGAATCGAGCTCGAGAAAGCAACAGCAGCCGCTGGGTCAGCTAGAGACGTATCTTATAGCATCTCTCCTGAATCAAAATGCATAGTAGAACCAGTACTGACAGTGCACTGCAAATATGCCTGTTCTGCATGGAGCCATAGAGTTTGAAGGAGAATGATTTAGACATTTACTTTGTTTGAAAGGTTGTGCAAAGATTATTAATTACCTATTAAAGAGTGGGGTAGAGCATTAGCAGCAAATATGAGGGGCAAAGCAATATCCAGTTAAATGTGTCTCCTTTCATCCAAGAGTTTTATTTAAGTCTGTCTACTTGTATCTAAGAGGTAAATGTGTCTACTTTCATCCAAGAGTTTTATTTAAGTCTGTCTACTTGTATCTAAGAGTTAAATGTATCTACTTTCATCCAAAGAGTTTTATTTAAGTCTGTCTACTTGTATCTAAGAGTTCAATGTGTCTACTTTCATCCAAGACTTTTATTTAAGTCTGTCTACTTGTATCTAAGAGTTAAATGTATCTACTTTCATCCAAGAGTTTTATTTAAGTCTGTCTACTTGTATCTAAGAGTTAAATTTGTCTACTTTCATCCAAGAGTTTTATTTAAGTCTGCCTACTTGTATCTAAAAGTTAAGCAAGCATATGTCTGCATTATCCAAGAATTAAATGTGTCTACATTTATCCAATAGTTTTAAACAAAAAATGTCTACATTATCCCAGAGATAAACAAATATGCCGACAATTATCCGAGAATTCAATCATACACTTTAAATTGGCGGATTTACACTACAAAAACCACAAATACTTATCCATAATCGTAATCGATGATGAGTTGTGTGTTCATTTAACCATGAGCTATAGAAGAGTGTGCGCACTGGATTAGTTAACAAGAGCAATGATTACGCAATACGGGAGATGGTATTTAACCACCAGCACGTATGTATATTTTTCACACGAACATCTTCATGCATTAATGTTTACACAAGCTCCTACACGAATCAATACATACACTTTGTGTTGGCTTCGCCATAAATCATGGACGTATAATTATCCATAACTGGTAAGAGTGTTTACAAACATGTTTAGGCCTGCTCGAGTATTTACAAACATATTTAAGCCTTTTTGAGTGTTTACAAACATGTTTAGGCCTGCTCGAGTATTTACAAACATATTTAAGCCTATTTGAGTGTTTACAAACATGTTTAAGCCTATTTGAGTATTTACAAACATGTTTATTTTAAGCCTATTTTGGTGTTTACAAACATGTTTAGGCCAAAGTGAGTGTTTACAAACATGTTTAGGCCAACGTGAGTGCTTACAAACATGATTAGGCATACTTGAGCATTTACAAACATGAATAGGCCTACGTGGCTATGTCTTCACTGCTTCAGTTACACAATGAACATTATGCACACACATTTCTGTCAGCAAATCTGTAAGATCACGTTAGTGATTAATCATGAGTCAGCTAAGTAATTTAACCATATGTATTTTTAAATCATTACCATTACTAAATGCGCCAATGTTAATGTATAGTTCTTTGTTGCTTTGATTGTGCAGTCACAGGTTTTTGTGTATTGTCAGACATTGCCTACTTTATCAAATAGTGAATTTGCTGGGAGGGTTAACGTAGGATTGAAAAGAAAGTACATAATTATCGATGAATGCCCAAAACTGATTTGAAATATTTAAAGTCCATAAAGTACATTATCTCCGAAATACTCAAAGATGAGTTACAGCATTTCAGGTTCCAGAGCTGATATTTAAAGGCACAAAACTGGTTTATAATTATAATTTGTCAAAATGACGTTATCATATTCAAAGGAAGTTAGCGTGAACTTGTGTACTATCACTTTGCTTACTTTTGTCATGTCTCCCTGTTCATTATGGTTTTCAAGAGAAAATACTACCAGTGTACAACTAGTGCAACACTCTCTTTGTCATAAAAATTAACAGTTTAGGGCCGTCGAGACCTTAAAAAAAATATTTTATTTATAATGTCTGCATGTATGTTACTGTGATGGCGTGAAAGAGCAAGATCACTGAATTTATTACGTAACATTAAATTAAATAACTATTTATATGTTTTATGGAGGTTGGACGTCTACACATATTCATGGAGAACACCTTTTTATAGTCATGGTGGACGTCTTGAACTAAGTGGTGATAGTCTGTATTTCTGTGGTGAAAGAAAATGGACGTCTTGAGCTAAGTGGTGATTGTCTTTATTAGTGTAAAATAAATGTTTCACAGGCGCATAAGCATAGCTAATTTGTAATGTTTACAGGCCATAAAACTAATTTATAATACTCACAGGATCAAAAACTAGTTAATAGTGTTTACATGTCCATAAATAGTATGTAAATATAAGGGCTGGTCAGCTTTGTTGTAAAATTCCATAGATGATTTATGTGTAAAACCCATAGCTAATTTTAAAATAAAATGTTACAACACCAAATTAAACAAAATCTGGTGCTTTTAGCTTAAAAGAAGAAAGTCGGTTCGTAACATTTCAAGATGGAGATGGAAAGGCGTTGCGTGGAGCAGTTAATCTCTAAACGTTCTCACTCTCAGACACTCCATAAATGCTCTCTCTCTCTATATATATATATACATTATTGCCACCCAACATCCTTTCAGTAGAATTGGTTGAAAATGCAAATTTAAATATATTTTTAACTTAAGCTTCATTAACAAATCCGTGCAGTCTAGCAGCAAAGAATTGTCCACCTGCGTCATTACAAATGAATCGAGGCGTACTTATAAGAGTGCATGTGTACTGGTTAGTTAATAATCAGCTTGGCCTTCTCTCAAAGTTGACTTCGTTACCAGCAGTCATTCCCGCTTTTGATTTCTCTCACAAGCACTCCATCGCGGCCTCAAACTGACACTCGTTGAGACATTAGCATCTAAGCTTAATACTTTGCCAGCTATTGTGCTGTCTTTCAAGGTGATGGAGTTCAAATGAGAACTGCTGGCACGACTGAAGCGCCCTCACACGAACAACACAAACTGCAGTAGAAATCGTGCACATAGAGAAAGTGGGTGTACTGACAATTTTACACGTAGGCAGCGGCATTTGTCAGCAAATGCCACTCTGAAGCAATCCATAAATTAATGAGAACAGCAAAATCACGAATTGAGAATAGCTGTGTGTGGAGGACTAAAGAACCCTTTGGACGTGATAAGTAGTAGGGAGAAGGTGTATGCGTGTGTGCATATGTGTGTGTGTGTTTGTGTGTCTGTGAAGAATCATAAGCGCACGAACGCGTATATATGCATGCGGATACACACACACACACACACACACACACACACACACACACACACACGAAAATATACACAGATTTCACCTTTACACGCACACGCGCACAGCGCGAAAATGTACACCTACACCTACACACACACACACACACACAATTTATATTCATACACGTCCCCTCACAGATTCACATACGTCCCCGCCCTCACACACATTTATATTCACACGCGTCCCCTCACACACACATACACACACAACACAAAAACAGGCATATATGCCTCTTTTTCTGACTTCTCTCAGGCACATAAGAGTACTCGCAAATGTAAATATTAAGAGTGAAATCAACTCAACGTTAACGGCGTTAGAATGGTAATAAAGCAAAGAATAAGATCTCTTTAAAATTATTATCTTTTTACAGAAAAGAATAAGATATTAAATTGTGGGATAAGCTTTATACCAGGCGTGCACAGAGAGGTTCCAGGTTTAAATTAAAGTGCAAACGGCGTCTGAGGCCAACGGGCTGTTTGGATTTCTGGATTTTTTTTTTAAATGTAGTAATTTCATGATTATCCATTTTTTTTTTTTTTTGGGGGGGGGGGGAATAATAACATTTTAATAATATTATTTTCTAATGAAATAATCTCATATTAATGTTAGGAAGTTTTCGTTATGGTGAACTTGAAGCTGCAGGTTTGGGCACCATTACTTCAAAATTTGCATACTGGATTATTAAAGGTCAATATAGATATCTAGCTGGGTGGTCATTGAAATGTTTGGGCACCATTACTTTACACTAAAGGTCAATGTAAATATTTAGCAGGGTGGCCACTGAAATGTTAGGGCACCATTACTTCACACTATCCATATTGGGTTTTAAAAGGTCAATGTAAATATTTAGCTGGGTGGCCACTGAAATATTTGGTCACCATTACTTCCAAATTTGCTTATTGGATTGGGGGGGGGGGTACTACAGTAAAGAAACACAGGATTGTAAAAAGACAAATTGGTATTTTCTATTAACCTTTACCTGGTTATACATATAATTGTACCACACACACACACACACACACAAAAAATCAGTATATGATCGATCAGAGAGTAAGTTTTGTTGGTAGGTTTCCAGCACTCTTTGTATTTAGGTGGATCATGACGGTAGTTCTAGAATGAAGAAATAATTATTACTGAAACAATATTCAACGCTTATTTAATCCGTTCTTAGCGTATCGATCGCTTTCCATAGCTTAGATGAGTTACTCACTTTATATTTCTTCCATTATCTTTGTAATGTCAACTGGAGCGGCCGAAAAGTGAATTATTTCACTTTAAGAAAGTAAGAACAACTTTGTGAAGTCGTGCCAGAATAGCAGCAGTCATCATCATGCAGATCAACCGACCTGTACACAACTACAACTTGCATTTATTTCGTAATCGCAAGGCAAACAAGATAACTCAGTTCATCTGACTTCAATGCGTGTCTGAAGTATGTGTGTGTGTGTGTGTGCGTGTGTGCGTGCGCGCATTTGTGTATGTGTGGAAAGATCCCAGCAAACGAATGAAACAAAAAAACAAAAGAACGCCGTCACGTATATACGGATCGCTTAATAAGTATTTGTAAGTGAAATATAATGACTGCTCAAGTAGAGCTGCATGCATCCAGACAAGAGAGCGGTGTGAAGACCGCCAGAGACATAACGAAAGCATTCCATTCAGAGCGCTGCGTGTGGAGTGCGGGTGGTGGTGGTTGTTGTTGCTGCATTGCAAGAGACGACGAACTCGAAAGAGTTTGAGCTTTGTCCGGCAAGGAGTTTCAGGGCTCATGAACCCCATCAAAGAAGGCTTAAGTTAGAGACCACGAACCCCATCAAAGAATGCCTGCAGTCTCAGATGTTAACCCCATCAAAGAATGCCTGCAGTCACCAATAAGAATCCCTTGAAAGAATGTCTGCAGTCTCAGATGTTAACCCCATCAAAGAATGCCTGCAGTCACCAATAAGAACCCCATCAAAGAATGCCTGCAGTCTCAGATGTTAACCCCACCAAAAAATGCCTGCAGTCACCAATAAGAACTCCTAGAAAGAATGCCTGCAGTTACCCATAAGAACCCCTTGAAAGAATGGCTGCAGTCACCCATAAGAACCCCTTGAAAGAATGCATGCAGTCACAGGCAAGAACCCCATCAAAGTATGCCCGCAGTCACAGACAAATTATGCTTAAATTTTACATTATTGTTCTTGTAATCTACATGCATTTTGTGAATCGAAGAATACTTCCAATAACGATAATGCCTGCAGTTGCAGATCGTAATATAAATATTGTGTAGTCTTCTTTTTCTACATGGCAAATTGCAAAATGTCTTCTTGTTGTTGTTGATTATTTACCAACTATCAAATGACAATCGTTTGATTTGCTACGGAGCCAGTGGGAAGGGGGGAAAATACAGAGTTTATTTCAAGCTACAATCATTACATTTCCAACGTATTAATACGACCAGACACTTATTAATACATATCATATATATTAGGGCTGTTAATGATTAATAATTTCTTTGACGATTAATCTTACAACAATTAACGATTAATTAATAGATAAAAATAAATAACTTTGTTGTTATCGTCTACTTTAAAACCAAAATGGTCACGCAATTTACCTTTAACCGGTTAATAATCTTTCATCTACAATCGGCCATTTTTGGCAGTAAAAAATAATAACAAATAAAAACTTCCGGTGCAACTAAATATCGGCATTGCTTCAGTAAGTAAGGGAGAAAATTAGTTGAAATTTAATCGTCATGAAATAAATTAATCGCTAAAACTTCTTAGCGATTAATCAGAAGATTAATCGTGAAAATGGGCAGGTCTAATATATATCTGTGCAGGTAATATGTGAGATATATATAGATAGACAGACAGACAGACAGACAGATAGATAGGTATGTAGATAGGTAGGTAGGTAGATAGATAGATAGATAGATAGATAGATAGATAGATAGATAGATAGATAGATAGATAGATAGATAGATAGATAAATAGTGTGGTAGAGTAAATTTGCCACTCCCTATTTTTTAATTTAATTGTTTATAAACTTTTCACCTGTCAGAGTAACCCAACCTTGAGCACTCCTTGTGATGGTGTTTTTGTAAGTGTAGGAATTGGAGTAAACACTTGAGTTGAGAATTTGCTAGAAATTGCTGATGCAATGCAAACAATTTCAACTGGATGAGTCGTTTTATTATCCAATGGTTATGTTTTATGACAACGAGACCAGTCAAAGGGGCTGAGATCAAAAGTTTACATGCTGTAGAGAATTCTATTGTCTAATCACTTGAATTTGGTGTGACACGAAGTCCAGTCATGAAAGGTGGTGTTAGCTTAATGTTGTTAACTGACTGATTGGGAGAGGTTGTGGGAGAGAGAAAACGTTACGGCGCCCGCATATCCGCCAAGTGAGAGAGATGAGTGGTGTCTTCTAGAGAATTATTAATAACATAAATTAAGATTCTCATCACTTGCAATTATTTATGGATGAATAATTAATAATAATCATAACTATTAACTAGGTAGCATTGGCATCACATAAAGTGGGTGGGCTCTTCCGGGGATGAGTTCAAATTTGTTCTTCTTTTTTTTTTTAAGAGTAATTGCCATTGTCAATGTTGAAATTGGTAAATGCAGAAAACAATTGTTGAAAAATGTGTTGAGCTTAGAACTTAATGGGAAATCCTAGACTAAAACAGAGCTAGAAAGAGATAATTTTTACTAGTGAAATAGACATTTAGAAAGCAATCTTATTTTACTCATTATTTTTATAACACTATCTAGAACTGTCTTGATTTGTCTGCCCATTTTTTTCTCTTTTAAACGTTTTTTTTTTTTTTTATTAACATTTTGATTTATAATTATTGACTGCATTCTGTATTGATATAGTTTCCATTAGTGATGTGTGGAGATTATATTGTTTACAATGATTGTGCATTTTCAGTAACTAGATTTAAAGGTTATCAGTTACTTGGGTCTCTGCTGGGGAATTATTAAGAACATAAATTATGATTCTCATCACTTGTAATTAATTATTGATGATTAATTAATTAATAATAACCATTAACTAGGTGGCGGTTGGCGTGAGTGATCATTATCAAATTATCATTATCAAACATTGATCAAATGTCAAAAGCAGTGGTTCTTAACCTTTCTTCAGTCACGGATCTCTTTGAATTTTTTTTTTTTTAGTCACAGCCCCCCTTGAGAACCTAGTGAAAGCTATGGACCCCTTCCATAGAAAAAAATGCACATAAGCAAAATATAAAAATATAATGAATATCTTATTTTCACGGACCTCCTGATTGTACTGAAGCCTGCCCATGGACCCCAGGTTAAGAACCACTGATCTAAAACAATGATCTGATGACCCCAGGTTAAGAACCACTGATCTAAAACAATGATCTGATGACCCCAGGTTAAGAACCACTGGTCTAAAACAGTGCTCTGATGACCCCAGGTTAAGAACCACTGATCTAAAACAATGATCTGATGACCCCAGGTTAAGAACCACTGGTCTAAAACAGTGCTCTGATGACCCCAGGTTAAGAACCACTGATCTAAAACAATGATCTGATGACCCCAGGTTAAGAACCACTGGTCTAAAACAATGATCTGATGACCCCAGGTTAAGAACCACTGGTCTAAAACAATGATCTGATGTCGAAAACATTGTGCTTCTGCCTAAAATATTATCCTAGTGCTTAACTAAAATTCTGTTTTTAAAAACGATGATTTAATTCTGCAATATTGCATATATACTAATTTCTTAAACAATGTGCTAGTGTCCTGAAAAATGATTTGTCGCCTAAATCAAAAATATCTAGTGTCCATGGCAAATGTCGAGTGTCCACAAAAAATATCTAATATCTAGTGTAAATAACAAATATCTAGCGTTTATAACAAATATCTAGTGTAAATAACAATTATCTAACGTTCATAAAAACAATGTATTAGCGTAATGAATAATGATTGATTACCTAAATCAAATATATGGTGTCCATAACAAATATCTAGTTTCTAAAATATGTTCTAGCGTCCAGAATAATTGTATCCATGATGTAGTATCGAAGCCATTGCCCTATTGCCCATAATAATGATTCAGTGACTGAAACAATGATCTAGCAGTCTAATATCTAAAATAGTAATCTAGTGTTTATAGCACTATACTATTGTGTAAATATTAATCTAGTGTCCAGTACATTATACTAGTGTCTAGAACATTGTACTAATGTAAATTGTACTTATGTCGGATCTGATAAGCGTGTTGCTTGATTTCAGAAGAATGATGATGATAGGATTTGAGTTTGACACAGATCGAATGACAAGAGCATCAGAAGTAGGCAATACGCGCCTAGCAAAAAGACGAGACTGTCATTCACTGAGCGTTGAAGAAAGTTTGTTGATTTGCCTAAACACATATACATATACGCACGCACACATATACACACAAATACACACACACACACACACACACACACACACACACACACACACACCCCTCTAAAACTCTTTGTCTATAAATATCCGATAAAATTTTAACCATCCTAAATTGTGTTGTTTGTTGCTACCACTGCCTAGTTAGTACACAACTGACCAATCCGACAAGTGCATGTGTTGCTAGTCAACGACCATGTTCAATTACAAGTTACACGGCAGGTCACTGCTTAGTTATTTAAAGAATACATGGTCTACGCCACTCTACGGTCTAATGGACAAATGATGTCTCAGTATTTTGTGTCCACATCTGGCTTAGATATATGGCCTAATGGACAAATGATGTCTCAGTATTTTGTGTCCACATCTGGCTTAGATATCTGGTCTAAGTGTCTGGTTTCCGTAGTCTGCTTACATCCAGAAGCTCACAGTGTTATCGAAATGAAAAGAGGCGTGAAAACCATAGCGTCTTCCTAGTGACGACCATTAAAAGACTGACTGGGGTCAAGTGCTTCCTGCTTTGCCCAGAATGCCACCAAATTCGCCACAATTCATCTGCACTGTGGCGGCACGAGATTCATGAATTTATGGCTGAGGCGCACTCTGAGCCAGGGATGGTACTTGTATATCGATTTCAGTCGGGCGACGACTGGACTTGTACAATTGAATGCCATCGAGATACAACGGATGTTGTTGATGTATTAAGCTTGTGATGGAGTGTATGTCGTGTTTCAAACAAATTGCTTTTAGCTTTATATAATAACGTTTGACTGTGAAATTATCTGAACTAGTATTAATATTTATAGAGATCATTTACTTAGTAAGCACTAGACGTTTACAAATTGAACATACTACTTACTAGGAACTCTGGTAAGTATGTTTGCAGTCGTTAGTGTTTAGTTTTTAGGTTGCACAACAATGAGCACTTGACTGTAGAGTTAGAAAGAACATGACTAGAGAGAGAGAGAGAGATTTAATAAGATGACAATGAATGTTTTTGTTAATTAACATTAATAAGCGAAGTTTCTATTAGTGGTAGATGAGTGGGGAATGTGTGACATAATTTGAAGTAGTGGGAGTATACACACCCAAAATAACTATGCTGAGTGTAGATAAATAGACGGACTAATGAACGCAAATCGGACGTTAGGATGGGCAGAGAGTAGACGGACGGGCAATGGACAGTTAGAGAGACAGATAGATAGATAGATAGATAGATAGATAGATAGATAGATAGATAGATAGATAGATAGATAGCACGTTTGTACAATAATAACGTTACATGTGAGCATGCAGACAATCAAAGAACTGCCATTTTATTAATTACAAATCTGCATACCTGGATTTCCATCTGGTTTTACTTTCATCATCTCACATGCAAGCGAAGTTACTGTCCGCATAGAATTCAATTACTTCTTTCATCTTTTTCACCTACTTTAATTAATCATTCAGCCCACCATCTGAATAGCTGTAATGTTTGAAACCAATCCATTGCAGTTTCTAAGTCATGTGTACTCGTGTTCACTTTAATGTTAATTTTAGACTTTTAATTTAAGTGCGCTCAAGTTTTGCAGAATTTAGTTTTTGCGCTAGAATTAAGTTAATCATTAAAACGTGCATTTGTTGTGCTCATTACTCTTTATATCTACAAACAGCCAGTAAACGCAACTGTTACAACTTGCACGTTTATATAAGTATTACCACCTTTCAACAGGACGTCACGAAAAGGCTTAAAACGTAGTAATGTATTACTACCTTTCAATGTGACGTCACGAACAGGCTGAAAACGGAACGTTTGCACTACCTTTCAACCTAACGTCACGAACTGCTGAAAACGGAACGCTCCCTGTCCACTGCGGAGTTGTCGAGGACGCGCCATGTCCGGCCCTTCATTTACAAAAGTAAAATCATCCCTGGTGCCACAATCTTTCCACTAGCTAGCAACTTTTCAGTAGCAGACACTGCAGTTTCCAAACGGCTGTTCCAGACGGCGCCCGGAGGAAGAATCCACGTTGACAGGAAAGTAAACAGTCCGACACGTACATATAAATATACGCATCTCGAATTCCCAACGAACCGCACAGCCCAAACTTCCTGCACTTATCGCTTCGGCTTAACTTGTTCGCTCATTCGCGGCTGGCCTCCGCGCCGTAAACAGGTGCGCTGGGTCAGACACCGTCAGACGACAAGACAGTTACTTCTAGCACTAATCCACCAAAAGTCATGTAGGTGTTGCCCAACCACCTGTATTTGCAAACCTCCGTCTTGGCAAGCCGCGCCTACTTCAAACTACAAAGTGATGCACAGATGTCAAGCCGAGCTTGAAGTTGTGCGAAGTTCCTTTTTTTCCCCTTTCTCACCCAGTGAGGCAGTACTGCCCACGCTACTCCCAGAAGGCTTTGAGGTCCGCGATGCCACCTGCGCGGGAGAGTTAGAAGCTCTGAAGGCCAGAGACAGAAAGTTGGATTTTTGTCGCGGTTGGAAACGGGACTCGGTGTATTTTAGATTTCTGCACCACCTTACGGTGTCCTGTCTACAAGAGGCGCGCGCAGCACGAGCAGTGCGCGTGCTGACTGGTGTAATGCGTTGTGGCACGCTCCCGATATCCAGAGCAGAGTGGCAGGTGAACTGAGAAGATATATTATATAACGCCTCTTGAATTGGGGTTTGTGAGAGTTGTCTTTTCTTTTCTCCCCATCGTTGAACGTAAAGGGTACATGTATTTGGACGTTTGTTTCTTTTTTTTTAGAATTTACCCTTCCTCTTCTGTATCTTAATACTCCACACACACACACACACACACACACACACACACACACACACACTTCGATTGGATTTTTTCTATTGCACCATTTTATACAATTTTGTAATCCTTTTTTTTTTCCTTATCTGTTTTAGTATATATATTCGCCATTTCTTGTGACTATGTGTGAGTAAGAATGTATCTCTCTGCGTGTCACTTAGCTTAACTGCAATGCGTTTCGTTTTCATGAGAGCCGGCACGGAGTCTTCGACCGAACAAGATTGCTTTGCTACCCCTCCCACCCGCCTCCAGACGGTCGTACATGTCACTTCAAGATGTTTCTGTTTCTGTCACTGTCTGTCTCTGTGTCGTTCGGTCCCTTGTCTGTCCCTCCCGTCCCCTTCTCGTCCACATGATCCCACCATTCCGCCTTCTGACTGTAAGTCGGCTCGAAACATGAAAGCCAATGAAAGAAACAAAACAAAACAAAAGCTTTCTCTCTGCTGCGAGTCAGAAACGCTCCAGCAAGACTGGAACGTGCTTCATTTATTGCTTGATTGAGTTGAAATTTGGAGGGATGGTGGGTGTGCGTGTGGCGGTACGCGGCGGTACAATGATTGAATGGAATATTGATGGCTTTGACGGGTACTGAAGTAGATAGCTGGTTGTAGGTCCAATCAGTTAATACAAACTATCAGCTTTAACTTTCAGTCGGTGAGCAAAGGGGAAAAATGTGCGTTTGGATGTAGATACATGGTGACAAAACTCTGCAAAACGTAAATTGTTTTATTGAAATCCTTTGTGTATTCTGTACAGACACCTGCTTATGTGTTTATATGAGTATGTATTTGTGAGTGAGTGGTTATTTTCACATTCACTTGCAGAATTTAGGGGCAGAGTACACAAAGATTTATGGCCTCTTTGTCCTGATTGGGCCTAATATGAATAGTCTGTCTACTTGTGGCCTAGTGTAGGCAGTCGTTTATGTCTTAATATGAATAGTCTACTTGAGCTTAGTGCTGATAGTTTGTGTGTAGACTTATGTGAATAGTCTACTTGTGGCCTAGTGCGGGTAGTCTGTGTGTGGACTAATGTGATTAGTCTACTTGTAACCAAGTGCGTGTAGTCTGTGTGTGGACTAATGTGATTAGTCTACTTGTAGACTAGTGCGGGTAGTCTGTGTGTGGACTAAAGTGATTAATCTACTTGTGGTCAAGTGCGGGTAGTCTACTTGTGGCCTAGTGCGGGTAGTCTGTGTGTGAACTAATGTGATTAGTCTACCTGTGGCCAAGTGCGGGTAGTGTACTTGTGGCCTAGTATGAGTATTTAGTCTTTTTGGTCTTGTGAGTATTCTATTTATGGTCCAATTTGGATAGTCTCCATTGGCCTAGTATGGATAATCTACCTTTGGCTAGTGTTTGCAGTCTGTTTGTGTTTACAAGGTTCCTTTTTTCTGGATTTCACATTAAGCGTGGGCAGTGTTTGTACTCTCCTTGTGTTTACAAGTTTCTTGTTTTCTGGACTTCACATTTAGCGTGGGCAGTGTTTGTACTCTCCTTGTGTTTACAAGTTTCCTTTTTTCTGGACTTCACATTTAGCGTGGGCAGTGTTTGTACTCTACTTGTGTTTACAAGTTTCTTGTTTTCTGGACTTCACATTTAGCGTGGGCAGTGTTTGTACTCTCCTTGTGTTTACAAGTTTCTTGTTTTCTGGACTTCACATTTAGCGTGGGCAGTGTTTGTACTCTCCTTGTGTTTACAAGTTTCTTGTTTTCTGGACTTCACATTTAGCGTGGGCAGTGTTTGTACTCTCCTTGTGTTTACAAGTTTCTTGTTTTCTGGACTTCACATTTAGCGTGGGCAGTGTTTGTACTCTCCTTGTGTTTACAAGTTTCTTGTTTTCTGGACTTCACATTTAGCGTGGGCAAGTGCATGCGCATCCTACGGGCAGGAAAGGGACGGAAAGTAAACTGTTTGACTTTACTACTCTATTCAAAGGACTAATCGAGCGGTTTCAATACTAGTCTGACTGCACCGGACTTTCAAAGGAAATCCAAGTATTTTCAGTCTGTCAATCAATCACAACGTTTCATGTCTTTTCGAGGTTTTCTTATATTTGTGTGCGTGTGTGTGTGTGTGTGTGTGTGTGTGTGTGTGTGTGTGTGTGTGTGTGTGTGTGTGTGTTCTTTTTTTCTACAAGCGTTCACTTGTATTCTTGATCTTCGAATTAGCACAGATGTGCGTACGATCAGTGTGAATGCCACTATCCAGTATTTCTCGCTGCACCACAGGATATTCCAATCTATGTTACTCAATGATTAGAGTTTTGACGTCCACTTCCAAATTTCGCTGCTTACGCCGACGAGCGCCAAGTGCCAAGGGAGATATTTATGTTCTGGAAGGGAGAGATACAGTGTTCTGGGCATGGAGAGTAAAGGTTAAGTGGGTGCTGTGAGAATTTTCTAAGTGCAAATTTGCCCTAGCAGCGGCCTACTTTTTCCGATTAATTTAATCTTTTAATCTTTACAGTGCGCCGGCCTATAGCACACGGGACCCGATTTATCACTCCGTCTGATGGATTAGAAATTAAGCCGGCACCCCATGGAATTCGGAGCGCTTAAGATCACTCTCATGCTTTTCACCCCCACGGGGATCCAATTCCGGTTTCTTGCGCGAAAGGCCAGTCAAGGCTACTGGTTCCTACTTTAGTGCCGGACAAACTGCAGTCGATCACTTTTTGTAGAGAGCGTGAGAGGCCAGTGTGTTGCTCTTGTGCCACCCGTATTCCCACATCTGTTTTAGACCTAGCGCAGTCAAAACGCAGTCAAAACGCAGTCAAAATGCAGTCAAAACTCAGTCAAAATGTAGTCAAAACTCTTTCCATCGGGAGCAGCATAAATATATACACTGTCACAAATTATACAAAATTGTTGTATAAGTCTTGTGTTCTTCACAGGTAAACATCTCAATGCAATACAGCGACACTAGGCGACTGAAGTCATTATGGCTTAAAGCGATCCCACTTCCGGCAGATGAAACTGTAAAACTATTGAGCGTCAAATTCCATACAAATGGTATGTTACGAATAGTAAGAGAGTTTTAATATTTTTCTGGATATGCTTGGAAAATATGGTTCATAACATTCCTTTCTGTATTTTGCATGTTGAAAGCAATAACATTTATGAACTTGTATACAAGTTATAGAATGTTGAATTGGATAGAAATGCAATAAATTACAATTAATATTTTTGCTAACACAATTATTACATTCTTATATGCTTTGTCATATATTTTTTTTCTTTTATGTATTTAATTAAGCTGTTACATTTGAGCTACTTTGTTATTACGCTCTGTTTTTTTGTAACCATGTTTCGTGTTGTAAAGTTCACATGACTTGTTCATCCGTTACATTGATAGCTTAGAATCAGTGCCTAGTTTGATAGAGGGTGATGCGGGCCTGAGCCACACAAGACTTACGCTTATGAAGAGATTTAGACAGTGGCTGGCTTGTAAGTCGGGGATATGGAGGGGGGGGGGGATTTATTAAATACCATAATTACTTTTATATCTTGAAAAATCCCTTCTCACCGGGAGCCGGAATTTAACATCTCATAGGCCTACATGTACAAGAGACAATCTTGTATGTAACACATTTGAGTTAGGCCTACATGTACAAGAGACAAACTTGTATGTAACGCATTTCAGTTAGGCCTACATATACCGTACGCATGCACACAACGCGAAACTGATAAAATATTTTGTGTACATCTGATCCCACATCTTACAAAACGTTATCAATGTTTTCATAATCTACTACTACTGGCATAATATTTTACGTTACATTACATACATGCTATATGTCTGGCATCATCACATTATACAACTTATCTGCAACATTTATACTATAAGATTGACATCATCACATTATACAACTTATCTGCAACATTTATACTATAAGATTGACATCATCACATTATACAACTTATCTGCAACATTCACACTATAAGATTGACA
This sequence comes from Sinotaia quadrata, assembly GCA_028829895.1. Lineage (NCBI taxonomy): Eukaryota > Metazoa > Mollusca > Gastropoda > Architaenioglossa > Viviparidae > Sinotaia > Sinotaia quadrata. Next base: position 46,067,021 of record CM054177.1, on the reverse strand, counting down.
TCATCACAAAGTACCAGCAACATTCATCTTTATAATTTCATCTTTTATAAATGATCTTCTAATGCAAAACCAAAAAACACATGATTAAAAGTGGCATAAACTCACATACATGATACAACTCATACAATCTGTCAACTGACAACAAATTATATAATTAAAAAAAACAACAACCAGTTGTTATCAACTCAAAAATGACGCACGTTTATCATCATGCAACACAAATGAAACACGCATAAACAACATACTATTGACATCAATCACGATATCACACTAAATGACATTAATATTTACAGACCACGCAACTGTCATCAGCCCCAAATGCAGTGCTCATACAACAACACATCTATTTTTTAACAGCAGACGTTATATGAACAGCTATATCTTCAAATCAAACTATTCTTTAAAGCAGTCACTATGTGAACAACCACATCTTCAAATCAAACTATTCTTGATGTGCAGTCTCTGTGTGAACAATTACATCTTCAAAACACAATATTCTTTACAAGCAGTTGCTATGTGAACACAAGTACATCTTCCAATCAAAATATTCTTTATATTCCCTGTTCGCTGTGTGAACTGGTACATTTCAAATCAAAGAGCAACACATTTTCAGGCCGGAACTGACAACTACAATACGCGTTTTCAGTTGGAAACTCCTGTGGGGCAACTTTTGTCGTCACATTTTATCATGATGGCATAATTCCAGTTCCAGAACTCTCAGACACCACGTTCCCTTCTAACTTTAAGAGCAATGCTGATATAATGACGTGCTTAAGACACAAGCGTTTGTTTATATTTAGCCCTCTCTCTCTCTCTCTCTCTCTTTCTCTGTCCACACATTTGTAATGTAAATATTATACAGCAACATTGTAACTGTAGTGGATTCTCTGACATTTATATCCTGGTTGTCTTTGATGCAGCAGTACACGTTGAAACAGAGGAATAGGATCTTCTCCAGTTCCTATGCATTTTTACATCTCTCGATAATGGACTTGTAACAATGTTTGTTGGAAAAACAAAGATTATGTTCTAATGTGTGTGTGTGTATAAATATATATGAGAAAGAGAGTGTGCATGTGTATGTGTGTGTGTGTGTGTGTGTGTGTGTGTGTGTGTGTGTGTGTGTGTGTGTGTGTGTGTGTGTGCATGTGTGTGTTATGAGTTATATTTTAAGAAACAGTATACCTTTTCATTCTTAACCGCTTAGTCACAGAATTTGAATACTTTTCATCCCTGAATCTTGAACCCTTTGTAGGAAGTTATCGTGCCCCGAAACCTGCATACTTAGCAAGCTAGGCCCGAACGTCATACTTATAGCCTATGTCTTATGACAACTGTCGGTAGCTACATCACAATGTCTATCCTATTGTATGAGGTTACTGGGTAGTAGCTCCCCTGTCACTGCTGTACCATGAAACTTGCATACATATAAGTTCGAGTTTTAAAATTTGCATACTTATAACTATCAAGCCCTGAAACGTGCATACTTATAACTCCAATCTCTAAGCACCACTTGTGTTGTCCAATCACGTTTTCTCTGTCGCTTGCGCAGAACACAACACTATTGATGTTCTGAGTGGCATTAGAGCCTGTAACACCACATAAGACGGTTACTTACCTGCACTTGTCAATCCACTTGTAGGTGAATGAAGCTGTCTTTGAGAGTGATTGCAGGCATCAGAATATTTTCCTTTGGCACCAGTTAATAAGGTAGTCTTTGCAGATCTATGAGACAGAAGGCATTTGGTTTTAATAAATGATTTCCTAATAGGTTGCTCCTTATCAAAATTATCAACAACAAAATACCACAAAACTAAGAAAAGTAACGAGTGTCTACTAAAAAACCAACAGGTTCAAGAAAATAGAGCATTAATGAGAATTCATGGGTTTAGGGCTTTAGGCCTATCTGCAAAATAAAAAATAGGAATCATAGAAAGAAAGAAAGAAAGAAAGAAAGAAAGAAAGAAAGAAAGAAAGAAAGAAAGATAATAGATAGATAGATAGATAGATAGATAGACAGACAGACAGACAGTGTAACACCGGAAATGCAAATGGCATAACTGATATTTAGTTATTATATTTTTATTAATTATTTAATCTTAAGAATTTCATTAAGGGTCTGTCATTCAATTTTTGAGATTTCTTTTTGAACTGTTGTTTAATTAGGATACAAAATACCTGTTAAAGTGCTAATTAAGAGTTGGACAGCCCAGTCTAGTGATGTCTATACGATTATGTAATCGGTACTACACAGCAGAGCCACCAGATGTGCATTCTATAGGTCATCAGCCTTGCATGAGCAGATACCAATCACCTGCAGCCATTTCTCTCAGCCATTGCTACACCTGTGTAAACTGAAGTCATTTTCTTAATTAACTGAAACATGAAAATACTATCCTGGAGTTCATATGATCTAGTTAATTAATACATCAAAGTCTGGATAGATTAACATGAAGTGTCCTTATCAATGGCTAATAAAATTTGGTGCAGAGTTGTCTTGTTATTAGGTGAAAGTTCATAGTCTCTTAAAATGTTTATGCCCATGTATAGTTCATTATGCAGACTCCAAAATCTCTGTTCCTCAAGGAGTGCAAACAATACATTAATATATAATCTAAAGTGTTATAAAAACACTAATGGTTGCAGATACTAATTAGAGTAAGAAATGGAAAGTTTACATCACAGAGATATTTTAAGGAGGTATAGATTTTTGAAGCCAGTCACCTAGTGTGATGTTTGTAGGTGATGATGGAGTTGTCTCACTTTGCAAGTTTGCAGTGTGTACCACACACACTGTGGTGAAATGTCAGTCACTGTGCTATAGCAGTCCTTGACATATGCCTATGTGGCACTGAATTGTAGCTGGATGGTAGTGCTACATCATGAGCTGTAATGTTGCATGACTGGCAGCACAACACTGAAGACTAGACAGAAGTCTTTAATGAAGAGTGTGATGAAACTGAAGACTGGAAGAACACAGGATGCTGAACGTAGAATGCAGAATTCAGACTGGAAATATAAAGACTTCAAAGCACAAATGCACTGTTTACCAACTCAGGCCCTGAATCAGGACTCATAGTAAGTGATGGGTCTGAATTTTAGCCAGTGTGTGTGTGTGTGTGTGTGTGTGTGTGTACAAATAATTGCTTTCATTGCTCTGGCTGGTAGTGGTGGAGGTGGTGGAGATCATTTTGCTTGACAGGCCAGACATGTGCCCGTGGAGAACATTACTTTGTTAATTGTATGATATACATATACTTTATCCTCATGTGTAGATAGTGTAAGCTAATTTTGTAAATAACACCACACCTACTAATTTTAACTGTTTGTATATATTGATATCTATCTATCTATCTATCTCACATCTCTATAATTTACAAGATATGCATATAGTATTGTCTCGTTGTTTTACTATAGTAAAATGAAGAATTAATCAGTATAGGCTGAGAGAGATGAGTAACTGGATTCTAACATTTGATAGGTTATTTCATGGAGAGGGTGGATAATATGAGCTAGACTGGACAGCAACGGCATACTTTAGGTTGCTATTCCTGACTGACGTCATCTCTATTCTGCTGTAGGCGAAAGGGGCAGGTGGTTGAGGCAACTCTGTGGAATTCAGGTCACGCCATTTTTTTAAAATTGCCTGTTCAACCTTCTCTCTTATTTTGTGATGTAGTATATGTGTGTATATTGGTAATAACGATATTTTGAACTGGGACAAAGAACCAAACAAATCAAAGGGTGCCATAGACTGAATTTTTTTTAAAACTGAGACAGCAAGTAGACATTTACTATTAAATTTCTGATTCAAGTTTTTATGTATGTTGTGTACGTCCATATTTTAGATCTTATTAAATGATATATGTTGTGTAGTGTGTATAGATACATTTATATTGTTAAATAAATTTCTATTTCTTCTTATTGCTCATCCCCCTTTCCTGGCTATTTTTAGAAAAAATGGTTATCTGTCGTATGGGGGCTTGCGCAGCAATTAGATGTCGGACATAAAGAACCCTTTCAAACGTGGATTTTTTCTACCACGATAAATTGGGAGTATGCCAGGTTTGCGTTAACTCAAAGTATCTATTTACAATACGACGATTGTCGTTGGGTAGAAGAGGTGTATGTGGTGTTTGTCTACCAATGCCAAAGTCCGCAGTCGAGAAGTGCGTTATATTATAGATCGAAAAATAATATAATCCTCGAATTTAAGATGCACTTTTCCCTACCCGAGTCCACAGGGAAGCACAGACTCCTTGTAATAAATACCCCTACTGATAATCAAGGAATTTCGCAAAGGGAGGTAATACCCGTGTCAGCTGGACGATGAGGTTAATGACTGGCGACTGACAGAGACTTCTACCAAATAAATACGCCTTCTCCTCAACCACTGATTAATAACTTTTCACTAAGTTCGCTATTGCACAGAGTTAAATACGCCCTATCGTCATCCACTTACTAATAACATTTCACTAAGTTCTCTATTGCACAGAGTTAAATATGTAGAAGCGTACGCACGCGCAAAAGCATACATACTAGTCTTCTAATTATAGCGCGCTTACCCAAGACTCTTGTAACATACGTCACTCGGCTTGAACACTCTGCGCCAAGTTAGTGTACACTGACGTAAAACCAGGGAGAGGTGTGGTGCGGACTTGTAATCATTTCCGGTAAGCTGCCAGTAATAATGCTCTGGAAGACCTGGGACCTCGATCATCATTAAGGCCACCGTTCCTTCTGGCCCGAATTAAGCCAGCTTGTGCCTGTGACGGGAAACCGGGCGAAAAAGAAACATGATTAGGTAATCGTCCCAAATCTATTTAATAACATAATTATGAGGACCGGTGTTCCCACACGGAAACTTATAGTAGGACGTTTATAACACACTGAGTTTAGATCGCGGCTACAGAGCATGGGTAGCAAGCTACACCATATGACGTAGCAAATAGCGTACTGTCGATTGCTTAATTAATACTCCTTCCTAAAATCTAATTGCTTATATATTTTTTAAGAGTTTGTAAATGCAAATACGCTATGATGCCAAAGTATACACTGTAAAATAATGCATGTACGCCATAATGTATAATGCAAACATCCATAAAGTTTATGTATTACAACTAGACGACAACCTTTACATATTTTTATGCACCCCCTTAATGCAAACATATCTCATTGTATTATAATAATTATTATACAACTTGCAAAATCACCATTATTTGTAAAGTAATGTAAATTACACTAGACTCATAAATTACAGAAATAAAACTAGTGAATTATCAGATTATAATGTAATTTAACTTGCACATGGACCATAATTAATATTATAATATTCCTTGCAAAGTTATAAATTAATGCAAATGAAAAATGTACCATAATTTATGTTCATACATAATTTTACAGTGTAATATATTTTGCAAATACAATCTTCAACGGTATGGGGTAAGTTAATGAGTGATAGCTGTGACAAAGTGACACATAAGTCCCCTGTGGTATGGGGTAAGTTAATGAGTGACAGCTGTGACAAGCAGAATACGTTCATCAAGCAAATTCTAGCCAATCTAATGTTTGTGAGTTTGCATGCCGATTGACTCTTTTAAGTTCAATATGTGAAGATTTCCTAAAGTATTTTGACATTTGGGATGATCAAAGTGAATATTGAAATCTCCTAGAATCATTAAGCTATCTCTAAGGGCACTACAAGGACATTGTTTAGAAACAGCAAACCAGTTAATTTAAATTTACGATTAGGTATAGTACTATAGCAGCAAATATGATCCGACTGGCCTCGTTTGAAGTATTACAGTTCATTTAAATTATGACTAGATATAGCAAAGAGTATCTGACTCGCCTCTTTGAAATATTAAAGTTACAACTAGTACAATAGTACTAGGTATAGAACAATAGTAGGAAAGATTATCGGACTAGTCTCCTTTGAAGTGTTAACAGTTAATTTAAATAGTTCCAAAAATGTAGATCAAGGGTGGAGGGTAGATGTACATGTGAGAGAAGAGAAAATAGTATTAATAGCAGTGAAAGATGTACCCCTTTTCCCACAAATACCGATAGCAGTCACAAAATAACTGGAGATATAATGTGCAGTGCAAAACTACAACTAGTCATAATGTATTTTGTAATCATTGCTGCTTATAACTTAGTTTTACTCACATACCCAAAACCAGGCATTCGAAAACAAAAATCAAGATAAAAAAAATCCACAGAAAAGGAAAGATCGATGATTCTGTGAAGCAAATAGAAATACTACACACCTGCTAACCATTAATAAAATTTTTAAATTACAAACATACATTCCAGAATATAACCTGCACCCATTTATCTCCCCCTTAAACCACCCATTCACCCTGAACATTAAAATAACCGTTTACGTGGGGAAAAAAGAAAGACAAAGAAACAAAATTTAACGGAAAACATTACGCCTAGGCAATTATTTCTAGAGAATGAAGAAAGACGGGTTTGTTGGGGAGTAGGGCGTTGGGGGGGGGGGGGGGAGAAGGGATGCAAGTTTAAGAAAGTTCAGAAATAGTCAATGAATACGATAATATACTCTGCTGCATGAAGAGTGCATTTCCAAGGAGGACACTTGGAAAAAGAAAATTAAAGTTTGAAGCGCCTGATTCTTTGAAAATAAGAGTTTCTACTGAATCATCTCCAGAATATTTTTGTTTCAAACAACAGACTAGGTGTGTTCTTCATGTAGACAACAATGTGACGCCGAAGACTGGCAGATACCAGATTACAAATAAAGTATGACGTCACTAAATCACGAGTTTGTCAACTTGACCGAGCCGCCATACTTATGTACAATAACGGATAGTTCTGATAGCAGAAAAAGAAAAGACCATGTGGCAAGATTGTTTGAGGTGAACTGCAAATTCTTGTACAGTGGAGTCCACGTACAGTTTTACACAAGTACATTGAACAAGCTCAAGTAATTACCACAAATCGTTCTTAAATGAACACCATGTACGTGATTTTTCCAAGTGACAACCACATGGCATCTTTAAATCGAAGACAAACATTAAGTGAACATCTTCTCAAGTGAATACTATTCGCGAGCTTTAAACTGGACATCAGAAAGAAGTTCTTACATGGGTACACACTGAACACTAAAAATAAGTTCTTACATGGGTATACACTGAACACCAGAAAGAAATTCTTACTTGGGTACACACTGAACACCAGAAAGAAGGTCTTACCTGGGTACACACTGAACACCAGAAAGAAGTTCTTACATGGGTACACACTGACCACTAAAAAGAAGTTCTTACTTGGGTACAGACTGAACACTAAAAAAAAAGTTCTTACATGGGTACACACTGAACACTAAAAAGAAGTTCTTACATGGGTACACAGTACATCTTTTGTACTAATGAATATCGCAGGCACGTTATAAAATAAACATCACAGCTTTTTAAGTGAACTCCCCAAATAGATTCTTAAGTGAACTCCCCAAACAGATTCTTATCAATTGAACTCCCCAAACAGCTTCTTTAATTGAACTCCCCAAACAGCTTCTTAATTGAACTCCCCAAACAGCTTCTTAAGTGAACTCCTCAAACAGCTTCTTAAGTGAACTCCCCAAACGTCCTTCTCAAATGAAGCCCACTGACAAGCACATCAAACCAATTTCTTTAGTGAAAACCACGTATACAATATCCTCATATCTGCGCCATGTAACTTTATATAAAGTTAACCCTGCAAAGAGACTCTCTAGAAGTCGATTAAGCTCAAGTTGTTTTCGGAAAAACGAGCCATTCTATGCTAGAGGGAGAGGTTTTCGCCTACTCCTGCTGTGTCTGTATAGCCTTGCCCCTCTTTTCCCCATCATACCGGCCGGCTGTGGACAAAGGGCGACAGAACTGATGGTCTCAGAAATTGTAATGCTTCCCCTTGAAAGTCAGCCCACATGATAACAAGACATCTCTTAACTCCATTACGTCACGTGATTACAAATACACTCAGGAAATACGTGATCCCCTAGTAGGTGAATCGAATGGATTCGTTGGAATGTTGTTAAAGGTTAAAAAGTGAGTCATTGATGCGCGACCCTTCTTTTTATTTATCAATACAATTGAGTCTTTATACCTGTGACCTGTAAAAATGCATTAGAAAACCTCTGAATTTCTCCCTTTTTTTTTTTTTAGAGAGAAATGGCATCATTCTTGTTCACCTGGCAACCGGATTTAAATAGTTTAAATTTAATGCCATTGATTTGATTTATTGATTGACAGGTTAATTAAGTCTAGTAATGTTTGTTATACATACAATTAAAGTGCATATTAATAGTATCAGTGGTGATAATGATAGATAATGGGAGTAACAAAGACTGATAAAAGTAGTTGTTATATTGCAAAGTCTTAAAATTGTTAATAATCCAGTGGAAATAATTTACATTTGTGACATATTTCCAGCCCTGAAAACGACAAATTAAACCCTTCTGAGTTTAGTTCTTGGAATATGTATTAATTTGACCCTAGTCTCTGCGGAAGAGTTCACAGCTTTAACTGCATTGTCAGGTAGAAATTACCGAGTCAGTGCCCACAGGGGACTGTCGCATTTCGCACATAAATTCTACAAGGGCGTTTCACTCTGCAGACAAAATACTTTCTTGGAATTTATGTCCAAAGTCGCTGACGCCATGACGCACGATTCAGACTATAAATGTCTCTTGTTTTAATGTTGTACTGTTTGTTGTTTTTCTTTCTTTGTTCGAGAATTCCAGTTAAGATGCAAACGCCGGCATTCCCTGACAAGACTTTAATACAGTACAGTCAGTGGTGCACGCTCTAAGGCAGTGGCAGTGGTGCACGCTCTCAGTCAGTGGCAGTGGTGCACGCTCTCAGTGGCTGTGGTGCACGCTCTCAGTCAGTGGCAGTGGTGTATGCTCTCAGTCAGTGGCTGTGGTGCACGCTCTCAGTCAGTGGCAGTGGTGCACGCTCTCAATCAGAGGCAGTGGTGTATGCTCTGTCAGTGGCAGTGGTACACGCTCTCAGTCAGTGGCAGTGGTGCACGCTCTCAGTCACTTGCAGTGAGGCACGCTCTCAGTCAGTGGCAGTGGTGCACGCTCTCATAGTGGCATACAGGTAGTAAAAAAATTAGTAGTAGTATATGCTCAGTAAAACAAATGTGGTGTCAGCAATCAGTTAGTGGTATAAATATAGAATATGTTTAGTAGTATATATGTTGTAAGCGATCATTTTGTGGTATAAATGTGGTACACGCCCAGTGACAGTTGTTTGTCATGTTCATCGCTCACACACGTCACACACTGCAGTTTCCTCCATTTAATAAAAAAAATGTCACCACGAGAACAAACGCACTGACATGCGCAGACAATAAATATCTTCTCCCTCGATCCCAGCTTATGCCACAGTCAACGCGTCACCGTCTTATTGAAATCGCGACATCAATAAATATTGCCGCATCAAAGCTTCTTGAACAGTGGTAGTGTAAGTACTAGTTCTTTTTGCGTGTTGCTCAGACCAATATTATCGATTGTGAATCGGGGGGAGGGGGGGTCGATATGTTCACGTACAAAGCGATTGCACGAGCACGCACGCGTATATGTTTGTGTATCTGTACGAAAGATACAAAGAGAGAGAGAGACAGACAGACAGACAGACAGAGAGAAGGATATTTCCAAAATGTGTGCATATACATTTTTTTCTTATCTGTGTGTGTGCGTGGATGCGTGTGTGTGCGCGCGCATATGAAGGAAAGAGAGAAGAGTGGAGGGAAGGGCAAGAAGAGTGGAAAAGGAGGAAGGGAGAAAGGGTTTCAAAGAAGGAAGGATTTTGGGAACGTAGCTATAAATTTCGTATCTGTTAGGGTTGTTATAATTTGTTTGCAGTGATTATTTGGTTAGGGTTGTTATAATTTGTTTGCACTGATTAGTTAGTTTCTCTTATCTCGACTGGTATGTTCTCTTACCTCGCAAAACATCACTTCAAAAATTGTTATTTGACTAGCTAATAACACTTAAATCATCTTCAATGACACTTAACTCCCTAATTACACTGAAATCATCAGTTTGCTTCTGAGTATTTTTCCTGCGCATGTTGCACTTTGGTACACTTGGATTTGGAGTGACGCAATAATTACGCACTATTATTTACGAAATGGTATTTACCGGCTCACCGGTGTCTGTGACACCTCTTGAAGTAATGTGTATCTATAGCGAATGCTGAAAAAATTACTTCTAATATTACCACTACTTCTTGTAATAATGATAGATGATACTTCTTATTGATGTCGATGGTGATGATGATAACGACAAACAACGATAAAATAATTATCGTGTGAAGACCGTCTAATATCAGGATAAAATGACAAAGACAAATTAATTAATTTAGCCAGGGAACATGGAGCGTATATTGTACAAACAATATATAAAAACAAGAAAATTGTGAGTCTAATGTAATATTCTTGCCAGACTAGTGTTTTGAACGTTCTTCCTCAATCCAAAATGATTACAAAATGAAAGGAGTAACAGATGCATTTTTGCTCTTTGAAAATATGTGCCTTGAGTGCATTCTTGAAATTAATAACTATCCCCCTCCTCTCTCCCTCTCCCTCAGAAGTGAATAGTAGTTCATTCTAAGTGGATGGACCTTGATTTGGAAAATAAACACTCTCGTGCTAGCACTTGAACGCTCCTCGCACAACACTGGTTCAGTCAGACAAGTATTACGTACTGGATGGATATGCTCCACGCGATTCTGAGAAAAGATTTTGCACGTGAATCTCTAGTGACGTGGTAGCCAGTAGAGGATGAAGTCATGTGATAGGTTCTGTATACCCTAAGAATGATCATGCTCGAGTGGCTGTGACCTTTGGACTATATAAGTTATGACAACAGAAGTTTTGATTCAAATTAAATTTTACGTTTATCATCTCCTACATGGCTCACTTTTTCTACTTAAACTTACAGTCAGTATATAATGTATAAACTGATCCAATACTTTTTATTTTACTGTTTCCATTTTCGTTGAACTAAGGTAAAATCAGTTTCAGAAGTGTGGTTTGAGGGCAGAGCTGCTGGTCTCGTAAAGAGCCATTTTCATTTTGGTAATATTTATGTATAATTTTAAGTCATGTGTTTTCCGACAATCGCTGTAACGTAAAAGTTGGTCTGGGTCCGGACATCACTTACATTTCTGGCTGCGTATATTACACTGCCAATGCTCAGATCATTCAACAGGGTGTTCTTGAAATCATATGACGTCATCGATCAAGACGAATGAATAAGCGGATATAAAATTAGGCATTTAACGGCTCGCGACAAATCCACACCATCGCGAGTCGAATTGCAGATGTTAACGAAAAAGAAAAGACCGATAAAAAAGAGAAAAAGCCTAAGAGAAATTTGATGCAGTTACTCTGCTATAGCGCGTTTATACGGGGAAGAAGCTCCATTAAGAATGTATAACAAAGATAGAGTTATATTCCATTAAAAATATATAACAAAGATAGAGTTATATTTCATTAATTGTTTCATAAACCATGAAACAGTGGCCATGGTTTTAAGCCGTTACATCCTTTCAATTCGCTTGTTAACCATGCAACTTTTTTATTCCAGTCTAATTTTCTTCGATAAATAAATGCAAAAATACAACTATATAATTACAGTTCTAGAAATACTGATCATTCCTCAGTTGCTGAAATTTTAAAGCTAATAAAAATGAACGTTTGTATGATAGCTTCGGATGGGATGTGAAGGTGAGCAAGGGTGAGCATTTGTGATGTTGAAGCTCATCAAATCTGAGAAATCTTTAAGGAAAAAAATACAAGGGGGCTTAATTTATTGCCACTATGGCTGATTTACGTGCATGAGTTATTTCACAGACAATATAAAAGTGTGAGCAGAAGTGTAGCCATGGTGATTTAATCTATCCAACGGGTGACCAAATCTTTTTAATATCTTCACGTCTGTCGCTGTAATCCGCAGAAGACGTTTCATTGGTCTAAATAGAGAATCGCAAATATATAGTTTCCTGTTAAATTAGTCGAAAAGATTTTATGTGCGACAAGTGTTAATCTCTCAGATGATAAATGCATATTTGTCTGCTTGTTTGTCTGCTTGCTTTTACTTTCAGTGTCGTTTGATCTGTCCCTTTCTTAGTAGATAGAAAGAAAGAATAATAGATAGATAGATAGATAGATAGATAGATAGATAGATAGATAGATAGATAGATAGATAGATAGATAGATAGATAGATAGATAGATAGATAGATAGATAGATAGATAGATAGATAGATAGATAGATAGATAGATAGATAGATAGATTGAATTTTGTTTGCTAATATTAATTCATATTAGGATAATATGCAAGAAAAAAAAATGTCTTATGTGCCCTAGAACCACAAAGATATCACAATGCCTACAGTTGCGAGTGAGGGTTGTTGTTGTTTTTAACCCACTGGCAATACAACGCCGAATATCAGTAAGTCCGAGGATTTGACAGATGCCAAGCACAAAGACAGACTCACTGTCAAATGACCAAATCATTATTGCCCTTTTATTCTCCTTGGAAGTCGCTTACTCTGGCGTTGCGCCTGTCGTGCATTGTAACTATCAGCGCCATCTGGGACTTCCGATCTAGAATGATAATCAACATCTGAGGAGCAATATCATTGGTGGGACAGCAGCAAGTAACAGAAACCAACTCGTGTCATATTTTACAGCCTCTGATTTTGTAAGTACACACACACACACACACACACACACACACACACACTAGTAATCATAACCTGCAATGACTTGACTTGCGCGTGCGGAATCAATAGCATGCATTCACATCACTTCCTGCTTGTGTAAAAGGTGACTAGAGAGCGCACAAAGGTCAGCTCGCAGCACTTAATGCAGCCATGCGTGTTGCAAACAGCAACAATGTGGGGCTACAGGGTGAGTGTTTGAACAATCACAAGCTCTTTAAGTGAACATCAAGTGTTCAGATGTTGAACAATACAACAGTTTGCTCTACTGGTAATCCTGCTTTCATGCTTTGTAGGCACCACGCACGTGTAGAAAGAATTGGATGGGGTAAGGTAGGAGTAGTTTATAATTTTTATTTCATAACATTATTGCATTTACACTCTGTGGCGATGTAAATTTGCCTATCCCCATTTCTAAGCTTTGTTGTTGTATAAATTGTTATGTCAAAGTGGGCACTCTTGAATGATGATATGTTTTGTTAAGTGTCAAAGTTGGAAGTAAAAACTCAGCTGGAGAATGTGCTAGAAAATTGCTGATGCAATCCAAACCAATTCTAACTGGATGAGTAGTTTTTCTGACTAATTGTCTCAAAATAGTTCATAACAAATTCATCCAATGGGGATGGACCAAAAGTTATTTTGTTGAAGAAAGTCTATATTCTAATCACCTTGAATTTCGTATGGCAGAGTCCACTTATGAAAGGGTGCAGTTAGCTTAATGGGAAGAAACAGCCTTTTTTTTTAATTTACCCAAATCACCTGGTTTACTGCTTTATACATCGATATGACCATGGTAGACTCTACCCCTAGTGTGTAAGTGTAAGGGTACATTGCAAGTGTAAGGGTACATTGTAAGTGTAAGGGTACATTGTAAGTGTAAGGGTACATTGCACTCAGGTGATGTATGGTGGCAAAGTATGCTCGATCACATCGTGAAATTTCTAGTACAAGGAAGTAACTGGAAATTGATACATTGTTTTGTTTGAGGTAACTAATATGGCAAAGGGTGCCCATTTTAGTCTTAAGAAAGAACATTGTACAGCATGCTAGAGGACACATGGAACTGACAATTCTTATGTGTCAATGAACAGGTAACTTGTTATGAAAGTGCATGAAAAACTATTGTGGCAATCATCTAGACATGGTTATGTATAATCTGTTATCGCTATAATCTTTATAACTCTATGTCTCTTCTCTGATTAAGAACTATCCTGTGATTTATATTGACACTAATCTGTTGAATCATGTGTTTGGATATAAGATATATACGCATTGAACTTATTTGAAAGAGGTTTTGTAGAAATATTGATGTCAAGTAATGTTTTAATTATATTTGTTATATGTGATTGCTGATTTAATACATTTCTTGTTAAATTTATTGACCTTCTTACATATATTGATGCGATATGTTGGAGAAGAAAGTGGGTGGACGGGAACTTGCTAAATATAGATTAAAAGAGTGATTTATCTTTCCGTTTGGTAAGTTTTCCACCTGCGAAAATAATGTTTGACTTTAATGTTGTGGGAGAGAGAAAACGTTTACAGCGCCTGCATATCCGCCAAGTGAGAGAAACTGGTGGTGTCTTCTGAGGAATTATTAATAACATAAATTAAGATTCTCATCACTTGTAATTAGTTATGGATAACTAATTAATAATAATAATAATAATAATGACCATTAACTAGGGTGACTTAGCATCAAAACACACACACACACACACACACAGAAAATACGTTAAATATGTCAGCGGTCATTATTATTGATTTTCGTGCCAGTCAAAGACACATTTTTCACATAAAAATGCATTATCTAAAGAAGAATACTGATTTAATATCGAAGCATTATACATATACATCCATTAGCAAATACCGTCCAACAGTCATGTTGCAATCCAAGAATACGTATCATACACAGAGATTACTCTTAGATAATTCAAGTAATATAGTTACCGCATTTAACGGTCTTTCGTCTCCTGGCTATCTCAGCAGTTAACAAACCCCAACATATCTTTCTGAGTAGCAACTAAAGGCAGTTAACAGACACTAAAATAACTTTCTGGATAGCAGAAAGAGGCAGAATTAATTTTATGAGCTTACATTTTCTGCAGTTCCTACATGGGATTTTGTTGGCCGCAAGTTTACTGGTCTGCATGTAATCTTAATCTGTGTTATTACTGTCATTATGGATCGCATTTCTAATCAGTACTATATATTCATACAAACGCCATTTACAAAAAGAATCATGATGATTACAATCGTTTTAGCATTCTTTTCATTTGTATAAAACACACACACATGAATAATAGTTTATTTGCATTTGATCAATAAGTCATACTGTATGTATACATCGGGAAATATCTATATCTACCTATCTATCTATCTATCTATCTATCTATCTATCTATCTATCTATCTATCTATCTATCTATCTATCTATCTATCTATCTATCTATCATAAAACACACACACACACACACACACACACACACACACACACACACACACAGAGTTATCAGACTCATACAGCACTTGATGTAGCATACAACATTCTAGATTAACACTGTCTACCTGCTACCTGTAGTGTTTTCAAGTTTTGAAGTTTCCAGGGCTTAATACCTTAATTAGAAATGATTACACCATTTTCTTATAGCTGCACTTAATCAGTTTGATTATCAGGAATATTTTTTCGAGTTACCACTCCAGCATTCGAAAATGGAAGAAAAGTTGTCTTATTCGGGGTCTTAAAAGTAACAATAGCACTGTACAACGAACTCATACACACACTCGTTGTCTCTATACACACACAGACTACACACACAAAGACTACACACACAGACTACATACATACAAAGACTACACACACATACTACACACAAAGACTACACACAGACTACATACACACAAAGACCACACACAGATACTACACACGCAAAGACTACACGCACAGACTACGCATACAAAGACTACACACACTAAACACATATATACTACATACACGCATAGACTACACACAGAGACTATACACACAAAGACTATATACAGAGACTATACACAGAAAGACTACACACACATACTACACACGCAGACTACATACGCACAAAGACTACATTCACAGACTATACACATAAAATTTACATAAACAGACTACACACACACACACTACATGCATACTACACACAGAGAGACTACATACACACAAAGACTACACACATAATATACATATACAGACTATACACTCACAAAGACTATACACACAAAGACTACACGCACAGACTACGCACGCAAAGACTACAGACACACAGACTACACACAAGGACTATTCACATATACTACAAACACACAGACTACATACACACAAAGACTACACACTTAAAGACTACACACACAGACTACACACACACACACACAGACTACACACAAACTACAGATACACAGACTACAAACACATAAAAACTACACAGAGACTACACACACAAAGACACCACACATACTACACACAGACTAAACTGACAAAGACTATACACAAAGACTACACACAAAGATTACACACAGAGACTACACAATCGCACATTTATTTACAAAGGCACGCACAAACAGAAAACAATGCGATGTATTATTTAAAATAGAATAAATCAAATACTTTAATGAAAATGTATACTTACCTAATACTGTCTTCTCGTGCAACATACGTTTTCCTGGGTGGATTGGTGGGTAGAATAATTACGTCATCATTAAATTATGTGGCGCTTGACACAAAGAATGCAATATAAAATTAAATGCTTTTAATTCTGGTTTCACATTAATTTGGTCTCGCAAACTGCATTTTAATCCTCTTACTGCATATGTCGGAAAGGATAGAAAAACCTCTTTATTATTTCCAATCATATTTGAACATCAGATAAAGGGGTGGGGAAGATAACATACTTCGCGGAAAGAACTCTACTTGATGCCAAGTAAACCATGCTTCATTTTTCTCTCTTAGCCACAAATTAAAAATACCATTTTAGATTAACCACTCAGCCTTAAAATTAATTTGGGTCAGCTGTACATAATAGGAAAGTATTTTATTTTTGTTTCAGCTTTTATCTGGTGTGTTATTTTAGATGGATGTTGCTGTTTTTCATAATAAATAAATGTTTGCATATGTGTTCTCTCTCACTCATTCACACACACACACACACACACACACACACACATTTAAACCAACTCATAAATTTCTCTCCGATTTTCTCTCACTGTCTCAAACGCGCGCACACACACACACACACACACACACACACACACACACACACACACACACACAATCTCTCCCTTTCTCTCACATAAATCTTTCCTTTTCTTATCACATCCTCTTTTATCTCTCCTTCTCTCTGACATAAATATCTCCTTTTTCTTTAACACATTCTCTTTAATTTCTCTCTCTCCATCTCTCTATACATTACTTCGTCTCTATTTCTCGCTCTCTCTGCATACACACATACATACATACACACACACACAGCCCGCGCGTGCGCAGATTTTTGGGATATTGTTGGATACCTTCAACACGATAACTTAGGATGTTTATATTACATAAATCTTACGATTATCCTGGAAAAGCAAACAGAGAAAACTTCAGGGAATATAATCTACACTATATATGATAATAACAAAATTGTTTATCAAAGATGTGTAACCCTTTCCCTAGTGGCTATTGCTATATCAATAAGAGTTTTCTTGTTTTCTTTTCTTCTGCAAAGAAAAAAAGGGGGAAAAGGGGGAGGTTTATGAGAATAAGAGAAGCACAGAAAATGAAAATAAAAAAATACAATAATATTGTTACACACACAAGAAACACTTTACATAGTCCAATGAGTAAATTGACAGCCAATCTAGTAATACAGGTCTAGTGAAGAAAGCTTGTAATTTTTATCTAGACAAGAAAGCTTCTGTGTTTGTCTTGACAGAAAAAGCTTTTGTACAGTTCTACTGTAAGTGACTTGTTCCTCATTTCTGTTCCTCATTTCTGCAATGTTCCAGTTCGCAGAGCACTATAATGATGTTAGCACAGCAGGCTTTCAGGCTTATAGAGCATTATCATTGATTCATAAAATTACTGAGCACAAGCTGACATGCATGAAATTTTATAACATTGATTCATAAAATTACTGAGCACAAGCTGACATGCATGAAATTTTATAACATTGATTCATAAAATTACTGAGCACAAGCTGACATGCATGAAATTTTATAACATTGATTCATAAAATTACTGAGCACAAGCTGACATGCATGAAATTTTATAACATTGATTCATAAAATTACTGAGCACAAGCTGACATGCATGAAATGTTATAACATTGATTCATAAAATTACTGAGCACAAGCTGACATGCATGAAATGTTATAACATTGATTCATAAAATTACTGAGCACAAGCTGACAAGCAAGAAATGTTATAACATTGATTCATAAAATTACTGAGCACAAGCTGACATGCATGAAATGTTATAACATTGATTCATAAAATTACTGAGCACAAGCTGACAAGCAAGAAATGTTATAACATTGATTAAGACAAACAGTGTACAATACTCGTGCTTAGATATCTTATTAATCGAAATAATTATATTTCACTAATCAGTATAGCAGACAACTAATGCTATATAAACAGTGACATACAGTCAGAGAATGATATAGCAGACAAACACAACTAATGCTATATAAACAGTGACATACAGTCAGAGAATAATATAGCATTGAGAATTAAATGATAACAGCTGTGTGAGAGTGTTAACAATTCGGTATAAGGAAAGTGCAGAGATTAGATTAAATTAAGAAAATAATATTTCCATAGAAAGAGCCGTGGTCATACACAACAATGGAAAAAATTGTTTTAAATGAATAATTTACCATAAAAAACAAAATGTGTAAAGACTAGAAAAGATGTAAAAGAAACATAATTTGTAGAAAGTTAGGTTAAAAGTTAAATACTTTCATGTTTAAAATAGTTTAACAACCATATGTTGCAACTCGAAACAACACACGATACTTTTCGTTTCTTCAGTATATGAGGGGGGGAGGGTTATAATAACTATACAGCTCTCAAATTAATACACCCACTCTCAAATATTTGTGTGATCCGTAGCCCATCCCCCCATCCCCCAACATAAAATAGATGTCTAGAGGTGGGAAACTAACTGACTGGACCACCACCCACCACAGTCCAAGGCTTGCCAAAGTACAAGGACTAGCATGTAAAGCAAATGATTGGGAGGACCATCTAAATATCTCAAATTTAACCAATTAAAATAAAATAACAGACACATTTATAAACTAAATTACCCATCCAACAACTACATTTACCTCATCAAAATCCAAGAGCTAAAATCAATAAGTACATAGAAAAGAAAAGAAACCCAGCAGCAAATAATAATTTACACAACTACATGCGACAGAACAAACATTATAAAGTAGGCATAGCCCCCCACCCCCCGCCTACCTGCCTCCCAAACACCCATCATAACGAACGTTCCCTTTTTTCTGTGTGCGCGGAACTTCTTGTATGCGCGGAAGTGGCGGTTGTTTGAGCTTACTACCAAAACTTGTGCGCGGAATTTTGTTATAGAAACTGCTGCGCGGCATTTTTTAATGAGCTGCACAGCCGCGCATCTTGGAATATTGCCCACCCCCAATCCCGTAGCGAAATCGGCTTAGGCCGGAAGCGTTCCCCATAAATTAAGTAAGTATATGATGGGGATAGACATATTTTTGAGTGTTAAATCTATAATTCATCCTATCGGACATTTTAACAGCAAGCCACCTCACATGTGCATTTAAGACACAATTTGAATAGTACAAATATTTCTAGAGAACCTTAATTTTAAAAGTATAGAGATGCCATCATACAAATGAGTTAAGCGAAAATGTTATGAAAACCCATTTGTACTTTCTTGTCCTGTGACAAACTTTGGAGGTTAGCGGGTCTTAAAGTGAGCGTTAAGCCGTCACTGATGGTGCTTCCGTTAGAGCGAGAATCTTGTCGTAAAGGTTCTCTAATCAGGGACTCAGCACCAATATTTTCGACACAAGGAATATATTTTATTCTGAATGAGAGGCCTCCACGATTAACAATCACCGTATTAAGTCACAATGTGTCATCTTCGCACGTCTGACATTGGCAAGAGGTTTGTAGAGTCGACCCGGTTTGCTTGTGAAATCCCTACAACCTAATGGACTTCGTACGTTAAACCGTCAAAAGCATGGGCGTACTTCGTCATTGACATTAATTTGTTTCTTATTGAACTTTTCATGATTCAATAAGTTAAGCTGGCAGAATGTAGCAAAGCGAAAAGCCAGCAAACTAAGCATACATCTTGTGGGTTTAATTCCCAGAGTGACATGTTTTATTCTCTTTACGGTAGATAGAAACTGACACTAATCTTAGTTGATGTTAGCATATTTCATTAAGATAGGCCCCGGCTATTTTAATCTTTAAAGCTGATTCTAATTTTAGGCATAGTACTAGATGCCAGCTGTCTCTATCGCAGTTCTTTATTACTAGGATATTTCTGGTAGGCTGATCTTGAAAAAAGAATGGAGGTTCACAAAAGTGTGCTTTGATCTTTTTTGCAGTGCACCCACCACGCATTATTTTGTTATGTCATTATTATGCCTGTTTAAACTTTCCAATTAATATAGAACATACGATGCACATTTGAGAATATTGAATATGGACACATGAAAATATGGATAAAGGCTGGATTATGGCGAAATTTGCCGACGCTTGCAATTTCCCAGTTGTATTAAAATCTGTGTAATGGTGTAGGTACGACCCACGCCACAAGAAATCTCGAGGACACCACAACTCTGCACACTACAGAGTTCCACAAATGACCTGCTTTCTTTCTCCTGTTATTACCAGACTAAGTCTGAGATGGAACTGGGCAGCAGGATGGAAATATGATGACGAGAGGGTTCTGCCACGTACTACGATTTTGAGAACTTTAACATTTCACCAGTCATCAATCCACTGACGGTGAAAACTGTAACACCAGTCATCAATCCACTGACGGTGAAAACTGTAACACCAGTCATCAATCCACTGACGGTGAAAACTGTAACACCAGTCATCAATCCACTGACGGTGAAAACTGTAACACCAGTCATCAATCCACTGACGGTGAAAACTGTAACACCAGTCATCAATCCACTGACGGTGAAAACTTTAACACCAGTCATCAATCCACTGACGGTGAAAACTTTAACACCAGTCATCAATCCACTGACGGTGAAAACTTTAACACCAGTCATCAATCCACTGACGGTGAAAACTGTAACACCAGTCATCAATCCACTGACGGTGAAAACTTTAACACCAGTCATCAATCCACTGACGGTGAAAACTGTAACACCAGTCATCAATCCACTGACGGTGAAAACTTTAACACCAGTCATCAATCCACTGACGGTGAAAACTTTAACACCAGTCATCAATCCACTGACGGTGAAAACTTTAACACCAGTCATCAATCCACTGACGGTGAAAACTGTAACACCAGTCATCAATCCACTGACGGTGAAAACTTTAACACCAGTCATCAATCCACTGACGGTGAAAACTGTAACACCAGTCATCAATCCACTGACGGTGAAAACTTTAACACCAGTCATCAATCCACTGACGGTGAAAAATGTAACACCAGTCATCAATCCACTGACGGTGAAAACTTTAACTCCAGTCATCAATCCACTGACGGTGAAAACTTTAACACCAGTCATCAATCTAGGGACGGTAAAAACTTTAACATCAGTCATCAGTCTAAGGAAGGTGAAAACGTTTAACATTTCCCTAGTTATCAATCCAGGGACGGTGGAACATTTACATTTCATTAGTCATCAATCCAGAGACTTTTACAGTCATCAAACCAGGGACTGTGAAAACTTTGACATTTTATCAGTCATCAGTCGTCAGTCATCAGTCATCAAAACATGGACGGTAATACTGGCTCCGCCTGACGGGTCTACACTAAGCCAGGGCTGGACACTAGACAGCAGTGGAACTTTGGTAAAATTCTTGCATTTCAATATCATTGAAATTCATTGGCGCAAAACTACACTGAGTGGAAGTGTGTCGGAAACATATCCACTTTTTTGAATGCTTTCAAGTTACCATCAGTCTACTTATGTTTGGTCATTAGAGTGCTGATGTGAAGTGTGTGCTCTGGCGTGAGGTCAAGGAACGTGTGGAATGTGAAATGTGTGCTCTGGCGTGAGGTCAAGGAACATGTGGAATGTGAAATGTGTGCTCTGGCGTGAGGTCAAGGAACGTGTGGAATGTGAAATGTGTGCTCTGGCGTGAGGTCAAGGAACGTGTGGAATGTGAAATGTGTGCTCTGGCGTGAGGTCAAGAAACGTGTGGAATGTGAAATGTGTGCTCTGGCGTGAGGTCAAGGAACGTGTGGAATGTGAAATGTGTGCTCTGGCGTGAGGTCAAGGAACGTGTGGAATGTGAAATGTGTGCTCTGGCGTGAGGTCAAGGAACGTGTGGAATGTGAAATGTGTGCTCTGGCGTGAGGTCAAGAAACGTGTGGAATGTGAAATGTGTGCTCTGGCGTGAGGTCAAGGAACGTGTGGAATGTGAAATGTGTGCTCTGGCGTGAGGTCAAGGAACGTGTGGAATGTGAAATGTGTGCTCTGGCGTGAGGTCAAGGAACGTGTGGAATGTGAAGTGTGTGCTCTGGCGTGAGGTCAAGGAACGTGTGGAATGTGAAATGTGTGCTCTGGCGTGAGGTCAAGGAACATGTGGAATGTGAAATGTGTGCTCTGGCGTGAGGTCAAGGAACGTGTGGAATGTGAAATGTGTGCTCTGGCGTGAGGTCAAGGAACGTGTGGAATGTGAAATGTGTGCTCTGGCGTGAGGTCAAGGAACGTGTGGAATGTGAAATGTGTGCTCTGGCGTGAGGTCAAGGAACGTGTGGAATGTGAAGTGTGTGCTCTGGCGTGAGGTCAAGGAACGTGTGGAATGTGCTAGAAACCGTGCTGCACGAAATCTTGGCGCTTAGTGTCATCATTGCGGCAAGGTCAAGGAGCGAGTGAAGTGATGCATCGCCCATCTTTCAGGAACATATTGGCGACACTCTTCTCACTTCCAAGTGCCAGTAACCAACACCCTTTTCACTTCATCTAAGTACCAATTACTGACACCCTTTTTCACTTCATCTAAATACCAATAACCGACACCCTTCTCACTTCCGCTAAGTACCAATAGATGACACCGACCACTGAGATCGCGTAGCGTGATGTATCGCTAAAGATGTAAGAAAGACAATTACTACGTTTTCATGCTGGTGAGTCGGCTGACGGAAGAATGAATAAAATGTTTGTTTTCCGTTTGTTTTCATAATGTCGTTGTAATCTTTGACATAAAGAATGGCATTGTATCATTAGAAGCTCAAGAAAAGCAGGTTGGAAGATTGTAAAAGCCCTGTGGATGACAGAAAGATTCCCAATGAATAGCATCGACCAAAAGATGGCGTGTCGAGTGTAAAAGAACTCCACAAGAAAACGCAATCAACACGTGAGGTCATGACAGCCTGACCTGAGTACCGCTCATATGGATGAAGAGGGCAGTGATATTCTTGAAAAACTATTTTTTGCTTTACTGTTTTTTTTGCACGTGTTTTGTGAAAATGTCATAGTTTCTTCTCTAAACTGACAGAGAAACTTTCTATTATCAGACTATTTACTGCCGAACAAATTACGAGTTTTTCTATAAAATTAACCTATGTCATTCTATCATGACAACAATCAAATGCACCAATATAAACACTATCATAAAAATTGGATGCACCAGTATTTAAACACCTCACAAACAATGATATGCAATAATATTTACACACACTTACACCATCATGGCAACAATCGCATGCAATAATGTATATACACGTCACTTACACCATCATGGCAACAATCGCATGCAATAATGTATATACACGTCACTTACACCATCATGGCAACAATCGCATGCAATAATGTATATACACGTCATTTACACTGTCATAACGATCGCATGCATCCGTATGTACACACACTTTTCACACACGCCATCATGGCAACAAATGCATGCACCAGTATAAACATGCACGTCACACACGCCATCATGGCAACAAATGCATGCACCAGTATAAACATGCACGTCACATACTCCTTCATGACAACAATCGCATGCACCAAATATATATATACATACATTCACTTTTGCCACACGTATGATAGACCATTACACAAAATATACAGTAATGTCATGCACAAACCACACAATCATACATACACCACCAACATTCACACATACGACTACAAACTATGACACATTGTCATGTGTCTGGTTATGTTTAACGACTCTGTCCTGTATTAGATTTCCCAAATAACAATATTGGTTATTGATTAACTTCTAATATTAGAATATTAGCGACAGCCAGACGGCCTCACATATCTTCCACGAATATGCCAGAGATTCAGGCTATTATGCAATGACACACCGCCAGATAAATCAGTTGACGTGCCCAAGCTAGTAACGTTATCTCCCCCTTTATTTATTAATTAAGAATTATGATTTTATTAATCCGGCTCATCCCCACTAGCTTCATCAGTCGTCGTTACGTCAAATTATGCAACAATGGGTAAAGATAACAGATGAAATTTAATAATAAAATAGTAATAAAAAGAACATTGGTTAATTCGCGGATAGTTCAAGAGTTCATCTATCCTGCCTAGCCCGATTATTATATATTCTTTTTCAATCTGTTCATTTAACGTGTTGAACACACTTAAGTAGTTTTCTGAAAATCTTCAATCGTTCTATCCTGCTCCAGCAGTAATGACGTCATGCTGAAGTTGTCTTCCATTATGGCCAACCCAACATGGGATAAGAACTCTGGGCATCGTCCTCAGAAGATCTTCCGTCAGACTTGGGGTGGTTCCCGAGACTGGCTGTAATGAATAACACCATTCTCTATAGCGTCCTATTACAGTTCGAATCAATTGCAGAAGAAAATTGAAAAAGACTCTAGGGACACTAGCAGGAACAGATACATTTTTCTGCCTGGAGTTTCAAAAACTGGACAGAATTGTGTGGTGTTTCAAACAACTGGACAGAATTGTGTGGTGTTTCAAACAACTGTAGAGAAGTATCAGAGTTTCAAGCGAACGGACAGGAGTATCTGTTATTTCAAACAACTGGATAGAGGTACCCGGAATTTCAAACAAATTGACAGAAGTATCCGGAGTTTAAAAAAACTGGACAGAAGTATATTTCTTAGTACTAATGCTTGCTTCGACATCTTGTTAAGATTGTGCTAAGGCCGCAAAAAGACATGTCAACGGTTTAATTTTCTTAATCTCTGCTGCAAGTTGTTTCTTTTCTTTCTTTTTTTTTTTCATCTTCTGATAACTTTTTTCTCCCAGTAACACGATGAGAGTGCCTCATTTTTAACGTGCGTAAAAATCGAAATAAAAATTAATACTCTTTGAAGGCCAAACGATCTGAAAGGTTTGATTAAGTTTCTCATGCTTTTTCCGAAATTTAACAAATTCACCGATCTTGATGTGACTTTCAACCATAAAATAATTGCACTAATACTTCTCTGTTCTTTTAGAAGTCTCAATACAAAATACTTACAATAGTACTTCTCTGTTCTTTTAGAAGTCTCAATACAAAATACTTACAATAGTACTTCTCTGTTCTTTTAGAAGTCTCAATACAAAATACTTACAATAGTACTTCTCTGTTCTTTTAGAAGTCTCAATACAAAATACTTACAATAGTACTTCTCTGTTCTTTTAGAAGTCTGAATACAAAAAAAAAATCGGAATTATGGAAACTGGAAGCACGGCGCAATCGTTGATCGTGCAACATGGAAGTAGATTGCAAAATATTCAAAATTACAACAAAAATAGCGCGAAAATTCCAACATTATTATAAGAAAATCTAATCTTACCTATTTTAAAACAATTGAAAACTTGACAATTGGCGCCAATCCGCATAAGCTAAATTAGTTATATGATGATAAAATCTCAATAAAGCAGCTTCCAAATATGAACATTATTTACCCTCTTACATCGGAATGAGTAGAAAGCATACTTTTTTAAAGGTAATCACGAAGTCTAAACACAGTACTATTGTATATTTGTGCCCCTAGAGATAATTTCTCGTTTAATAGTTTTAAATTGTGCATAATTATAGCACAACAAATAAATTCTCTTCATGTAAAAATAGATCCATTTCTTAGCATTGCTAAATTGAGTGATAGCAAGCACGTCCTGCGCATGCGCGCCATTTCTCAGTGACTTTTTGATTTGTGACAGTTTTACAAGTCCAACGTCACTGAGAACATTCGGCTACGTTCATTACTTTGGCTACAAGGAAAGTCGTTTCAAACGGTTTAATGTTTATATGATGTTTTGTTTGGTCACAAATTCTCAAGTTAAAATTCTTTCGTTTCCTACCATAATTCAGGCATATTTTTGTGACTGTTTGCATGAGAGTGAGGAGGCCTTAGTATAAAAGTATAAGTTGCTTTTAATGCCTAAAACCGCCACTGCACTAGTGACCTCGTCGCTTGAACGGAGCGAGTTTTAACGACGGCAGTTGACGACGACAGCAAAGAACTCCAGAAATGGCACGAGGAAACTAAAAAGTCCCAACACGTTGACAAGCGCCCACAAAATAATGCACCTCCCGGATGTGGCTGACTTGTCCCGTAACAAGGCACTGGACGGGATATTTCAAGACTGTATAGCCCTTTAGATTATTTACATCGCCGTGATTCTCTTTAACTCGACGGAGCTCGGCTGAACACAAAGACCTAAACGCGGTGATTTAATAACGCCATCGAATAACAATGCAACTCATTGGCTTCATAATCTCTGTACCAAACAGTTTCCTTTTAGTGCTTATTGAACCGGATGGAAGTAAACAGTCCCAGAATGCTCGATAATAAGGATGTTGTCACGCTTCAGGGAGAGGCCATTTATGCTAATTAAATGCAGAAAATGTCAACAATGACTTAAAGAGGAATGTGAAACAAATATAAAAGTGATTAGTCTGTAAGAAAAACAAGACGGGTGATTTCTCTCTCTGGCAAATGCAGTGATTTACTTTGCTTTTACAAGAATCGATAATTTACTGGACGTTTAAACTTAAAATCTATCTCGAGAAATACTTTGACAACCTAATTTGCTACCCAAACAGTTTCGTGATAATAAGGGCGCACAGGAGAGTTAAGCGTAAAACTGCATTACAACAATTAACCTTTCAAATCTTTCTGTCAAAAGGACTCTTGTAAAGCTTTTGTGACGTTAAAATCAAAGCCGTCGAATCGATGGCGGTGATTAAGATGACTATTACTACTTCTACTTCCGCTTCTACTTCTTCTACTGTTAATGTTATAATTCGTACTCTGACGATGATAATGGCGATAATGACAATTATGATGATGATAATAATAGCGGCACCGCTGCTGCTGAAATGATGGTGTTCGTGTAATTATGACAAAGATTAAAGGTTTTTAAAAGGATGGACGGTTAACCAGCACATGGGTATGCATGTACACGAGTGTGTCCTAAGTGTTCTACAAAGCAGGTCAGCTAGAAGTAGGTCAATCAAACACGTGGCGTGACTCCAGCTCAGAAAAGGCTAAGAGGTGCTTTCTCCAGTCTTCCGATCGCTTTTCTCATTCACAGAAGACCGTTGCAGCAAACAGACCCACCCCAGTCTTAAAATTAGGCTAGCTTATCACACGTTACACTATTAATAAGCGAATCACATTACCAACATTAGTACAAATCTGGGAAGGTTTTTTTGAGAGCTTTTGAAAACTCTTAATAAATTTTCATATACTGATTAATTCTCAAAACATTTTATAGGCAGAGAGTTAGACTGGAAATAAAACAATATACATATATTAAGAACTGTGACTTTTACTTTATTTAACGTTCCGGAACTTGTTACTTAGAAGTGATTCTCTGTCTCAGAATACTAGTTAGAACTCCAATCTTGCTATGACAGACAATGTAAAATGTTATTGTCTATATAGACAGACTAGATACTCCCTGAACACTAATTAGAACTTCAATTTTGCTGTAATAGAAAACCTAATATGTGACTATCTATCCCTGAACATTAAACAGAACTTCACGACTGCTGTGACAGACAACGTAAAATGTCATTATCCCTGAACACAAACTAGAACTTCAATCCACTTGTAATAGACAAAGTAAAAAGTGATTATCTATTCCTAAACACTAATTTGAACTTCAATTTTTCTCTGACCACGTGATAAGAAAATTCCACTTGTGAAAGAAATCCTAATAAACAATAACTGTTATTTTAACTCGTTTCAGGTTTGTGGTAGAGCGCATTTGCTGGTTTCGTAACCTAGGTAACCTCATAACCTCAGAAGGCGCAATATTCTTCTTGAACTTTTGCTTGTCTGTGTGTTTAAAGAGAAGTGTCTATACATTGCTTTGCGCTGCCTAAATGTTTTTTCTACCTGTAATAGCGTTATAATACGCAATTCAGTATATACGCATTCTCTTTCAGCGATGATTCTACGAACTAGAACTAGAACGTTCTGAATGCTTTTCTTGAGCCATTAATGGCATATTACTATTCTCTCTCTCCCTCCCTCCCTCCCTTTCTCTCTCTCCCTCTCTCTTAATTTCTGTCTTCTGGTTTGAATATCATACATGTCTTCCGAGCTATCCCCGGTCCCACTAAATGTTAGGCAAGTTCTGCTGCTTCTGTTGTGAATGGACGAATTCTGATTATCTCGCATTATAATTTCACATTGATCAAAATCCCGATTCTTGCATTTTTGTTTTTGCTCCGCGGCAGAATATCTGCTAACACATTTACTGCTTGACATTTACAACCCTATCTTCAAAAACATTTGTTTTCCGTGACGTACTAAACAGTCCACACAGAAAAGTGGCTCACTTGTTTGTTTGTGCGGGCGGTCTGTACTTTGTTTAGTGCGTTCTGTGCACGACAGTTAACGATTTCTCTCCCCATCCGCCACCTCTGCAGAACGCTCCGCAAACCAATATAGTTTTCCTACGTGATGGTGACGGCTTTCATCTGACGCATCATTTTTATAAGTGAGGGGCGTTCTAAGGCTGGGCAGCTATCGTTGACTGCACATTTCTTATAAGATCCCTTTTTGCATTGTTCTTATATTAGTGCTGTTTTGTTAGGGGTGTGTGGGCTGTGTTGTGTTTTAAGTTTTTGGGTTTTGTTTCTTTGGCGGTTTTTTGTTTTAGTGTGTGTGTGTGTGTGTGTGTGTGTGTGTGTGTGAGAGAGAGAGAGAGAGAGAGAGAGTGAGGGGGAGTTGGGGTTAGTGATATTTTTTGGGCGGAGAAAGTTTGTTTTGAGGGATGTTCGCGGAGTGCTGCTTCAGTAAGTGTTCAACACTTCGACCACTATTTAAAAGAACTCTTTTGGAGGTGTATTGACAGACTAGTTAGATATGTTTGGAAAAGTATTGATAGATTAACTAGATGTGTTTGGAGATGTATTAACAGACTAGCTAGATCCATTTGGAGGTGAATTGACAGACTTGCTAGCTCTTTTTGGAGACTACTAGATCTGTTTGGAGCGGTAAATTGTAATGCTGGATTAAAGAGGCACGCTGTAATTCTGGATGTAAAGCGGTAAGTTGTAATAATGGATTAAAGATGTATGCTGTAATGCAGCATGTAAAGCTGTAAGAAGTAATTATGGGTTACAGAGACACGCTGTAATGACGGGTGTAAAGTGGTACACTATAATGCTGGATTAAACAGACATCCTGAATTTCGGGATGTAAGGTGGTAAGCCTCAAAGATGGATTACAGAAGCACGCTGTAAATCAGAATTAAAGACGCACGCTGTAATGCTGGGTGTAAATTGGTAAGCATAATGCTGGCACGCTGTAGTGATGGATGTAAAGCGGTAAGCTGTAATGGTGGATTAAAGAGACATCCTGTACTGCTGGATTAAAGAGGCACGCTGTAAATCTGCATTAAAGAGGCACGCTGTAATGCTGATTGAAAAGTGGTACACTGTAATGATGGAGTAACAGGCAAGCAGGAATGCTAGATTAAAGAGATATGCTGTAATTCTTGATGTAAAGTGGTAAGATGTAATTCTGGATTAACGATGCATGCTGAAGAGTTGAATTAAATAGGCACGACATTAATCTGAATTAAATAGGCACGACGTTAATCTGAATTAAATAGGCACGACGTTAATCTGAATTAAATAGGCACGACGTTAATCTGAATTAAAGAGTCGTGCTGTAATGCTGGCGGTAATGCGGTAAGCTGTAATGCTGGATTAAATCAACGATGTTAAGCGGTAATTATAATGCGCAATGTAGAAGGGTAAGATGTAAAGCTGTATTAGCGAGGCACGCTATAATGCTGATTGTAAAATGGTACACTGTAATGCTGTAATTCTAGATGTAAAGTTGTAAACTTCAATGCTGGATTAAAGAAGCATACTGTAAATCTGAATCAAAGAGACACGCTGTAACGCTGGATTAAAGAGGCACGTTGTAATTCTGGATGTAAAGCGGTAATCTGTAATGCTGGATTAAGGAGACATGCAATATTGCTAGATTAAAGAGGCAGACTGTAAGGCTGGATATGGAGCAGTAAGATATAATGCTGGAACAAAGAGGCACGCTGTAAATGCTGGGTGTAATGTGGCACACTGTAATGCTAGATTAAAGAGGCACACTCTAAAGCTGCATGCAAAGCGGTAAGCTGTAATGCAGGATTAAACAGAGGAACGCTGTAATGCTGGACTAAAGAGGTATGTTGGATTAAAGAAGCAAGCTGTAAAGCTGGTTGTTAAGCAGTAATCTGTAGTGCTCGATTGAAGAGGCACGCTCTACTGCTAAATGAGGCAAACTGAAATGCTACATTACATAGGCACGCTGTAAGTCTGGATGTAAAATGGTAAGCTGGAATGCTGGATTAAACAGGAATGTTGCAATGATTGATTAAAGAGGCACGCTGTATTGCTGGATGTAAAGTGGTAAATGTAATGTTGGATTACAGAGGCACACTGTATTCCTTAAGTAAACAGCTAATCCGTAATGCTGTATGTAAAGCGGTAAGCTGTAATGCTAGAATAAAGAGGCAAGTTGTGATCCTGGATTAAAAAGCACGCTGTAATGCTGGATGTAAAGTTGTAAGATGTAATACTGGATGTAAAGTTGTAAGATGTAATACTGGATGTAAAGTTGTAAGATGTAATACTGTATTAAAGAGGCAAGGCACTCTGTAAAGCTCGATGTAGAGCGGTAAGCGGTAATGCTGGGTTAAAGAGGCACACTGAACATCTGCATTAAATAATTTGGATGCTAAAATAGTAAAGTGCAATGATGGATTAATGAGGCATGCTGTAAAGCTGGATGTTAAGCGGTAACCTGCAATGCTGGATTATGGATGTAAAGCCGTAAGCTGTAATGCTACCATGCATTCTCACGTAATCGTGCGAGCTCAAAGCTTACTAATGTTACAGTGCTCACTTCGGCTCCAGTTATGTTGCAAAGTTTCATACGTATCTTTCTCCAATGCTTCATTTCGTCAAATCAAGAAATTTGTCGTCATATCAAGAAATTTGTCGTCAAATCAAGAAATTTGTCTTCGCATGTGTTTTCGTGCATGTATATAATTCTACCTCCATTCATTTAAGTCTGTTACATTTCACTTTGTAGCAGAGAACGTCAATAACTTTTGCTTGAATAAGTTGCAGAAACTGCGCCTGTCATATAAATAATCTATTACATTCAGCAATAATGTTGACGGGTTGGCAAATTAATTTTCGAGAAAGAAATTACGGAAGACAAAATGGACGGATCTGTACACTTCCTCTGCTGTCGTCAGGGCGAATTATCTAGGAACAAACTTCACAAACGCGGTACATTACCCTTCCCGATATGACAGCGTCACTAAGTGCATTGACTTCAAGATAATAATTGGAGAATAGAAATGAGGAAAGGAAAAAAAATCACATCTGTCTTAATTATATATGCGTTGGTGCTATAAAATATTGACTGTTTTGGCAGAAGTAATTAATTTGTAAATGATTTAGTATAGTAAATTATATCATCCACACGATCTATTGCAATGGCTACAGCTAGGTAATTATTGCGGTGTATATTTCAGAACACTTGTTCCCCAGGCTCGATATGCGCGCGTCCGTTTAAATTATTTCTCTAGACTAAGAAATAAGAAAGCAAGTAAACTAACGATCCTTAACACAATAATAATGAAATGACCAAAATCGATCATTCCAGCGATAACGACCGTCTTCCGATCATGGACCTTTCCCTAGCGGATCTCCTCACCATGTTTAATGTCTGCCCATGAATGATCTGATTTGTGTACACTGCAGTTAAGGTACGGTCTTTTGTTTGCTCTAAAATTCCTGTCTGCTGCTGTGTTCAATCGTCTCCCGTCATTGGAACGTCTTGGCGACGGGTGGTCAATTGCACTCTCTTGCTTGCTGGCCATCACCTCAAATGCTGGTCTAAGATTGATTGACTTGTAAAGTCATGACCACTTTTAACTTTTGCTGATTTCGCAGACGATGGCAAGCACCGAAGAAGAGAATCGTGACACGAAATGGAGAAATGGAGTGCCCTTGGTGAGAGTATGGGTGCCCTTGTGAGAGTATGGGTGCCCTTGTGAGAGTACGAGTGTCCTTGTGAGAGTATGAGTGCCCTTGTGAGAGTATGGGTGCCCTTGGTGAGAGTACGAGTGCCCTTGGTGAGAGTATGAAGTGTCCTTGATGAGAGTTGAGTGCCGTTGATGAGAGTATGGAGTGCCCTTGGTGAAAGTGCGAGTGGACGAGTGACAAGGCTAGTGACAAGACGAGTGACAAGGCGAGTGACAAGACGAGTGACATGACTAGTAACAAGGCGAGTGGCAAGACGAGTGGCAAGGCTAGTGACAAGACGAGTGACATGACGAGTAACAAGGCGAGTGGGTTACTGCTGTTTACTGACTCAGTTGTGTGTCAATGTCTTGCACTTATACACTTCTCCTCCCCCACAGAAAAGTTTGAATATTTTACTAAATATTGATTGGATTGTTAGTCATCACCATCGTCTTGACTTAATTACTTCTCAGACTGGGGGCGGGAAGGGCGGAGCGTGGATGGTGATGGGATTAAGAATAGTCTTGGCAGTGGAGATACAGCATTCGATTGGCCCAATAATTGATCCAGCTCTTTATCAGACACAAACACACGATAAGAAACACATTCAATGGTCTTTGAAATCTAATTATATAATACCAAAACCTTGTAAAATAACGGACAAAGGTCTAGACAAATTAAACGCAGAAATAATTTATTAAATCAGAATTTTTAAATGAAAACAAACATGAAAGAGTCGATCGGAATGTTGAGCTCATCGAAGACTCTGGAATGGTTGTGTAACGTGCCTAGAACTGACACGCGGAGCCATAGCTTAAATAAGAAAGACGGTGACATGTTGTAAACAGCGAGATTGTGAACAAGTTGCTGGTGACATCTGCCATCTTTGAAAAAGTTATGTGCATTGCATAATCTAAAACAAAGTACCCACAACATCTAAAACAAAGTACCCACAACATCTAAAGCAAAGTACCCACAACATCTAAAACAAAGTACCCACAACATCTAAAACAAAGTACCCACAACATCCAAAACGAAGTGCCCACAATATCCTAAACAAAGCACACACAACATCCAAAACGAAGTACCGCTACATCCAAACACAGCATGCCCACATGGAGCGGTTTAACACTGCTTTAATGTGAACCATCAGAAGCATGTTTATATCCGGAAGCCCTTGCAAGAGCAGCGTGTAACATAAGGCACCAGTAAGAAATTAAAAAATTCAAGTAAACATAGATTAGTAGGTGCACGGAGCGCATGTAAAATAATGTTTGAAGTTTTATATTATAATTAGTCTCCCCTTGAACTCAGTTCTTTTGTAAGAAGTCGTGCGCCATACACCATTATTAAGAACTTAAAATAAGTCTCTCTGGATTAAACATTATGAAAAATGTCGTCAACATTCTAACTAGGTCGTAGTCTTGGCAGACAGACGTAGACCCGATGTGCCAATAGCCGTCAAGCATACAGACCATGTCTAAGTTGTTACTTAATGCGTTCGCACAGCTACTTGAACTAAGCTCCTAAGCCGATTACTTATGCTAATATTTCCTTTTTCAACCTACTTTCTCCACTTATTGCATTGTGAAAAGTACCTAGGCTTATGATAAATCAAGATTTTATATAAATATCTAAATAGTGTAGCACATTGATAATTGTACCGTAGAACAATTTCGCGCCCTTTTAAGTGACAAAGGAATATTATTGGAATCTTAGTGGGACCGGCATAATGAATGCTCCATCACACACATGAATTCTTTCCCCGAGATCTGTATGGACTGATTCTGATTTATTGCTTTCAAAATCCTTTCAAGGAAAATTAGCCATGGAACAGTCTATCCAACAGAAAGAAACTAGAACATTGCTATAGTCACATATAACCACTGTCTGTCTGTCTGTCTCATTTTTAGTATATATGTATGTGTCTGTATGTCAGTATTTAAGCGTGTATGTATATATGTATGCATGTACAAATATAAATGTATTGATTTTAATAACCACAGACATGTCTTGAGATTTTATTGAACATGTGCTGACGGAATTATTTGAAAACATTCAAAAGCAAATGGCTGCTGTTTGGGCTTTATTGCTTGCTGGATTGCTGGATTTGTCAACGAGGACTGAATCATCTTGCAGACCTGGAATCTGCTAACTACCTCTGTGATTATTTCCTGGGAAGTGTTACTGATTGACTTCTAATATCGGATTTAACGCCTACTTTGGTCAAGCTTTTACTGACAGACGCAAGCATAAATGAAAAATATCAGGATAAGGTCAAAATCGAAGGGTCTTGGAATAAGAGACAGAGAGCAAAATAGATAGATTGTTATTATTATATATGTCAGATTGTTGTTGATATTGTTATTATTATATATGTCAGACTGCTGTTGAGATTGTTATTATTATATATGTCAGACTGCTGTTGATATTGTTATTATTATATATGTCAGATTGTTGTTGAGATTGTTATTATTATATATGTCAGACTGCTGTTGAGATTGTTATTATTATATATGTCAGACTGCTGTTGATATTGTTATTATTATATATGTCAGATTGTTGTTGAGATTGTTATTATTATATATGTCAGACTGCTGTTGAGATTGTTATTATTATATATGTCAGACTGTTGTTGAGATAGGTACGATGTGAGGTTTTACAATGTTTGTGATGATAATATCAATGACCTTGCTTTTCTACCTTCGTTTATATATAATTACTTCTAAACTACTTAGAGTTCTGATTTTACTAAGTAAACTACATTAAATACTCTTTAAATACAACTCTTTCCTAATATATAATTTAAAAGTACAAAATAAATTAATAACTATATTTGTGTGTCATGTACAAACGGTTCTCACATGAATAATTCCTAAAATATACAAAGAAAGTATTATAAACTAGATACAAAGGTACATAAATACAAACTACAACCTATTTCCTATATAAATATATAAACATCAACTTCAGTTAATGAATAACTACATCAGTATACAAGAATAAAAGCAATAACACTGTGTGACGCTTATGGCCAACTTAATTAATTGGCTATAATTTTTATTATTAATTAATCACCAAAAACTAATTATCACTGATAACTCTATTGTGGATGTTTTTCAATGATAACATTATTGTGGATGTTTTTCAATGATCACTATTGTGGATGTTTTTCAATGATAACACTATTGTGCATGTTTTCAATGATAACTCTATTGTGGATGTTTTTCAATGATAACATTATTGTGGATGTTTTTCAATGATAACACTATTTTGTATGATTTTGTAATACAGAAGACAAGCAATCTCAGTTCATGGTAAGATAGCATTTACGTAAAAGGTCTAATTACTCACATAGGTTTTCCATACAGTGCACATGTAGCTAACAATGTGTGTGTGTGTGAAAGAGAGAGAGAGAGAAGAGAGAGTAAAGCAATAAAGAAATGAAAGTGAACATGAAGAGGGAAATATTAAAGAAAAACTATATTTTAAAAATTACACTAAAAGGAATGAATGAAAGAAATTCAATAAAATTACTTTAAACACTTCATTTTAATATTAAAAAAGAAGTTAAATTAATAATTGCAATAAACATATGCCTTTGCAAATATAACTGCAAGTCTTTACATAATAAATATACAACTACACACACACACACACACACACACACACACACACACACATCCCTAGAATAAAGTAGCTTTTGTGACTCCCCTCCACCCCATTGCGCCCCATAAAAGTAATATAAATGAAAATAAATAATACAGGTCATGTAAACGAATCTGTCTGAAGTATGTAATACAGCAATCAATCCACACATTTTCTTTATTCGTCTCAATGGCTATCTTTCCATGCTCTACTTGTTAATTCAGTATAACCTACATCATAACGACAAAGATACTGTGAGCAAGACCTCGGGAAAAAAAAATACTGGGATTGCTTTTTTCAAACAGCGTTCGACAGAACAAAGTACCACCAGCATTCTGCAAAAAAATAAAAATGAATTAAAATGTGCTGGCTCCATGGGCATGTAGACTGAATAGCAATGTGGTGACGTATGGACGAAGGGGAATTACTGACTGCATTCAGTCTAGGTGTTTAAATCTCTGTGGTAACATTACATCTAAACAGTGCAAGGCTCCAACCATGCCAAACTATTCTTCGACGGGCATCGAATTGGAAGCAAACCAAACCAAAAATAAAAAAGGTTAATTGTCTAGAGCTCACAACCTATGCCAAAACGTGTTCATGAATTAGAAAAAAGAGTTTACTTCTAAAATTTTAATTTAATTTCTCAACGTTTATTGTGTATGAGTGTGTGTGTGTGTGTGTGTGTGTGTGTGTGTGTGTGTGTGTGTGTGAGCTCAAAAAGAAAGTTTCTTGAATCGCCAAACCAACAAACGAGCAGCGTGGCAAGATAAATAAATAATAATGAAATAACTAGTTACTTACGATAGGAAAGAGATTAATGAAATAACTAGTTACTTTCGGTAGGAAAGAGATTATAAATCCATTCACGAAACCCACAAATATGTATCGACATGCTTGCATACGTGTTTATGTGTGTGTGTGTATGTGAGCGTGCATGCATGTGTGGTGTGTGCGTTCGTGCGTGCGCGTGTGTATGGCGCGTGCATGCGTGTGTGTGCCTGTGCGTGCGTGCGTGCGTGCGTGTGTGTGTGTGTGTGTGTGTGTGTGTGTGTGTGTGCGAACGTGTGTGCGAAGCACATCTATTAATTTATTAAGAAAAACGTACAAAGAATATCACGTAGAAGAAAAATTAAGAATTAATCTGATAATTTATTTTTTTAAATTTTTCTAAAGTCACGCTGGAGATATGGTAGCTTTTAGATGAATCTATGTTTTGAAACAGTGGCTCGCTTTCTCATTGAACACTAGAGGTAAATGTTGGAGAGTGGACAATTAGAACTCAAGTCACCTTTGCTGACATCAGATCTCATGATTTACTTCTTCGCCCACCCTTTATACAACTCCACATTTATTTTTACGTCATAAAATGAACCACAAAATGTATATTTATTTTTTACGTCATAAAATGAACCACAAAATGTATATTGATTTTTACGTCATAAAATGAACCACAAAATGTATATTGATTTTTACGTCATAAAATGAACCACAAAATGTATATTTATTTTTTACGTCATAAAATGAACCATAAAATGTATATTGATTTTTACGTCATAAAATGAACCACAAAATGTATATTTATTTTTACGTCATAAAATGAACCACAAAATGTATATTTATTTTTACGTCATAAAATGAACCACAAAATGTATATTTATTTTTACGTTATAAAATGAACCACAAAATGTATATTCTCTCAAAATCCAACACATAATTATCATGCACGAACAGGTTTACATTATGCAACTCACTCATTTGCCACAAGTCAAAGCACTCACGCGGAAATTGGAAGTTACTGAAATTGAACTTCTGTACAAATTAGTTATCTACTGCAAGACATCCTTGCTCAACAATTTATTGATTCATTATTTCATTTAGCTTAAATTTTAAATATATAGTTTCATTTATTCATTTCAAGGTTCACATATCATAATAATCAAAATAAACAATCCAATATATGGATATGGCATTGTGTTTAGTTTCTAGTCTAATTAAGTATGCCTTATTAATTCATAACATTGTTAATTAAATCATTGTTCATTATATCTTTCGATGAATATGCAATTTTTATTAGGTATCCACTTAATGACGTAATAATATAGAGTGATCGTGTCAAGGATTGTAATTTGCCATGTCCCTCTTTTCCACTCGCCTGCTTTCTTTGTTTGCATCATAAAATTGAGATTATATTTTTATTTATGACTAGCTCTTTATTTTAAATGTTTGCGTCGTAAAATTGAGATGAAATTTTTATTTATGACTAGCTCTTTATTTTAAATGCGCGCAAGTACTAAGTTGGTACATCAGACGTTGACTGAGTCAATGGATTGCAAAGATCTTGACGAAAACTCTCTGACGTCACCCATGAGCTCAGTAAATTGGATTACATATCCCATTTAGACTTACAAAGTGATTGTGGACCTCAGTGTATGGATTACGTAATACCCCATTTAGACTTACAAGTTGATTGTGGACGTCAGTATATTATTAGAAGGCTCAGAGACATTCTTTTCGGATTCACACATTCCAAGTTACAATACAAACGAGATTCACTCGCATGTCATTATTAACAGTAAATATGGTACGATAAATAGTTTTAGTTTTGACAAATATTAAAATATTCCGCACCCGACCCCACCCCTTACTTTCGTGAGGAATACCATAGAAGATTAGCTGAACAGTGGAATAATTCACTGAGTTCTACTGCTTTTATCTGTGGTTAATCTTTTCTGTTACGTGTGTTTGGCAAGCTTAGGCCTCAACTTCAAGTTTTCCTAAGATGCATAAGTGTCCTCATCTGCTTTTTATATTTGGCTGTAATTTTTCTTCCTTTCCTTTACTGATCTCCCTTGATGTGCAAATCTATAACACCAACCGTGTAGCTGATTGCAGATGTGGTGTATGCTTGTTGTTAGCGCCAGATAATTGTGGCTTGAGGACTTGTCTGGTGTTTTTTTGTAATCTCTTGTAATCATGTCGCTACTTTGGTATGCGGGTTGTCTTATTCCTCAAGTAGCCCGGAAAAAATTCATTTCTTTCTTCACTGAAACATTAGTAGTAGCAGTAGTAGTAGTAGTAATAATAATAGTATTTTTATTAATACGTATTTATTATTATTATTATTGAAATCATCGTCGTCTCTTTCATCGTCATCCCAATCATCACTTTCGTTGCTTTCACCATCTTTCGTGTCATCATTATTCCGACATAGTTGTGGTCGTTTTGTTTTTTCGTCGTCATTGTTAGCAATAGTGGTCAAATAAATGCTTGTATTTAAGTGTGCATCTTGCCTGCTCACATATCAATATCAGCCTTACAACCTTCAGATTTATTTCTTTATTTATTACAATTCAGCCCTTTTCCACGACTTCTGTTGATTGTCGATTGTGAACCAAGGTCTTGGGAACCAAGATTCTGGGATATTCAAGGTTTTACGGAGGATGTGGGCACTTCCGAAGAGTGCTGCTTTGAATATTGGGGAGAGTCTGTGGTTGCCAGGGAGTTTATTCAGAAAGCCTTCCACCTAAAATTTTATGTTCCCCAACGATCCTATCACTATAGGATTCGCTTCTGCTTTTACATTCCACAATCTCTGGGTTTCCAATTTTAGATCCAGGTATTTTATAATTTTTCTGTTTTTATACTTCTATCACTTGGAAAAGTGACGGAGAGGATTGCTGCTGTTCTGTAAGACTCATTGAGAACTACAATGTCTGGTCTTCATGCAGGAATCACTCGATTTGTTCTTATCTCGAAGTCCCACGCTGTTTGGACTTGTTAGGACTTGTTGTCCCACGCTAGTTTCGGTCTGCTTTTGATTGGTGCACCCCACATGCTCTTTCTGAGTTTTTATAGTACTCACATAGATTTCTATGTATGCGTTTTGTTACTTCTTTGTGTCTTTGGTGTATTCTGCTCCAGCCAGAAACTGACGTCCAGATAGTATGTGTTCTATTGTTTCATCCATGTTTTTGCACAGTCTGTTTTTGGAATCATTTGACATTTCCATAATTTTTGTTTTGTGTCATTTGGTGTTTAGTGCTTGATCCTGCGCAGCTGTTATGAGTGCTTCTGTTTCTGCGTTCAAACCTGCCTCTTTCTTGTTAATTGTTTTGATGATGTTTTATCAGCTTGTCACACACACACTGGATTAGAGAGGGTTTGGGCTCCAACTATTTGCTAGTGCCTGTTTCGTCGTGTTTTCTTCCGTGTTTTTGTCTTTTTGTGGGGATGGGTATACCCCACTCGTCTTTACTGCTTCTATCAGTGCCTCACGTCTGTTGTCATTCTAGATGTGGTCCACCAGGTCTATAACTTCTCCTTCAATGGCATATTTGATTTTCTTGAGACCTCTCCCTCCCATTTTCTGAGAAACATTGGATGTGTCTACGTCTGGTTTTGTGTGTAGGACTTTATGTATTGTGAGAGGTTTTCTTGTTTTTCTGTCCAGATCATTTATTTCATTTGTTGTCCAATGTATGATACCTCCAATGTAACTGATTACAGGCATTGCGTATGCATTAAAGACTTGTATTTTGTTAGCACCATTTAGCTTGGACTTCAGGACTTGTCCAACCCGCTTTCCATACTCTCTCTTAACTTTGGACTTTACTTCACTCTCATATTTTCTTGATGTTGTAGTATCCCCATGTATTTATATCCTTTTTCTATTCCAATATTGTTGATTTTTCCTATATCGAATCGCAGGCCTTTCTTTGATTCTACCTTTCTGGACGATAATTCTTGCACTGAAATTCATGTTCATGTCCTCGCTCCAAATCTTGACTATATTGTTCGGCGAAATGATGTCATGTTCATTTTTACTGTATAGCTTTATATCGTCCATATACAGTTAGTATGCGGATAATGTAATCCTGTTTTATGGATCATTTCACTGAGAGGATTTAGAGCAATGCAGAACAGCAGTGGTGATAGGGAATTACCTTGAAAGATTCCACATTTTATTGGTATGTCTGCAATTGCATGTTAGGATGGTTTCCCAGCTTGGATTAAGAGTTGTACTGATGATGGTAGCTTGTTTATTTTATTGTTTCGAATATCCATGAATGTGAAACTGAGTTATAGGCCTTTTTTTGGTAGTCAATCCATGCCATTGAAAGATTTGTTTTTTTCTTTTCTTCTTGTCAGTAACTATGGACTTATCGATTACCAATTGGCTCTTTGTTCCTCTGCTGCCTGGTTGAGCACCCTTTTGCTCATTAGTTAGTAGTATGTTTCAGGAACAAGTATGATATGATATTATATAATTCCTAATAGTAACTTCCAGGTAGTTGAGAGGCATGTAATTGGAAGAAGTAGTAGTACTACTAGTAGTAGTAGTAGTAGTAGTTAGTAGTAGTAGCACTAGTAGTAGTAGTTAGTAGTTAGTAGTAGTTAGTAGTAGTATTAGCACTAGTAGTTGTAGTAGTAGTAGTAGTAGTAGTTAGTAGTTAGTAGTAGTTAGTAGTAGTATTAGCACTAGTAGTAGTAGTAGTAGTAGTAGTTAGTAGTAGTAGCACTAGTAGTAGTAGTAGTAGTAGCACTAGTAGTAGTACTAGTAGTAGTAGTAGTAGTAGTAGTAGCACTAGTAGTAGTAGTAGTAGCACTAGTAGTAGTAGTAGTAGTAGTAGTAGTAGTAGTAGTAAATTCCTAAACTGAGTCCGTAAACGTGAACATACCTGATGTTCGAATTTTGTTGTTACGACTGCAAAAAGTAGTATGCAATGCATATACCAGCGACTGGCATTTCCATGTTCTATTTTTAGAAACTGTTTAATTGGTGTGCGCGTTCTGGTTGCTAGGATTTCTGTCGCGCAACTCGTCTGGTAAAACATAACACATTTAAGTTCCCAGGCACTGTCTTGAAGCTCCTATTACATTAGGCTTTGATTACAAATCAGTGCAAGCCTTTTTGTTTTGATTCGGTCATACTACTTATTTATTCCGGCCTGTGAGTTTTGTAAGCAACACTTAATGGAAAATGCCATGAATAAGCGCAATAAGTGCGTTTCCTCTTGTGTTCATTTTTTTTATAAACACAAATGAAATCTGATGCGAAAATCAAGTGAAAACATTGACGTGATATACTGCAAACGTTTTTGTGTTGTGGCGTGATATTAATGCAAGCATTTTTTCTTGTAGTGGAGTGATATACCACAAAAGCTTTTCTGTTGTGGTGACGTAATATCCTATATGCGTTTTTTATTGTGGTAACGTGATATTCTACAAGCGTTTTACTGTTGTGGTGACGTGATATTCTACAAGCATTTTACTGTTGTGGTGACGTGATATTCTACAAGCGTTTTACTGTTGTGGTAACGTGATATTCAACAAGCGTTTTACTGTTATGGTATCGTGATATTCAACAAGCATTTTACTGTTATGGTATCGTGATATTCAACAAGCGTTTTAATGTTATGGTGACGTGATATACAATAAGCGTCTTTATGTTGTGGTGACGTGGAATACTTCAGGAGTTCTTTTGTGGTGGTGTCAGCAGCATTGACCAAAATAACTAGACAGAAATCATGGAATAGACTGACATGCTATAATGCTGGGTGATGTTTTGTAGCCCACACACACTCTCTAAAAATAGACTACATGCAAACCTAGTTCTAGGATGGCTGATCCTTACTCCTAGTCTAGAAAAGGCATGAGTATATACTCATTAAATTAACCAATCAAAGTGCAGCTCAAACTAATGAAACGAACATACTAGAAATTCACCTAATAATCATTAGTTGACTGCAGATGGCTGTTGAGACAAATGTATTTTGGCTCCCAGGCTAAATAAGTTAGAATCATATTATTAATCCTTATTGCCAATTACCACAATAGAAGGAAACCATCTGTTGTAAATATTACTGCAGAAGGTATTTGGTTTTGTTGCCTAATTAATATTATATCAAGTTTATCTCTTCACAGTTACTATAATTATATGGTTATATTTCGCTTATGATACTGAAATATATGGTGTCTATGTAAGTAAGAGTGTTCTGTCACAGAACACGAGGACAATTTCTAAGCCCAGGTGTGTTTTATTGGCAGATCGGCACCTTATCTGAGACACTGAATTCGATGAGCAATGAGCCATGAAGCAACACCCAATGGAATCACTTTATCTATCTTGGATGTTGGTTTGACGAGTGCTGAGCCACGAAGCAACATCAGAGCAGAATTATCCATGGGCCAAATAATGGTTCATTCATTGGGACCCTAGACAACACGTCAGGTGACCCTAAGTTATGTAACCATAAGGTCAAATCTGCACAGCTTCAGTCAACTTATCTCAGAAATATCTTATAGTTCATTCAGAAACATTCAGTGTTCTCATATAAATCCATTTATTAGTTTGCTCAAATGACTGAACCAAATAATTAGCACTCTGCTATAGGACTCAAATGAACATTCTCTTTCAACACTACATGGTCATGATTATGAATGATATTCATTTATAAACTCTAGTTGTAACTGGGGTTGAACTATTCACTCTATGTAAAACCATTTTGTCTTATGTTATTTCTTGTTGAAATACATTTACTGTTGATGCACAGACCACTCGTGTTAGCGTGATGCACTTACATGTTATATGTTGTAGTCTGTCACCTCTATTACTTACTATACCTGGCTGTATGTATTGGGGGCTTGACCTATCTTCTAGAACTATCACTCTTCTATCTTATATTATCTATCATTCATCTTTCCAACACATGTGGTCAGCCAGAAGCTGTTTGGGGGAATAGCCTATGGTTACAGATGGCCTGGAGTCCTGGAGAATTAACATTTTGCCCATCTGTCAGCAAAACGTCACAAATATGTAAATCTCGTCCTGGAATTGAACTTGTAATTATACAAACTACACACTAGTGAACTTGTAATTATACAAACTACACACTAGTGAACTTGTAATTATACAGACTACACACTAATGAACTTGTAATTATACAGACTACACACTAATGAACTTGTAATTATACAGACTACACACTAATGAACTTGTAATTATACAAACTACACACTAGTGAACTTGTAATTATACAGACTACACACTAATGAACTTGTAATTATACAGACTACACACTAGTGAACTTGTAATTATACAGACTACACACTAGTGAACTTGTAATTATACAGACTACACACTAATGAACTTGTAATTATACAGACTACACACTAGTGAACTTGTAATTATACAGACTACACACTAGTGAACTTGTAATTATACAGACTACACACTAATGAACTTGTAATTATACAGACTACACACTAATGAACTTGTAATTATACAGACTACACACTAATGAACTTGTAATTATACAGACTACACACTAATGAACTTGTAATTATACAGACCACACACTAGTGAACTTGTAATTATACAGACTACACACTAGTGAACTTGTAATTATACAGACTACACACTAATGAACTTGTAATTATACAGACTACACACTAGTGAACTTGTAATTATACAGACTACACACTAGTGAACTTGTAATTATACAGACTACACACTAATGAACTTGTAATTATACAGACTACACACTAGTGAACTTGTAATTATACAGACTACACACTAATGAACTTGTAATTATACAGACTACACACTAATGAACTTGTAATTATACAGACCACACACTAGTGAACTTGTAATTATACAGACTACACACTAGTGAACTTGTAATTATACAGACTACACACTAATGAACTTGTAATTATACAGACTACACACTAGTGAACTTGTAATTATACAGACTACACACTAATGAACTTGTAATTATACAGACT
Organism: Sinotaia quadrata; assembly: GCA_028829895.1. NCBI lineage: Eukaryota > Metazoa > Mollusca > Gastropoda > Architaenioglossa > Viviparidae > Sinotaia > Sinotaia quadrata. The sequence continues at coordinate 46,022,162 of CM054177.1, read as the reverse complement.
ACACACTAGTGAACTTGTAATTATACAGACCACACACTAGTGAACTTGTAATTATACAGACTACACACTAGTGAACTTGTAATTATACAGACTACACACTAATGAACTTGTAATTATACAGACTACACACTAGTGAACTTGTAATTATACAGACTACACACTAATGAACTTGTAATTATACAAACTACACACTAGTGAACTTGTAATTATACAAACTACACACTAGTGAACTTGTAATTATACAGACTACACACTAGTGAACTTGTATTATACAGACTACACACTAGTGAACTTGTAATTATACAAACTACGCACTAGTGAACTTGTAATTATACAGACTACACACTAGTGAACTTGTAATTATACAAACTACACACTAGTGAGCTTATTCATATTCTCTGATCAAGAGAACCATAGAGAGCTTGTAACTTGTAATTATACAAACTACACACTAGTGAGCTTATTCATATTCTCTGATCAAGAGAACCCATAGATAGCTTGCATTAAAACATAAGGGAGAGAGGGAGAGAGAGAGAGAGAGAGAGAGAGAGAGAGAGAGAGAGAGAGAGAGAGAGAGAGAGAGGAGAGGAGAGTAAAACATTTCTGAAACGTTTGGAGACCCCTGTTCTAGTGAGTTAGGTTATAAGATGTACATATTGGACTGATCCCTTTCCTGTTCTAATGCGTTAGGCTCTAGTCTAAGAGGTACATATTGGATGGATCTGTTTCCTGTTCTAATGTTAGGCTCTGTGATGTACATATTGGACAGATCTCATTGCTGTTCTAATGTTAGGCTCTGTTATGTACATATTGGACAGATCTCATTGCTGTTCTAATGTTAGGCTCTGTTATGTACATATTGGACAGATCTCATTGCTGTTCTAATGTTAGGCTCTGTTATGTACATATTGGACAGATCTCATTGCTGTTCTAATGTTAGGCTCTGTGATGTACACATTGGACAGATCTCATTGCTGTTCTAATGTTAGGTTCTGTTATGTACATATTGGACAGATCTCATTGCTGTTCTAATGAGTTAGGTTTAATTTAAATCCTAGTCTTTGCAGGAACGCTTTCCTACTTGTTGGTCCGTGGGTGTTGATTGAGCATGTCGTCTCACAATTGAACATTGAAGCACATTTAGTTTTCCTGAAATGTTGTCGATCTGTCTCAATTCATTTTAATATAGACTTGATAGACTTGAGTCAGGATTAGGTCTTTATATGTCTTAGTTAATTCAATCAATGAATGTGTGTCCTATATCCAATTAGATATTTCTATATGTCTCACGTATTTAATCAGTGAATGTGTGTCCTATATCCAATTAGATATTTCTATATGTCTCACGTATTTAATCAGTGAATGTGTGTCCTATATCCAATTAGATATTTCTATATGTCTCACGTATTTAATCAGTGAATGTGTGTCCCATATCCAATTAGATCTTTCTATTTATGTCTTAGTTACGTTAGTTAGTTAATTTGTATCCTATATTTCTTTTTTAATGTCCTCTCTGACGTGGCATTTATTGCTCATAGCATGCTTCAAATGGAAATAAAAATTGCAAATGGGAGAAAAAATAGAAAAGGCGTAGTTTAGGACAGTTACTTAATAGCTTTCACAATCAATAATCCAATGGAGCGGGTTTGGTGGGAGAACTGTTAGGGCAGTAACAGGCACATCTACTAACCACAGACAGTCTCTACAAAGTGAATCCTGCAAAAGTCTGTAGATCACCACTGGTTCATCCCCTACGTGACGTTTGTGACTTGGCCCTAGTCCAGGGAGATGGGCTGACGAGAAAGGTCAGGGTTTGAAAATTTTGATAAGAGAATAAGAAATGTTTAAATTAGTTGAAACAATAAATACTTGCAATGAGTAATGAGTAAAATCGCAGGAAAAAGCATATCAACACCATGCTTTACGCAAAACTATCGAACTAGACATACACTGGAAAAAAGAACAGGCAAAAGAGCTATTTCAGAACAGCACTTCAACGACCAGTGGGTTTCAAAGAATCGCGTGACAAGCGTCTCGGTTGTGACTCTAAGAGTGAGCTTGTCCACTCCGGCTGCACAGGTCTGCGACAACAGAGCGTGAACTATAGCAAGTGCGAATAAAGCAAGCGAACCGTTACAATATAATGAAGATAAACTGTAACGGAAATTGTGCCCGATGCATGACAATTAAATGTGGATGAACTAATGTGAAATTGACGTAACCTTAATAAGAAATATGCCTAAGTGATGGTTGACCTATTGCATAATGTATGTCAACTTAAGTGAACTAATCATTTGTTATGCTATGATTACTCAGGCAAAATGTACGTAAACTTAAAAAGAAATAGTCTTAAATTTTTTAACAAAGTTGTACTATATATGATATTTCTCATCGATACTGGCATGATTTTGCCCAAGAACGACAACCATACTGAAAATGAACATAAAGTGATTAAATACTATGAAAATGCGTTAAGCAATTAACGGAATTACTTTTAATGGTATGCGAAAACATTGAAAAGTATATGCGAGAAGTCTCTAGGTGAAATGTTATGTATAATTATTGAGCTATGGTAAGCGAAAGACGGAGTAAAAAGTATGTGTCTTAAACATCATTGGCCTGAGACATGTTCACCTAAAAAGCACAATTGCACAGTAGAATTTCACGGATGTTGGGTCCTTGAGTAAAAGCAAACTGGTTGAGGAAATGGTGTGATCACACTGCACAGATATGGACTGTAAAGTTCATTGAGTACAAACAAACAAACAGTAGAGTTGAGGAAATGGTGTGTTCACACTGCACAGATATGGGTCCTTGAGTACAAATAAACAAACTGTCTAGTTGAGGAAATGGTGTGTTAAATGATGTGTTCACACTGCACAGATACAGACTGCATGGGTCCTTGAGTACAAACAAACTGTCTGGTTGAGGAAATTGTGTGTTAAATGATGTGTTCACACTGCACAGATACAGACTGCATGGGTCCTTGAGTACAAACAAACTGTCTGGTTGAAAGAGTGATGTGCCCGCACTGCACGTAGATGGGTTGTCTAGGTCCGTGCTGAGTGTTACTAGCTGTAGAAGAGAGTATTACAAACTAATATGTGAGTGTGCATACATGTTAATGTTTTGTATGTATGCACTTGTGTGTATATGCGTGCGTGTGTGTGTGTGTGTGTGTGTGTGTGTGTGTGTGTGTGTGTCTGTGTGTATATCCGTGTGTATGTATTTATATGTGCGTTTGCATGTGAGAAAGTGTATAATTGTTTGTTGAGTGCGGGTGTAGGTGAAGGTACATCACTGGCAGCGGAGGTAATAACGCTCCAAGACCACTTGAGTCAAGCAGAATAACGACAAAACATAGAGAGATATGGGTGAACAGAAGAAGCATTAGGCAAGCTGTCACATTTGAGCAAAGTCATGCCAAGGCAACTAACAACACGGACAGCAAACACACACATGTCACATTTGAGCACGTTTGAGCCTATGTAACTAACAAGACGGGCAGCAGACAAATAGACAAGTCACATTTGAGCACGATTGAGCCAATGTAACTTACAAGACGGAAAGCAGACACGTGACAATTGAGCACGGTGGAACCAACGTAACCAGCAAACGAACAACAAATACAGAGACACGTCCTTTAATACGTTGAAGCCAAGAGAACCAGACGGACAGTCGAACCACCAATGATAAAGGAAACACTTGAGACAGCCAAGCAGATGCAACATAAAATGTTTACAGGACCATTAAAGGCGCAATGCTCACAAATATAGGGCACCATTTGAGAATATATTGAAATTATTCACCACTCGAACAATCCAACTGTTATTGAAAATTATTCTTATATGAGAATCAATACACCATTTCGGAAATTACCTTTCGAATCATATTCTAATAAAGTCTCTTTTATTATTCAGCGAATATGGTAATCAAAAACTACATATCTTAGATTAGCATGTCCCTTTTCTTCTAATTGTATGGAAGCTTATTCAAATATAATTTATTTTGGAATACTGAAGATATAGTGGTTTGTTCTGATTTTGCTTTGAACAATAGGAAGATATTTATATAACGAGGGCAGAATAACGTCATTTTATTGTGTACAATTTTAAGAGAGCTCTCATAGAAATCTCATTTCAAGTCAGCAATGGTCATAGAGATATGATTTTGCTGCGTGTAAGCGTCATAGAGATCTGATTTCATAACGTGCAAGAATCATAGAAATATTTCACTAAGAGTGGAGTCATAGAGATCAAGGGTAATAGAGGTTTGATTTCACTGCGTACAAGGGTCGTGGAGATCTGATTTCACTGCGTGCTGAGTTATAGAAATCTCATTGCCCTACGTTTAAAGGACACAGAGATATCATTGCACAAGCGTGCAAGGGTCATAGAGATTTCATTGCACTCCGTGCAAGGGTCATAGATATCAGTGTCAAGAGAAGATTGATGGCATCAATATTTCGTTACTTTTCTTCCGAACCCACACTACACCACCGGTCCATATAATCCAGTGGTTTGTCAGTAACGTAGACTTACAATTGACACATACCTGTTTATATTACTACAGAAACATTGAATGCGCATTAGAGTTCATATTACCTAGAAACAGTGCATGCACTTTTGAGAAAAATATGCATCACTTTATCTCAACCGGGTCAGTTAGATACTTCTATATTAAAGTCAAGGACGCTTAAAACTTAAACCACATTCAGTGGGCAAAGACGTTTAAACTTTGGACACCGACATTCAGTGGGCAAGAACTTAGGTGGTAATTGTTATCAACGCGCGTTCTTTTCAGACCCTCTGTTATTTTATCACGTTTGTATCGTGGCGACAGTGATCTTTAAAAACATTAAGAAAATAATTATCAGTTAGGTCTTTTTGTTGATTTTTGTTATGTTTGTGTTTTTTTGTTTTTAGATAAATGTGCAGACAGTGTGTGAACCATAATAGCTGAATTGAATGGGAGGGGGAATGGGGAGGGACCAGCAATGTATATGAAGAACTGAATGAGAAAGTGAATTCATTAAATGTTGTAAAGTCTTGCTTGCGCGCAGAAATAATTGTCCTGTCCGTTATTTTATTAATGTTATCTGAAGCTGTCAGGGTCTTAATGTAAGACGCGAAGGGTATTGCCCTCAATGATCTGGTTAAGTGCGAAAACTTCAAATTAATATTGCAAACAGTACTGAGTGGGTAGTATAGGCAAGGCCTGATCGAGAAATTACTAAGTAGTAATATTTTTCAAATAACATTCCTACTTTAGACCTAGCCCACGTGTCATTGGTACTTTCGTGAATGTGTTTTTGTGTATGATTGTTTTAAGTGTGTTTGCATAAATGTGTTTTTGTGTACGATTGTTTAAATGTGTGTTTGTTTGCGTGAATGTGCTTTTGTGTATGATTGTTTAAAGTGTGTTTGTTTGCATGAATGTGTTTGTGTGAACGATTAAATACATGTGCTTGCATGAATGTGCTTTTATGTACGATTGTTTACGTGTGTTTGCATGAATGCATGTATGCGTTTATGGGTTTTTTTGTGCTCTTTGTGTGTGTTTACACAGCACGTTCGTGTGTTTGGTTGTTTTTGCGTGTGTGTATTCTTTGGTGAGTGTTATTTTTATGATTTGTTGTTCGCGCGTATGTTTAGTGTGTGTGTGTGTGTGTGTGTGTGTGTGTGTGTGTGTGTGTGTGTGTGTGTGTGTGTGTGTGCATGCGTGCGTGGTTTCAACCAGCCTTTACAAGCAGTCTGAATCGCCATATTATATTTGGCATGTTCCAGCAGACACAATTAATTCCTAGCCAAGTCTGAACAATGCACTTATACTGAATGCTTCTAGATCTCTCAAAAGCTTTGAAAGCTTTGAATTGCTTCGCTTCGATCGAAGACAACGGAACTCAGCCCGAGCCGGATCGAGCGTGCATTGGACAAGTTTGTGTCGTGCTGTGCCTTTTGAGAAATGTAAAATTAACTCCACAACGACTGGAAAATATCCGAAATTAAACAAGACATTTGCTGATTCGTATTATTGAATTGGAAGGTATAAATAACTGAGATACGATAAGTGTGCGCGGTACAAGAATGGCCGCGTCTTGTGCAAGAACAACAAAGATTTTTTTTTACTGATATTGAAGTACACGGGGTAGAGAAGTAGTTATATGTACTTCAGTGTGAATACAAGTACTATATTTAAAAGCAATGGTTTATAACATATGTATAAAAGCTATTGGTTATTTTATGCATGCAATATTGTGGGTTTAAATTTCTTCAAATATATACACTGTTTTGATGAGTAATGGCTGAAATATATCCATATAAGAGCAAAAGACGTTATCATGTCGGTAATTTAAGTGGGATCAATTTTTTAAACTATAAGTGCCACGTTGAAAGAAATGGCCGACAACATAACAGATCTATTAATAATGTAATTTTATAATGGACTGTTTGAATGACTTCCCTTGCTTAGATGTAGTAAGTGAAGCAGAATATTCTCCTGTTAACTGAATCGCACACTCTCGCAAAGATTTAAGAACAAAGACTTTTTCTTGATTTTTTTTTTATTGAGAGACGATTTCTGGACACGTAATGACGTTTTACACAGTATTAATTACAAATAATTACACTAACACAGTATAGTTACTGACATTGATAAAACGTTACTGATTGTCTGATTTAAAAATTTTAGAAATTGTGTTTCTTGAAAAGCGATGAATTAAAGATTTTGAAAATGTGTGTTTCATTAGAAGAGATGAATTATAGTAGGTATTAATACAATAACAGTACTTTCAAGTTGATTGCGAATTGTTGTGTGTATCTGTCGCCATGTTTAAATCGGAAATTCTGTAAGATATATGTTGCTGTCCTAAAAATTAAGGACTTGCTAATTATATGATAAATACTATGTAATATATGTTGATGCTCTCAAAAATTAATGACATGCTAATTGTGGAAATAAATCCACCACTTGCCTTCATATTTAATTTTTTATCGTATGAATTTTAATATTCATAACTGCCGTGAACTTTCTTTTTGTTATTCCGTTTTGTAGCTAACTTATGTATGAAGCACTAAACTGTACTCTGCCCATCAACTGCAATACCTGTTTATGGTTTTTATTTAGTCAATAGTGAATAAGAAATAACTCACACGAATGACCGTCTCTCTACTAAAAGAATTAACTATGTGTCACTCAGATGCTCATTAGAGCAAATCTATTCAAACCAAGGGTGCATTTCTCAGCCCAGGGCATGTTAGCTAAGGATTAGGCAAGCTTAACTGATCGACATTGAGACTAACTGACAGTAGAGATTCTACCAAAGTATTTGTCATGACTAACCAATAACGAAGTACCTGACTATAGACACTGATAATCCAAAATACTAACGTGTAAGGGGCAAAAGTCCGGGCTTGGAAAAAAGTCATTTGTAACATCATTCTGCAATTTTTCATGACAGATATATAACTGTATTAATAAAAGTAATAAAGCAACTCATTGCAAGATGTAGAAATATAACTGGACTAATAAAAGTAGCATAATATGTCATTGCAGGTTACTGAAATATAGCTAGACTATTAAAAGTAGTATAATATATCATTGCAGGATACTGAAATATAACTAGACTATTAAAAGTAGCATAATATGTCATTGCAGGATACTGAAATATAACTATTAAAAGTAGCATAATATATCATTGCAGGTTACTGAAATATAACTAGACTATTAAAAGTAGCATAATATATCATTGCAGGATACTGAAATATAACTAGACTATTAAAAGTAGCATAATATATCATTGCAGGTTACTGAAATATAACTAGACTATTAAAAGTAGCATAATATATCATTGCAGGATACTGAAATATAACTAGACTATTAAAAGTAGCATAATATATCATTGCAGGTTACTGAAATATAACTAGACTATTAAAAGTAGCATAATATATCATTGCAGGATACTGAAATATAACTAGACTATTAAAAGTAGCATAATATATCATTGCAGGTTACTGAAATATAACTAGATTATTAAAAGTAGCATAATATATCATTGCAGGATACTGAAATATAACTAGACTATTAAAAGTAGCATAATATATCATTGCAGGATACTGAAATATAACTAGACTATTAAAAGTAGCATAATATATCATTGCAGGATACTGAAATACAACTAGACTATTAAAAGTAGCATAATATATCATTGCAGGATACTGAAATACAACTGGATAATAAATGTAACAAAGCACAAAATAGAACCAGACTAATAAAAATATCAGAGTACGTTAGTCCTTAACAAATGGGTATAAAATGCTGAACTTCAGTTGGACAAAAAATAAGTATTGCAGACATTTTAACAACCTTACATGTCTAAAGCTTTAAATTTCAGCTGAGAAAACTGGACTTATTGCAACCTTTAAGCAGGAAGGGGTGATAAAACAGGACTTATTAATAAGACTTTCCATGAGAAATATCTGAATATCTAATCAGATGAAAGAAATTTTCAACTACATTTTTTTTTAAAGAGAAGCATTAGTGTCCAGACATAGGATGATTCAGCACGTGACGTCAGAGAGGTTATTATGCACTGATGGTTCTAAGCTTACAACCAGGAAACAGTGTGTGTGTGTGTGTGTGTGTGTGTGCGTGCGTGTGTGTGTGTGTGTGTGTGTGTGTGTGCATTGTGTGTAAGTCTTATTATCTATCTATTATTATCTAGCAAGCTATCGTGCATATATGTCTGTCCAGCCATCAATCCGTTTGTCATTCCATTCACTCATCTTTCTACAAACTATTTATGTCTTTCAATATATATATGGTTAACCCATCCGTCATTCACCCATCCATTTAACTAATCTAATCTATCTATCTATTATAGATAGATCGAGATACATAACTAAATGCAATTATATCAACAGCGATGACACATTGTCCAGACGATTGAGAACAATGACAGAAGAGTGACATCTAAGATATAGAGCATACCTACTTGTGTCCCTTTGACAATGAAGTTTGGAACAAGCTATGCACTACATGACAGCTATAGATATAGTACACAAATTACATGTTCTCCCTCGACAAAGCTTGCAGAATAGAAAGACCATTTTACTTTCTATAAATTTTTTAATAGTATTATGTTTCGTCTAAGCTTTCTTTTCATTTCAAATGCAAACTAAATCTTGGTGAGACCTTTAATTCAAAAGTTCAAACGTTCTCTAAAAACTGTTCCTGGCAAAGGTGCGGACGAGGATCAAAGTGAGGCCCATCATTTCTCCTGGCAATCTTTTCTTAAAAATTTTCCTTTCTCTTTTTTCTTTTAAAAAATGCACTTCGAAATTTCATTTACTTTTTGTCCTTTTCCTTTTCCTTCCACATTAAGATGATATAACTTAACTCTTTCACCTCTTTGTTCCCGACACTCTCTAATCTAATTCCAGACTGAGACATTTCGTTGAACTTTTTAACCTTTTTGCATGTAAAGATAACACTATGTCTACTGTTTGTTCAGATAATAATATTTCATAACGAATGTTCGCATGTTGCTTTAACGGTTTAAACATGTACCTTATATAATTTTTAATCTTTTCCTTTAAGCGTAGCATACGTTTTTTCATGTCTTTCTGTATATGTAACACTGACGTATTTATATTCTTTGGTTGTGGGTGGGGTGGGATGTGCGTCCTCACTGGGAAGGGGAAGAGCAGACAAATGTGGACTTAACTTTATAACATATTATAACTTAAACATTTTTTTTTATAGTGAATCATTTTTTTCTGTTACATTTGTTATACTCACAATGCCCATCTTGCTTTATGATTCTGAATGTTAAATCGTATTGACATGATGAAGTTAAATGATCTGTTCAGTTCCTGAATGCTAGTTAATAAATACTATTGACCTGATAAAGTTTATAATCTGGTCAGTTTCTGAAATTTACTTAATAAATACTATTGATCCGATGAAATTTATAATCTGGTCAGTTTCTAACCATTAGTTAATAAATACTATTGACCTGATTGAAGTTCGTAATCTGGTCAGTTTCTAACTATTAGTTAATAAGTACTATTGGCCTGATAAAGTTTATCATCTGGTCAGTTTCTGAAATTTACTTAATAAAATTAATACTATTGACATTAATACTATTGATAAAGTTCATAATATGGTCAGTTTCTAACCATTAGTTAATAAATACTATTGATCTGATTGAAGTTCATAATCTAATCAGTTCCTGGTTTCTTAAATTTATTTAATAAATACTGTTGACCTGATAAAGTTTATAATTTGGTCAGTTCCTGAATGCTAGTTAATAAATACTGTTGATCTGATAAAAATATAATCCGGTCAGGATTTGTAAATTTACTTAAATAAATACTGTTGATCCGATGAAGTTTATAATCATGTCAGTTGTTCTACATGTCCAAAGCCTAATGGAATGCAATGAAAAGTTTGACAGTGAATAGTAATTAGATTTTAAAATCAGTTAAATTATCAGTGAACGTATGAGACCACAGCCTAGTTTTTATTTTTTTTAAAACCTGAACTGTGTATGTACATATATGTTGAAACGTCATTTCATACAATCTTGCATTGCCTAGTTAGTCTGAACAAATCCGTTTTGATTCAAATACGTCTATGGGATATAGATAGTACAGTTAGGCTGAAAACTGCATTTTGATACAAATGTATGTACTATATAGACAGATAGTGTTATAAAGAAAACTACCCTTTGTTTCATTCTTCAGATATAATCATAGACCCGAACAAACTTCTGCCTACGTCCGCTGTCTATAAAATTACATTTCGTTCTATTTTCGTTCAGATGCAGTCTGCTCTAATGTCTGGAGTTGTTTTCCAGACGTGGATAGAAGCGCGGGTTGAGTTTTGTTAAAATCTTGAAAATCATCTCTTTACTAGAACCAAAAACGCCTGTTCAATTTACAGATTTTCTTGGGCAAAATCTTTGCACGTCAAATGACTGCGTGACACACTTTCTCACTATTGCGATACACGTACAGAATCCATTGTACGCTTGATTTCACACGGGGGAAAAGACTGAATTTTTCTGCAAAGGATCTTGAAAGTCGGGTTCTGATCAAAGGAGGGCATTGGAAAATAACAATTTCTTAAGATCGATGTGCACACATACACGCAAATGCAGGCTCACACAAACACTCATATACACATGCACACACACGCACGCACTCATATATGCATACAAGCACACACTCATATACGTAAACACCTACACATATGCATTCATGCACGTACATACGCACACATACACATATACTCTCACAAACACTCATACGCATAAGCACATACACGCACACACAAAATACGCGCGCATACATGCACACATTTAAATATATACACACGCACGTCAATGGCGCACGCACATACACTGAAACCCAACTGCTATATGACTAGCTATTGATAATTGTTCAACTAGAACATTGAACCGCTTTTGGTGAGCCACTGTTATTTCTTTTTAGAACTTAGAAATTGAAAACACGCTTTATTCTCGCTAGGTAACAACAAGTGCTCGAAATCATCAACACATAACGTTCCGACAAAAATCCACATAGAGACCAAGAACGTTTAGGCTTGTCAAAATATAACAAGTATGACATTTAGACTTGAAGAACACAGAGACCAAGAACGTTTAGGCTTGTCAAAGTATAACAAGTATGACATTTAGACTTGAAGAACACAGAGACCAAGAACGTTTAGGCCTGTCAAAATATAACAAGTATGACATTTAGACTTGAAGAACACAGAGACCAAGAACGTTTAGGCTTGTCAAAGTATAACAAGTATGACATTTAGACTTGAAGAACACAGAGACCAAGAACGTTTAGGCCTGTCAAAATATAACAAGTATGACATTTAGACTTGAAGAACACAGAGACTAATCTGGGGTGACGTTGTAATAATGAAATAAACCAAATATTAACAAAGGTTAATGATATAAAAATATCTACGAGTGACGATGCAGAATATGTAACACTGGTTAAATATGCATATCTGCATCTGTGACGTCGATTATGCTGGTACCGCCATCAATATGACTCACGCCCCCCCCCCCCCATTCATTTACACCGAGAATAGATTAATAAAATAGATACATAAACAGATACATAGTTAGACAGAGAACAGACATAAGGAATGTTTAGATTGTAATGTGAGGATTAGATGGTTGATTTAATGAATAAAATTATATGATATCAACCTACTATGTCAATTCCATTTCACACCATACATTAATACTTACGTCGGGTGTTCTGTAGTATGTAATAAATAATCACTAACTAACAAATGGGCTACCGAACTTCCAATTCTAAACCTGACATTAGAATGACGATTAAAACATAAACACAGATACTGCACAATGATGAAGAATTTAGTTATATTTATAGAAAATACGCAATGAAGGGAGAAAGATTTATCCAGTTAATGTTTCAATGTTTTGCCCACACCATTTAGAGAAGAAATTGTGATTGTCTAGTTCTTAGTGTTCACCCCATTTAGAGAAGAAATTGTGATTGTATAGCTCATAGTGTCCACCCCATTTAGAGAAGAAATTGTGATTGTATAGCTCATAGTGTCCACCCCATTTACAGAAGAAATTGTGATTGTATAGCTCATAGTGTCCACCCCATTTAGAGAAGAAATTGTGATTGTACTTACTTAAATTTGGACTTACCAAATTTATTGCATGTGTCCGTGATGTGTCTAATTGACAGCTGGTATCAAGCATCTTGATTGACAGCTGGTATCAAGCATCTTGGTTGACAGCTGGTATCAAGTATATCTTGGTTGACAGCTGGTATCAAGTATATCTTGGTTGACAGCAGGTGCCAAACACATCAAGAATATAGTCTTCTAGCTCTAGGCCTGGAGAGTAACAGCGTTCTAATTAAAAGCCCCTCCTCATAGCAAAAACCTAAAGCGAGTATGATTATGTGAAAATCATAAACTTGCTCTGAACCTAAGCTTTTCTTTGTCATTTTAGTCACTTCTTACAGATAGACTTTGATTAGGGGATTGCACAAAATCACACAACCAAGATCAAATACACACACACACACACACACACACACGCAAACACACACACACACACACACACACACACACACACACACACACACACACACACACGCACACACACACGCACGCACACACACACATACACACACACACTCTCTCTCACAAACACACACAAACACACACAAACACACACAAACACACAAACACACACAAACAAACACACAGAGAAACACACACATGCACACACACAAACACACACACACACACTAGAACACACACACACACACAGACATATATATATACATTCACAAACATAAACAAGTTTCATATACCATCATTTGCACTAGCAAACGCTCTATTAATTCAAACACATTCAATGTGCAATCGACATATTGTGAACTATTTTTAATCTTCTCTAGTCGCTTGTTATTCTTACCCAGTTTCTCAAGAGATAAATTACAATTTAAAAGAGAAGGTAGAATTATCCATTGTTAAGTCAGTCTTTTAAAAAAATGAAAGAATGTGTGATCGGGAGTGGAGAAAAATAATATGTAAGATTCAGAAAATGGTGGAGATGAAGAGAGAAGCAAAATTCCATTTATTTGTTGTTGCGAGGAAAGATAAGTGCTTAAAGTCCAAAATCAACGCAATATTTTGCATAAGTAGAGAGAGCTGTTTCCTTTGTTTAGAAATCCTAAGTTTGAGACATTTGTGGAATTCGTCTGCTGTAGAAATTTAAACCAATCAATAAGTCCTAAATTGTTAATCATATTTGTTCACTCCTAAAAAAAAAAAAGTAGCTTAAAATTTAAAACGTAGGTTTTCAGAAAAAAAAATAATATCGCAAAGCAAATTTCTTGGAGAAATGAAATACATGACAACGGTAGACGCATAGAGTTAATGACGTGCAGAGCAGAATATGCAATCTACTTGTAATCACCAATTGTCCTCGTGGGCTGCACGTGTCCCATATGTATAATAAATGTGCTTGTGCTTGTGTGCGTGTGTGTGCGTGTGTGCGTGTGCGTGGTGGCTGATTGTGTATGGATGAATATATTTATGCAGACCCCTATGTAAATACGCATGAATACATAAGGAAAACATGAAGATGGAAGAAAAACAGAAAAGGAAAAAAGAAAAGACGATAAAGAAAAAATATATAAAAAATATATAAAGCAAACAATATTTGTAAATTTTTATCGCCTGCGAGGCCTTCCAAAAGATCATAGCATATGAAGACGTATCAGAAGAAAGAAGCAGAGAGGCAGAGAAAGAAAAGGGTAGTGGGGGTGAGGTGAATAGGTGGGTGTTGGTGAATGGGTGATGATGGTGGTGATAATGAGGAATAAAAACAATAAGAAAAAGGGAAGAACAATAGAACAAAATCGCAACAATATGTTTGCTTTCTAGGATGACGATGGTGATGGTGATGATTTGATGATGATGATGATGATGATGATGATGATGATGATGATGATGATGATGATGATGATGATGATGATGATGATGATGATAGAGAATATAAAAGGAAAAAATATAAAATATATTTTCGCTTCCCAGACCGTTTCAAAAGATCCTAGCCTGTGCACTGCTTTGAAGTAACCGGAATCACACATCGCCATTGATTGTCTTGCGTGCACTGTGTGCAAACGCAGGAAGCCAGTCGCAGACTTTGTACAAAAGATGATTAGACCCAACAATGGGCCGATTTTCTCCGGAAGCACTCAACCTCTGGGCTCTTTTTGCGCAATTTTGACACAAAATGAGAGGCATTGGAAAACCGATTTACACTGATTGTGACCACGTTTTACATCCAGGATATTGCAATTAGTTAGTTCGCTTGACGTACTAGCTGAAACCTTTTACAGTTTCAAGCAGTATTCATTGAAACTTACATTTACCGGACACAAAGGAAACAGTATTCATTGAAACTTACATTTACCGTACACACAAAGAAAACAGTATTCATTGAAACTTAATTTACCGTACACGCAAAGAAAACAGAAGTACGTATAAACAGCACAGATAGATAGATAGATAGATAGATAGATAGATAGATAGATAGATAGATAGATAGATAGATAGATAGATAGATAGATAGATAGATAGATAGATAGATAGATAGATAGATAGATAGATAGATAGACAGATAGATAGATAGATAGATAGATAGATAGATAGATAGATAGATAGATAGACTCTTAATGTGTATCTTAAACAGCTTCATCCCAACACGTTCACTTGCATATAACATTTGTGAAATTAATTTCACAGAATTCTCAGAAAGCATTAGTAGAGTGCAGTGGATAAACGTGTAAGTTAAGAAAAAAGTGACTTTAAGTGTCCAGTGAAATAGTTACAACAACGCCACATTTGTGCATTTTGCTTTATTTCAAGCGATTTAGGACTTCCGTCGAATTTTGAGGACGAGAATGTAGACGAGAGTGCAATACTGGAAGACTTAAGTGCAATACTGAATGACGAGAGTGAAGACGAGTGCAATACTGAATGACGAGAGTGAAAACAAGAGTGCAATACTGAATGACGAGAGTGAAGACAAAAGTGCAATACTGAATGACGAGAGTGAAGACAAGAGTGTTTTGTCTTAGGTTGACGAGAGTGAAGACAAAAGTGCAATACTGAATGACGAGAGTGAAGACGAGTGCAATACTGGATGACGAGAGTGGAAACAAGAGTGCAATACTGAATGACGAGAGTGAAGACAAGAGTGTTTTGTCTTAGGTTGACGAGAGTGAAGACAAGAGTGCTTTGTCTTAGGTTGACGAGAATGAAGATAAGAGTGCTTTGTCTTAGGTTGATGAGAGAGAAGACAAAAGTGTTTTGTCTTAGGTTGACGAGAGTGAAGACAAGAGTGTTTTTTGTCTTAGGTTGACGAGAGTGAAGACGAGTTCAATACTAGAGGACAAGAGTAAAGATAAGATTACAATCCTGGATTACGAGAGTGAAGACAAGTGTGCAATACTAGAGGACGTGAGTGCCATACTAGAGGACAGGAGGACTACTAGAATGCAGTACTAGAGGACGAAAGTGAAGACAAGTATCAAATACTACAAGACAAGAGCCGATATCATCATTTCAAGACAATAAAAGAGCTACATTCATCATAATTATGTTACTTAGAGAGAGCCGATATCATTCAAGACAGCAAAAGAGCCAGGTTCATCATATCTAACTAAAAGAGACTTGTGTTCATTCAAATTTGCAATATAAAGAATAACAATTAAAATATCGGGTCTGTCATATGTTGTAATTTAATGACAGGATTCGTTTAATACTTTGCGATGAAAGAGCTGGATTGTTCTCAGAGGTATATTAGAATCGTCACATAGACAAAATAATTACTTTTTAAACTTTAATCAATCGTCAGTGTTGCTAGAAGGGCGACAATAGCGATGTATAGATCCAATACTCCATAAATCTACACAGAGCATTTTCCGACAAAGTTAATATTTTTTTTAAAGTGTTTGCATTAATCGACGAGAAGAGTTCAAAGGTTACATTGCTAAAAGTTCTATGAGCACCTATAAAATAAAATTGTATTCTATATTTACCGTTTACGTTTTTAACTCTCCCTTGGCCTTAATTGGAATTCTTTTTTTCCAAATTCTGTCACTTTTTGTTGTTTTTTAAGTTAGAAGCAAAACAACAATTCTATAATATTATACCGTTAGTGTACTTTGGAAAAGAATATTTTTTCCAAAAGTTGTCTTATAACTGTTTTCTTTCCAGAATTGTCTCAGGAGTGTTTTTCTTTCCAAAGATGTCTTATCTTAGGAATGTTTTCTTTCCAAAGTTGTCTTATCTTAGAAATGTTTCTTTTCTAAATATATCTTATCTTAGAAATGTTTCCTTTCCAAAGATGTCTTATCTTAGAAATGTTTCCTTTCCAAAGATGTCTTATCTTAGAAATGTTTTCTTTCCAAATTTGTCTTGGAAATGTTTTCTTTCCATATTTGTCTTATTTTAGACATTGTTTTAAGTTCTTTTATGAATGTTTGCTTTCAAAAGTTATCTTACTTTTAGGAATGTTGTCTTTCCAACGTTGTCTCATCTGGGGAATGTTTTCTTTCCAAAGTTTACTTTTCTTTGGAATGCTTTCTTTCCTAAGGTGACTATCTTTGAAATGTTTTCTTTCCAAAGTTCTATTAGAAATGGTTTCTTTCCAAAGTTTACTTTTCTTTGGAATGCTTTCTTTCCAAATTTGACTATCTTTGAAATGTTTTCTTTCCAAAGTTGTCTTATCTTCGGAATTGTTAATTTTTAAGTTGTCTGTCTCTTAAGAATATTTTATTTCCAAATTTGTCTTAGCTTAGGAGTGTTTTCTTTCGAAAGTTGTCTTATCTTTGAAATGTTTTCTTTCCAAAGTTGTCTTATCTTAAGAATATTTTCTTTCCAAAGTTGTCTTATCTTTGCATGTCGAAAATAAACACACGATTGACACCTAAGTAACACAAGGAAGTCAGAGCAACATACTGGGTCACGGCTTCTAAAGTTGGAAGGAAAATAAAAAATCTCACAATATGGCGCGTGAGCCTAAGCTAACAGTGAAGACGTGATTATGTTTTCAATTATTCCTTTCACACAACCATTGTCAAATTCACTTGGATTTACAGTAATACAGAGACACATTTTCAAGTATTCCTTTCACACAACCATTGTCAAATTCACTTGGATTTAAAGAAATACAGTAACACTGTTTTCAAGTATTCCTTTCACACAACCATTGTCAAATTCACTTAGATTTAAATTAATACAGACACTGTTTTCAAGTATTCCTTTCACACAACCATTGTCAAATTCACTTCGATTTAAAGTAATACAGAGACACTGTTTAATCGATTTCTTGACATGGTTGAAACCGCGTCCAGAGTTTCCATGACATACGTTTTGTTGTTTTGCGTACAACTTTACCTGCCTGTCACTTTTGTTGTTGTTGTTTTGTGTACATCATTTCTGCCTGTCATTTTTTTGTTGTTGTTTTGTGTACAACTTTACCTGCCTGTCATTTTTGTTGTTCTTTTGCCTACATCTTTGTCTGTCTGCCATTCTTATTGTTTTGCGTACATCTTTATCTGCCTGTCACTTTTGTTGTTGTTTTGCGTACATCTTCATCTGCCTGTCACTTTTGTTGTTGTTTTGTGTACATCATTTCTGCCTGTCATTTTTTGGTGTTGTTTTGTGTACAACTTTACCTGCCTGTCATTTTTGTTGTTCTTTTGCCTACATCTTTGTCTGTCTGCCATTCTTATTGTTTTGCCTACATCTTTATCTGCCTGTCACTTCTGTTGTTGTTTTGTGTACATCATTTCTGCCTGTCATTTTTGTTGTTGTTTTGCGTACAACTTTGTCTCCCTGTCATTTGTGATGGTTCATCTGGCAGAACTGCTACTTCTTCTATAAGAAGTTGATTCTTGTTGGCTTCATAATCTTGGAATTCAAGTTGCTAGTAATATAGCCTGTCGCATTTGTTAGGAATATATTACTGCTTACATAATGTTGTCTATCGTACTTGATAGGTAAAATGTTACTGTTAATTGTATTACTACTAAATGTTACTGCTTACATAATGTTGTCTATCGTACTTGATAGGTAAAATGTTGCTGTTAATTGTATTACTACTAAATATTACTTCTTACATAATGTTGTCTATCGTACTTGATAGGTAAAATGTTGCTGCTAATTGTATTACCTCTAAATAAATATGCTATAACTACTATGTCGACACGTACACGCTGTGTACTTTGTTAAATGATTTACCGAAAAACACAATATAATTGGCATCTTTTGTTATGTAAGAGTAGACAAACTATGAACACACATTGACATATATATTTAAACGCACGCACAAACGTATATACACACACACACTCATGACAAACATACCGAGTTTCCGTTAGTCGAAAAGTTTCGGTCTTCAGCAGGATGGTTCCAAATGTGACAGGAAATTTAACGACTATCAGACATAAGGCCATCCGTTTCCAGTGCCAAGCTAAATGGACAGGACACTGCGGAAACATCAAGAGGAAGCAGAGCCAATGGTGTATTGGTCCAAAACTGACTGTATATTGCGGAATAGAATCAGTCCATTTCTGAAAAAAAAAAGGAAGGACCAAATAACTTCTATATATTTAGCTTACTGGTTATCGGCTGCTCTTGATTGCTTTATTTTTGTATCCAGATATCCAGAGTACTTTTGGGATGATATGATTTACGCAATGAATAATTTTCCTTATGATAACCTCATATCCATGTTCTATATCTTCTGATTATCCCCATGTTATTCAGTTAATATTTTATTTTTTCGCGTTGATCTCTGTCCATAAATAGGGCGTTTATAAGCAATCGGGTGAGATAATTGCCAGCAATTTAAGCCAAAACATTTAACAGTACGTCATGGGACTCCTACACTACAATACATCATGGGACTCCTACACTAAAATACACAATGGGACTCTTACACAACAATATAGCTTGTTAACCATTCTCTATAGTAACAGTATTATATCAGCTTGTTAGCAATTCTCTATAGTAACATAGATCAGCTTGTTAGCCATTCTCTATAGTAACACAGATCAGCTTGTTAGCCATTCTCTATAGTAACATAGATCAGCTTGTTAGCCATTCTCTATAGTAACGTAGATCAGCTTGTTAACCATTCTCGACTAAAGTAACATAGAAAATCTTGTTAACCATTTTCTGACGTAACATAGATCAGCCTGTTAACCATTCTCCCTTTTGCTAATGGATATTTGCTATGTTCTGCCCTACTCTAAAGTTGTGTGCATAGTGACATCAGTCTGTTGCCATTCTTCAAGCGCTACTAACAAAATTAGCGTCCGAACTCTCTGATAATGGATAGTTGCTATGCTCTGCTCTGTCGTAAATTATTAGAGAATATCAAAGATTTTCCTTACAGAATAAACTATTTTGCTTGTCTAACATTTGAAGAAGACCATCAGGGGGTCCCTTTGGAATGCCATGTTGCTTGCTCAGGACATTATCATCCATCTATCTTTTTTCACTATATATTTTTTTCTTTGCAGCAGCCTCAATCCTGAGATCTTTGCTCTATCCCCTAGGAAGTGGTGTACAGTCTAGTCTTGCTGCAACTTGAATCTTCAGGGGAGACAGCAAGATTATAAGTCTCTTCAGAATCCAGTAGGGGAACCAAGTGCCTCCAAGGCCAGCCCATGACTGATAACATCAAATTGATAAAAGGTTCTTGGAGATCTTTGGAGGGAAAACAACTTTAGCATCACCATCATCTTTTGTGTCTAACTTATTTTATAAATTGCATTTTCTTACTTACTTTCAACAAATAATATTATGTATTATGCTGTATTATGGTTATTACCTGGCAATAAAAAATGTACTATGATAAAAAAGTTTTGTTAGGCACCATATTTTGAAAAGGGGCATTCACATCAACAAAGCCAGGGGCTAAAGATACATAAATAATAATACCCTGCAGTATCTTAGGTGAACACATTTTCTTTTATAAAACTGGCTCTGTAAATCAACCACAAGGAAAAATAAGCCATTCCATATATATCACAGTAATTTATCTGTATAAATTCATAATTTCCAGACATTCTTTCAGCTATATAAATGTTACTAAGATTACAACAGGAAATATGCTCCAAACATTATCATATACACAGATGTAATGTCTGGAAATTATAAATGTATATGAGGAAAAAATAATGTACTGGGATAAACTGTTTTAGATTTCCCAATATTATGCAAGCCATATTTTTATTAATCAATGCCGCAGTGATTGTTCCATGGTAATGTACAGAATGTAATGATGGAGAGTTCTGTATCTATGTGTATGACGAGGTAAGTCATTTAGTTCTTTCCAAGAAACAGTCTCTGTATCGTTAAAGCCAATTAAAGTGTGGCTTACGCCATATCAATAAATCTGACACAACATCCCTCTACGTGGTGCTTTCCTCTGAAGCATTATCGTGTCGTGTCGTGTCGTGTCACACACCATCACATGACGTAACTACTCTTAATATTTTATTCAGTGCACCATTTTAAATTTTAATAAAAAGTTTAGATTTGTTAATGTAAATAGTAAGTGTACTACTTGCTAATACAAAGCATAGTTCTTTGATGTCAACTGTAACCTGGACTTTGACAGTAATTCTACAAAAACACACTTTATCATTAATAAATGAGCTTATTTAACTCTGAAATGCCCTTTAATGATCCAGACCTCTGAGAAAGAAATCAGGAATATATATGTATCTTTAGCTAATAGGACTCCACATTCGTTCGTTGTGCCGAAAAAGACATTTTAACTCTTACAACTTAATGTTTACTTCCATTGAAAACAGACAGCCATGAATCATTTCCGCATTGCAATCTTGGATCACAAGTGAGACCACCTACCTTTTCGTAAAAAAAAAAAAAGAGAGAAGAAGTAAAAAGAAAGGAAAAACTGCTTCCATGTTTATATTCATGGGACCGGAAGCACAAACTACCGCTACCTGGACACGGTAACAGATAACGACCCAATAGCACGCTCTTTGACTTACAACGAGAAATTCTCAGCTCTTTGAGACGTGAAATCCTCACAATGAAACAAAAGTGAAACACAAAAGTAGCACTTTTACACGTGAATTGTTTTAATGAAACAAATGAAGCACGAAACCTACACTTTTAAGGCACTTTCAGACGTGAGGTCCTCATAATGAAACCAATGAAACATGAAATGTGGTATTTAATGCACTTGAAAACATTAATTCCTTACAAAGGACAAATTATACACGAAACGTGACATTTAGTGAACTTACAGACGTGACATCCTCACAATGAACACGTGAAACATGAAATGTGATATTTAAGGCGCTGTTAGATGTAAGACCTTGAAATGAAACAAATGAAACACGAATTTGTGACATTTAAGGGAGGCTCTTTAAATATAAAGTCTTTAAAATGAAACAAATGAAATACGAAACAAGACATTTAAGGCACTGTTATACTGGAAGTTCTCACAATGAAAGATATGAAGCACGAAACGTGACATACGGAAAGTTCTCACAATTTAATAAATGAAGTGCGAAACGTGACATACGGAAAGTTCTCACAATTTAATAAATGAAGCGCGAAACGTGACATACGGAAAGTTCTCACAATTTAATAAATGAAGCACGAAACGTGACATACGGAAAGTTCTCACAATTTAATAAATGAAGTGCGAAACGTGACATTTCAGGTGCTGTATTGTGAAGGGTGACAGTTATATTTTTCTGCTTTACTGCCACACTTTCAGGACACACTACAGGATGTATATGCCCTTGACCTCAGAAGCACACGAATTCTCTAGTGTCGTGTGCAAAATTATGTGTTCTTGCATTGTCTCTGGTAAGGGTAAAATGTCCGAGGAGTGCAAGCCTATTAACACCTGCTAGAGACAATGCACACATTTTGCATTTTGTACACGACCCTTAAGACTTTATGTGCATGCTCTTCTGGTTAGCTAATCACAAAAGCGAGAATACGTGTGACCGTGATTTGTAGCCCCATGCATCCCCTTAACAACAACAAAAAAGTAACACTTAATTCAAAGTCTCCCATCTTGGCCAGGCAGTATTACTACAGGAATTCAGTCCCTTTCACTAGTGCCTCTTCCATGAAGGACTCTGTGGCATGGTAAGCCTCGCGTTTAATTACTAGTTATTTCCCCTTAAATTTTCCAAAGCCCTTGTGAGAAAAAGAGGAGAGGAAAAACCTCGTAATAATGAATAGAAAATGCGGCGAATTGACTGAGGATTGACGAGGGATCTCATTTGCACATTAGTCTACAGTGAGTCGATGCTCTTTGAATTTCTTTTAGAAAACGAGTTCCTGGAGAACGATCCCGGTGAAGACTGTGCTAGGTTATCACGTGACAGTTTGCTCATATGCTCCTTCACTCATTTCGCATACACTTGAAAGTGTACTAAACAACGCTTAGTTTGCAAAGTGTTATCTGTCGTATGAGATACAGGGCTTGTTTGTTTGCTTGGTTTTTTTGTTTGTTTGTTTGCTTGCTTGCTTGTTTATTTGTTTGTTTGTTTTAAGTGAAATTTTTCTTACTTTTAATGAATGCAATTATATAATTTATTTTATCGAGTTTATTATTTACCCAGCCTTTGAAAGACGATTGTAGTCTTGCTGACATCAGTACTACACTACAATTCAAAATGTCTTGTAATTTTGTGCCAGGCCTCGCTGTTCTAAATGTTATAATTCTGTACTGCCTCAGTGCGCAGAATCGAGTGCGAACCTTGCAAAATGTGAACAATGAAGACAAAAGCTAGACCATTGCATATGGAATATAAGCCAGTGAAATTTACCGCGGATTTTCCATATCCGATCACCGAGCCTTGTTTATATCTCCTTTATCTGTTCTTTCATGTCTCTCAGTTAATATCATCTTCTCAAACTACTAGGCCAATCCTTTACAATAGCCGTTGATGCCAGCCATATTTTTTTCTCCCACCAAAGTATTCATTTATTATGTAGCCTGTCATTTGTTGTTGCTTTTGCTATCGAAAAGTTTTTCTTCTGCATACAAATGTGACAATTTATCAGTTATTTCCAGTGCCCTTCGCTAGCTGCCAAGGATCCATGGCGTCGCTTCCTGGAAACGGGGCTAGCGTCGGCGCTGCTGCTATGGAGATGCGCGCTGATTGACAAGCGGAGAATATGTGCAACGGAGTATGAGACTAGTGGTTAAAACATTATCGGCTTCAAGACTGGGGTCAGAAAAGTGAAGAACGTGTTCATATTTGTGACAAAGAACGGTTGTCGTTTTAATTTTTGTTGCTTTCCTTTCGTCACCTTATTAAATGTCTTCTTAAAACCATTTGTAGTAGTAGTAGTAGTAGTAGTAGTAGTAGTAGGAGGAGGAGGAGGAGGAGTAGAAGTAGTAGTAGCAGTTGCAGTAGTAGCAGTAGTAGTAGTAGCAGTAGTAGTAGTAGTAGTAGTAGCAGTAGTAGTTTTTACTGTGATGTTTTATGACCTTTAACATGCCAAGACGTACATAGAGAAATGGGGGAGGGGGAAACTGTTAGGAAAGCAAATCTTTCAATGGGGAAATTAACGTTTAGAAAACTTTCAAACTAGAATTACAATTACTACAATAGGTGTAGCATACAATTACTGGGACATATGTAGCATACAATTACCAGGACAGGTGTAGCATACAATTACTGGGACATGTGTAGCATACAATAACCGGGACATGTGTAGCATACAATTACCGTGACAGGTGTAGCATACAATTGTTGGGACAGGTGTAGCATACAATTACTGGGACGCTTGTAATATTAATTATATTATCACAGCGGATATGAACTTTACCATGTATAAGGCATTTTTTATTTTAGATCCGCCAGAATTAAACTGTTTTTAAAGACCAAGTGAAATGGAATCTAGGTCATACATAGTTTGTGAACGAGATTTGCCCCGTTACTAAGATACACAATCCCCAAGCCCTTGAGGTAAAAGCAAGCAGAAGTGACGTCACAAGTGTAATTTTCTCTGGTACACCGTACGACTTTGATCCAATTTGCGCTGATGACAGCGAAAGTTCATCTGATAGTAATTCACATACCATTTCTAATGATGTTGGAGATACTGAGGAAACAATGACTGATGATTACTATTATTGGCATTGCTAAACTGTCCGGAAAAGACTTGTCTGCTTTGCATTTTGTATCTTCTTGGAAGTGCACGCTACACACTACCGTCTATGCAGTGGGATGAAAGTTTTTTTCTTTTTAGCTTTGTAATCCACTTTTTTCGTGATTTGTGATTGTGGGGAAATGTAAAAAGAAAAGTGAATATTTTTCGTTTGCATTCTGTTTGTACAGCCATATGCACAGCAATATTTATCAGTGTTTTAATTTTTCAAACCACGCTTTTTACGCAAGACAATTATGTCGGACAGCGCACGCTCTTAACGAAAGACAATATGTCGGACAACGCACGCTCTTAACGAAAGACAATATGTCGGACAACGCACGCTCTTAACGAAAGACAATATGTCGGACAACGCACGCTCTTAACGAAAGACAATATGTCGGACAACGCACGCTCTTAACGAAAGACAATATGTCGGACAGAGCATGCGGATTGTAGTTGTGACGTCCAATGTTATGTTGCTATGGTGAGAAGTCAATCTCGCAAATGAACGAGAGCTCTGATTTCTTTCAGAAATATTGACTTTCAGTCTGAAATAAATGCATTTATACAAATCTCTGAAAGTTTGGATTTTGCAGTCTTGATTCTAAGAAATTACTCAATGGGAATTACTCATTTCATACAGATTCATTCTTATCTGTGGCCAGATTCCATTTCACTTGGTCAAAGATAATCCCAATATTTCAAGGTTGATTGCAGCTCGTATTATGATAGCGTCTGAAATGTTTGTCACAGTGTTCGGAGAACTAATGTTTCACTCACAAATCGAAAATACAATTTGCCTTAAGAGCTAACGAACTAGGCTGTTTGAAATTATCTCCATTATAAAAGCAAACTATATAAAGTCCTATATAAAATTATTTCCGTTATAAAAGCAAACTATATAAAGTCCTACATAAAATTATTTCCATTATAAAAGCAAACTATATAAAATCCTACATAAAATTATTTCCATTATAAAATCCTACATAGAATTTCCAGCACGGGTGTTTTACAGAATTATTGACAGGAAATAATAATGTTAAAAGGATTTGACAACAATTCATAACTGTACGCACACAAAATTTGTAATATTTTAAATTGTTTCCAAATGAAGTAAGTGATATTTCTCAAAGAGACATTCTTAGTAATAAAAGGCATCAACTGTATTAAGGCATTGAGAATTCCAATGTTTATATTAAATACTAAAACAAGGACACAATTCTCTTAAGAAAATGTGGCGGAGTAAATTTGCCTATCCCTATTTCTAAACTTAACTGTTATATAAATTGCTAAGTGTCAAAGTGGCCCGACCCTTGAGCACTGCTTGTGCTAATATATTTAAATGTCAAAGTTGGAAGTAAACAACTCAGATGAAGAATGTGCTAGACTTGGTGATGTAATCTAAACTGATTTTAGGTGGATGAGTAATTCTTATTATCCAATGGTTAAGATTTACAAGAATGAGACCAGCCAATGGGCTGAGATCAAAAGTTTACTTACTGTAAAGAATTCTTTTGTCGAATCACTTTTAATTTGGTGTGGCAAGAAGTCCGGTCATGAAAGGCGACCATTAGCATAATGGTGAGTTAACTGACTGATTGAGAGTGAATGGACTTAAAAATATTTCATGCATTTTGCTATTGATTATGTTATACTTGTGCTTTACGTAGAGATGTATTATGTGAGCAGACTATTATTTCTACAAATGTTTGAACTAAGATGCTCGTATATAGTATGCTTAACGCTTGAAGTTGTTTCTAGTGAACCTGTTCATAAAACTATTATGCTGTATGTGTGTATCAGGCTAATCAATACTGTTGAAGAAAACTGTAAATTGAGACTTAAAAATAAGAAATAATGGAGTTAGAGATGAATAAACTGGAAACTTAGTGTTTGTTCCTTGATTATATTTTCAGGGAATAAGAAGCCATTTTTGATTATACCTGAATCTTCTGGTTTACTGATTTATAAACTGCTATGACTGAAGGAGACTCAAGAAGTTTCTACCCCCATTGTGTAAGTGTACACTGCACTTTGTAGGTGTATGGTGGCAAAGTATTCTGACTGCATCATGGAATTTCTGGTATAAGGAAGTTTCTGGAAATTGCTACACTTGTTGTTCTGCTTGAGGGAACTAATAAGGTGGAGTGCCCAGACTAGCCTCGAAAGAATAGCACTCATCAGTGTCCTACAACATGCAAGAGAAACATGTAAAACTGCCAATTCCCTTCTAAAAATAGACGTGTGTCTCTTTTACCAAATTACACAAAAGACTATTGCGGCTTTGCCTATACAAGGTTACATACAAGATACTATTGTTACAATCTCTATAACTCCATTTCTCTTCTCTGACAAGTGTTTTATATTGAGAGATTAAGATTTATATTAAGTTATTTTATCCTGTGATTGACTTTAATCTCTTGAATTATGTGTTAAAATATAAGGCTCTATAAATATTGAAATTATTCGAATGTGGTTCATGGTAATATTAATGACAAATAATCTTTTTCATTCTATTTGCTCTATGTATATTTGATTGTTGATTTAATAAATTTATTAAACTTCTTTCACGTATTGATAACCTTATGTTGCAGATAAAATTGCAAATGTGTATTATTTTTTAAAACATTTCTACCTTCAGAGATATGATCCTATTGTTGTTTATTCGACAAGTCAGATATTGGCAGTTTATTAACATTGTAACGCACATCGTAACGGGTCAACCATGTCGATGACAAGATATCATGTAAATATCGACCAGGTCCAAGCACCCATTCATTTAGTAGGCAGACAATCAATATCTTAGAACAATCTCTCTGAGTTTGAGGCTCGTCATCTTCATTTCAATTAGCCACGGATTACAAATTTACACGATCTCAAATAAACAGTGAAGAAAGAAAGAAAGAAAGAAAGAAAGAAAGAAAGAAAGAAAGAAAGAAAGAAAGAAAGAAAGAAAGAAAGAAAGAAAGGAAGGAAGGAAGGAAAAAAGAAGAAAAAAAGAAAGAATGAATGAATGAAAGAAAGAAAGAAAAAAGAAACAAACAAACAAACAAACAAACAAACAAACAAACAAAGAAAGAAAGAAAGAAAGAAAGAAAGAAAGAAAGAAAGAAAGAAAGAAAGAAAGAAAGAAAGAAAGAAAGAAAGAAAGAAAGAAAGAAAGAAAGAAAAAAAGAAAGTTTACTAAACTAAGAACAGTTTCAAAAGAATTAAACTTTTATTTGATGTAATGATTGGTTGAAATACAGAATGTGGGCCATGATGAGTTTCAACAGAACTAAGCTTTGCTTTGATGTAATGATTGGTTGAAGTACAAATTATGGACCATGAATAAATATGGGTTTGTCAATAAATTATGTCTTGCTTTTTTTCTCCCCCTCCCTCTTTCTTCAAAATAGTTGCTCCGACCAGTAAACAATTTGTATGGGTGTCACATCTGACAAACTTCCCTCCCCCTTCTTGTTTCCAGATAGTAAAAATACTGGCATTCAAATTCTATTTAGGTGTGAGCCTACACAGATTTAATCTTGAGCAGAATGAAATTCTTATTTAAATAAATCATTGATTTTTAAATTCTTGGTCTATAACATTATGTTTAAATTAAAAATATTGTGGTTGATACATTTATGACTGGGAGTAATTAAATTTAACTGAAAGAGGTGTTTCAATCTTTGAACGTGAGATTTCATAAATGTATAGCATATGGAACTGCCTCATTCAATAATCCTAAGGGGAATTAATCTAACATCCTCTTTTTTCAGTCAAGTAGTTTCGGATAGTAATAAATGAAAAATTATGTCAAGCTCAGGCAGAGAGAAAATGGATGCATTACTGTGTGAAAGAGGTTTTATAAGCTTGTTGTCTGATCTATGAAGTAGAATACTACAATTCGGTAGATTCCCTCCCTTGAGGTGAACAATCTTTATATATACAACATGTATTTCTGACTCGAGAAACGTCAGCAAGCCAACTTCCGGTCGAACACTACTGAGGATGTTAGGGTAAATCTCTTGGTTGCTCTTAACCCTTTCATCTGCATGAACTCCCCCAACCTCCGCGTCTTCCCTGGCTCTCAGTGTTGGTATGCTACACCAGATGACTCCATAACATTACATACAATGGTGTGTTATGGATGTGGGGCGGGGAGGTGCGTAGGGCCTGGGTACTGAGCATACCATATTTTTCTGTGATGTGGTAGAGGTGCCAAAGAAGGGATCAGTCCCAGGGGGAAAAAAAATCCATCCCGGATGGCAATTAATTTAGGCCTCTGGCTCCGTAAAAAGTGCACACCATTCAAATCCCAAACGACAGTCAAGATTAACAAGTTGAAAAAAAGACTGCGGTATGATATTTATATTCCTGATGAATTGCCATAAGATATTTATATTCCTGATGAATTGCCATAAGATATTTATATTCCTGATGAATTGCCATAAGATATTTATATTCCTGATGAATTGCCATAAGATATTTATATTCCTGATGAATTGCCATAAGATATTTATATTCCTGATGAATTGCCATAAGATATTTATATTCTTGATGAATTTTCTGCATATGGGAATTAACATTGATCCAAATATTTTATTCGTCATAGAGTATCTCATGACTCTTGGTTAAGTCCGTTAAATTTACTTTGGTGAAATTACTTTCAGGCAGCCGGTGATTGGATGCAAGTGACTACCTACTGTTCGACAATAGACGAGGGGTCTTCTACTGCAACATTGGTTATTTTCGAACTTCGCAAATTACTCACACTGACTGACGCATTGATCATGCTAATTAATCCAAAAGCTGCGTACTGCGTAATCAGCGCCAGTACGGCACATATTGTGATCAAGTATAATTGTTTTGTTGTTTTTTTTATCACACAGTCTGAGCCTCATTTTTTGTTGTTGTTGTTACATTGTCTTTATTTATGCCATTACAGAGTCAACTCATTAAGCTACCCACTGCTTCTCATATCCCACCCTTCTGGTTTACTCATCTTCTGTGTCAGTGTCACACTCTGTCATTGCCATTACACAATAACAACGGCTGCCTGCTACAGTCAGGTCACAACTGGTATATTTTCACTCCTTCAAAACAGCAGATAAGCGGGTCGATGTTATTACTTAACCACCACCATCCCGTCATACCTCCGTCACCCGCAAAATTATTAATCGTCGACCGATATTTTATTCATTCAGCTCGCCCAGTCTCTTCTACACAAGACAGCGGATCTTCTTTAATTATAAGTTATATATCGACTACTCCCTTACCCAAGATATATTTGATACAAATAACCTGGGGCATTTTTAATCATTATCAACAAATGTCTGCATACGCAGAAGCACATGAGAGAGAGAGTGAGAGAGAGAGAGGCTGTGAACTGTCAATCGGATAACCGATCGTTAATAATTAACCGGTGAGTAAAATTATTAACCGGTTAACCGTTCAGTCCTCGTTGTCCAAGATTGCTCGTTCCTTACTTTGTCATGTCGTCATTAATCAATTCACATATAATGGCAAATCTATACCTTACACCAGGGTTTCTCATCCGCGAATCCGCAACAAGTCGCTAGGACTCCCCGAGAGATCGTGTTTGAAAACAGAAATGTATCGTGCAGTAATTTTTATGCAAGGGATCCCTGAGACCTGAAATTTATTTCAATCGTTCTTCCAGTGTAACAGGGCTAAAAACTATTGTATTCATAGTAGAAAGGTTTGTCACGTGATAATACAACAATTCTGCAATGAACAATGGCGGTCCTATTTCTTCAGAACGCGAGCCTCCCATATTGTTCAAATTTTCAATGAAACTGACACAAACCATGAACTCGTTTGCGTTTGCAGGAAGACATTTGTAGAAAAAGAGCATATACTTATAAAATTAATCCGATGACTGACATTTGCAAGTAAGAAGTCACTTGGGTGGGGGAGAAAAGCATACACTTATAAAATTAATCCGATAACTGATATTTGCAAGTAAAAAGTCACTGGGGTGGGGGAGAAAAGCATACACTTATAAAATTAATCCGATGATTGGCATTTGCAAGTAAGAAGTCATTGGAGTGGGGAGAGCATACACCGGTAAAACTCATTCTTATCCGATGATTGACATTTGCAAGGGACTGCACTAAACAATACCTTGTTTTCGTCAAATAAAAAAAAGATATGCGTTTTGAATTTGTTAGTATGAGATAAATCTGAAAAGAAAATTACCGAATTTGGAGATTGCCAATTGCCCAGGTATAAATTATTGTGCGCTATTTATGGACGAAATGTCCGTATCTGAGTTTCCAATCATTTATTGTTTCATATTGTCATATTGTTTCTATAATTCATTTAAATTAATATGTTTTAATCACCAATGGTTACCTTCATAACCGATCGTCAAATGAACAGTTAATCTAAGAGTATTTATTTCTTGAAATGTCCCCATGATAGTTATTGTTTCGTGTCTACCAGATGGACGAAAGGAAGGATTTTAGATAGATAGATAGACAGATAGATAGATAGATAGATAGATAGATAGATAGATAGATAGATAGATAGATAGATAGATAGATAGATAGATAGATAGAAAGACAGACAGACAGACAGATAGACAGACAGACAGACAGACAGACAGACAGACAGATAGATAGATAGATAGATAGACAGACAGACAGACAGACAGACACACAAATAGATAGATAGATAGATAGATAGATAGATAGATAGATAGATAGATAGATATGTAGGTAGGTAGATATTGCAGTAAATTTTAATTGATAAACAGATATTGTATTGCTAATTAGTGCCAATAAACAAAACAAACCAGCAACAAAGTTTGTAAAAAAAAACAAACCACACACACACAATAAAATTAACATTTGGAAGTCTCAGATTCTGGAATTTCTCCCTCCCTCCCATTTTGCCATGTCTTTCATCCTTTCCATCTCATCCGTCCTTGCTTGACAACAATAAATGAACAGACGATTATTTAGAAACTTGTATGGTTGTTATTGAATTTTTTGTGTGTTTATAATGAAATGTGATTTGGCTTGAATATTTACAAAATATAAACTCAGTGATTATTTCATCAATTAAGACTTCGAGAATACTCATGACAAAAGGGAGCTTATACTTGTGGCAAATCAAGCAGGAACTGCTGACGTCCCTTAATGATACAAAGGGAGCTTATGCATATAGCAAATTGGTTGTTGAACCAAGGAACTTATATCCCTTTATGATACTGTTCGCTATGCAGATAATTTTAATCAAGGTTTGAACAGATTAAATTTTACTGTAAATACAGAGTTTTTGAAACCTCTTTTATAATCATCAGATATCTAGTTACCTTTAATTTGGATCGATATGATAAAGTCTAGTTGTCACTGGACAATCTAATAACCATTGGATAGAATTTAGTTGTCACTGGACAGATCTAATTATCACTTGACAGTATAGTTGTCTCTGTACATAATCTAATTATCACTTGACAGTATAGTTGTCTCTGTACATAATCTAATTATCACTTGACAGTATAGTTGTCTCTGTACATAATCTAATTATCACTTGACAGTATAGTTGTCTCTGTACATAATCTAATTATCACTTGACAGTATAGTTGTCTCTGTACATAATCTAATTATCACATGACAGTCTTGTCAATGGGCAGCGTATAGTTTCACAATGACAACTACTTCTACATTTGAAGCAAACGATGATATGCTACACATAACAATAGATGCAAAGAATGAAGTAGCAATTATTAACAATATACATAATATTTAAATGAATAAAGAATGTTATTTAACAAAGCATATAATTAGCTTTCTTGCCTCATCATTGAACTAGTATATACTTCCAGGAGGCTGATTATCTTTTATCTCTGGCGCAATAATTTTCCACAGATGTGTCACTTTTTTCCAAAGTTAAAAGTTCTCGAGATATGCGTCTTCAAGTCTCCTGTTTTATCTTTATTGTTTGTACACACTCAGTTCTTCAGTCTGCGCACTTCGAGTTTTTATTGCGCTCGTAATGTATTGCTGGTGTTGAATATTCTGTACGTTGAATTCCTTCCCCTTGTTCAGCAAAGTAGCGTACCTTGACTGTAAGTTGTTCGCCGTCGTTAGCATGTAGTTTGGCGCACGCTCTGTGTTAATTGGCTGCAAGGCATCTCTGTTGCCGTCTGCAGCAGGCACTTGTAACACTCATCGCTCTCACAACACTTCTGCCGATATCGTTCAACAGAAGTTTCTGATGGGGAAATTCTGAAACTAAAATGAATGTGCATGCACGCGAAGTTTCTCTACATATTATCTCCCTTCATAACGAACTATTACTGCCTGGACTCTGATCATGGAAGTTATTGGTGCACCCTAAGTTTTTCTATATATTATCTCCCTTCATAACAAACTTTTGTTGTCTGACCTCTGACCCTGGAAGTTATTGCTAGATCCCAAGTTTCTCTACACATTATCCCCATTCGTAACGAAATATTACTGTCCGAGCTTAGAATATGAAAGAAAAACGCAACGCGTTTAAACATTTTCCCGTCTTAAAAAAGTGTACAATGTTTCACATTCACTCCAGCACACCAATTTCAATAAAATTTCAATTCAATGATTATTATCAACCCCACTCACACACCGGCACTTAAATTGCCTTCTCCTTAAGAGATGTTTTCAAATTTTGTCTAAAAAGAGACTTTTCTGATACTCAACCGAAGTCCCTCAGACCAGGTCAAGGCTTGAAGAACAAGGCATAGATGTTTTATTCTAGACAAACTTCACCACGTCTACTTTCATATGGAGCTGAATCTAACGTCCGCTTTCACTTGGGACTGAACATAACGTCCGCTTTCACAAGGAGCTGAATCTAACATCCGCTTTCATTTGGAGCTGAATCTAACTTCCGCTTTCATATGGAACTGAATCTAACGTCCTTTTCACAAGGAGCTGAATCTAACGTCCGCTTTCACAAGGAGCTGATTTGAGGAGTGGATACTGAGCATTAAGGGAGAGTTTGTTAGTGAGCTTGGGGGTGTAAATTGTTAGTGAGCTTGGGGGTGTAAATTGTTAGATGAAGAAAACCATTGGGGACGTGGAACGTTTTCTTACTTTAGCTTTGTTGCCATTATGTTTTTTCGCAGAACTGTTATTACGGTCTGTTATTTGTCATCAATGTTTATTTCTTATATCTTGAAATCTTGATTTTTCTGATCTGATAATTTTGGCTTGTTTATTATTTTCAGTTTGCCATCATTTCTTTTTTTCTGGTCTTTTGGTAATTATATCTTGTTTTTAATTTCAGTTGGTTTTTATTTTTGTTTTTGTTCAGGCCTAATAATTTTATCTTGTTTATTTTTTTTAAATTTTCAGGTAGCTTTCATTTTTTGTTTTTTCTGATCTGGTAATTATATCCTGTTTGTATATTCCAGTTGGTTATTATATTTGTTATTTTTCTGGTCTGGTAATTATAACTTGTTTTTATTTTCAGTTGGTTATTATTTTTGTTTTTTTCAGGTCTAGTAATTTTTTTTTTAATTCTCAGTTAGCTTTTATTTTTGTTTGTTCTGGTCTGGTAATTTTATCTTGCTTATTATTTTCAGCTTGCTATTTATTGTTCTTAGTGGGTATGTTTCTAGTTGGGTATTTTTAACTTGCATATTATTTTCAGTTAACTATTGTTCTTGGGTTTTTCTAGTCTGGTAATTTTAGCTAGCTTTTTATTTTCAGTTAACTATTATTTTTTTTTCTAGTCTGGTAATTTCATCTGTAGTTTATTAACACTTACCTATTCTTGTCTTTTTTCTGGTCTGGTAATTTTTAACTTGCTTATTATTTTCAGTTGGCTGTTATTTCAGTTGTGTATTTTAAATCATTTGTATTCATTTGTTCTTTCCTCTAAAATAAAGGAAATTTACATATCATCAGATTTCTTACTTATTTGTTTTCTATAGGGAGGTCTTATTAACAGTATAGTGCTTGTAGCAGCTAAGCGTGTTAGGATTCACTCTGTAATTAGTGAGTGAAATTTTTGTTTATAGCTAT
Organism: Sinotaia quadrata; assembly: GCA_028829895.1. Classification (NCBI taxonomy): domain Eukaryota; kingdom Metazoa; phylum Mollusca; class Gastropoda; order Architaenioglossa; family Viviparidae; genus Sinotaia; species Sinotaia quadrata. The sequence continues at coordinate 45,987,390 of CM054177.1, read as the reverse complement.
CATTTGTAAGATCAGTCTGTTCGAGTGCAGGCAAATGTGTAGCAATATCGCTGCTAAGACCCACAGTGATTGTAGTGCAAGCAAATGTGTAGAGATATCGCTGCTAAGACCCAAGAGTGATTGTAGTGCAGGCAAATGTGTAGAGATATCGCTGCTAAAACCCAAGAGTGATTGTAGTGCAAGCAAATGTGTAGTGATATCACTGCTAAGACCCAAGAGTGATTGTAGTGCAGGCAAATGTGTAGCGATATCGCTGCTAAGACCCACAGTGATTGTAGTGCAAGCAAATGTGTAGAGATATTGCTGCTGCTAAGACTCAAGAGTGATTGTAGTGCAAGCAAATGTGTAGTGATATCGCTGCTAAGACCCACGGTGATTGTAGTGCAAGCAAATGTGTAGAGATATTGCTGCTGCTAAGACTCAAGAGTGATTGTAGTGCAAACAAATGTGTAGAGATATTGCTGCTAAGACCCAAGAGTGATTGTAGTGCAGGCAAATATGTAGAGATATCGCTGCTAAGACCCAAGAGTGATTGTAGTGCATGCAAATGTGTAGAAATATCGCTGCTAAGACCCAAGAATGATTGTAGTGCAAGCAAATGTGTAGCGATATTGCTGCTAAGAGCCAAGAGTGATTGTAGTGCAGGCAAATGTGTAGCAATATCGCAGCTAAGACCCAGTCGGATTACAGTGTAGACAAATGGGTACAGATATCGTTGTAGAACTAAGTGTATATAAATATTTACAGACGCCGGGTGCAACGATTCTATGTGTGATTAGTGTCTGTATGTGCTATTTGTTGGCATTCTTTTTCATAATCAACACTATTTTCCTTTTTACGTATTTTTCTTTAATCGTTCCAGACAAATCAGTTCATACCTGCTTAAGGTATGCATCAATAAAAGCAATTATCGAATATTAGATTTAAATCATGCATGTGGTAAACTGTTGTCCAATGGGAATTGCTGATGTCCTTGGATGATGACGTCATTGGCTGTAGAATTATAAATATTTCACCAAGCATTAAAGCATTTAAAAAATAATTAGGCACTCTGATTTATTGTTCTTGATCTAAGTTATCGTTCAGTCATCTTCGTCATCATCTATGTCAGTAATAGTAGGAAGAAAGAATATCAAAATCCTGCCATGAATAATATGCACATAGAATTATTAATACACACACACACACACACACACACACACACACACACACACACACACACACACACACACACACACAAAATATATATATATATATAAAATGCATTTTAGGATATATATATCCTAAAATGCATTATCGAACAATACTTTAAAAGAAAACCACCAACAAAATACTTTCTTTAAATGATTTAGATATTAAATTGTTCATTTAGATCAGTGCTCTCAAGGACCATATAAAATAATCATTATTATTATGATGCAGTTAATTAAATTGATAGGTACATAGATAGATAGACACACTTGGAGGGAGGGATATTATTAATCCCAAAGGCTACTTGTAGAGTTACAAAAAAAGTATGGTTCTAAAATACACTCGTGCCAGTTAATTACACTACCAAACCGCAGTAATATACTATATTTGCTTATAATGACTTGCATCAAAGTGACTTCAAATTCATCAGTTATCGTCGTTAAGCTGAATTGTTTTCTCAGAGGTGGGGAGAAAAGGAGGGGTCGTTAGAAATCAGTTCCTACAAATGGTGTCGAATGAATATATTCACATCTCTTTAAAGTGAATAATTAAACATACAGAGGAAAACATGGTGAAGAACGGGAAAAATAAATATACTCACTTATTCCAGGAATGGTGTCGATGACCTGAGCGCCATTGATGGCCGTCAGCCGTACCCGGAAAGCACCCTGAATAGGTCCAGAAGTAAACGTGAAAAATCCGTCAGACGTGTGTGTCATCCGCTGCCAACCACCATGCTCTATTTCCATGACGTGTACTGGCAATCTGTGACGTCACAATAAACAAAGCTAACAGTGTTGCAATTATGGACAAACCTACTGGCTGCTGAAAAAAATAAGTTTCCAATTGACTACAACATTTTAATTATGCATGTGTGAGTGTGTGTGTGTGTGTGTGTGTGTGTGTGTGTGTGTGTGTGTGTGTGTGTGTGTGTGTGTGTGTGTGTGTGTGAGTGAGTGTGTATGTTTATGTGTGTGGCTATGCTAACGCTATTTCGCATCTAAAGATCGCAAGAACTTTTTAATAATTGGACGTTATCACAAATGAGTTGATTTGGAAGTATTTATCTCCCGTCTTTGGATTCTGGACAGATAATACAGAGGGTACCATATATTTATAAACAATTATAACTAGGATAGAGTTTGCAGGAGATTTTCTTTCTTGACCCAAAGTCGTGACTCACCATTTTGCCTTGTCTATGTTCAGGTTAATATGATGTATTTACATAGTAACCCTAGGTCGCATAACGTCATTTCAAAACTAATCTGAGACCGCTGACTAGATGAAAACACGTACTCTGAGTATTAGTTTTAAATGGAAGAGAATGCTAACAAGACAATTTATTTTGGAAGGATATATTTCATCTCTGGTACAGACTCCTGATTATTAGATTTCATGAACATATACTCCAGTAGCATGCACTATATTTAATCTACTGTTATACATGTATTACAATACACACGCGCGCGCGCGAAGGAACAGACAAAATATACCCTTGCCAACTCTTAATAAAAGATTGCAAATCATTTCAGTAGGACGTATGTCATCGTATCTTTTCACTTGTTCACAACCAATGAAACAAAGTAAGTCATTACTGTCATCAATATATTGTCACGTGGTGCCCGTAGATTTTCTGCTGCGTTCAGAGCAAAACGTACACTAGTGAGTTTGCGACTGTCACTGGACATCTTGGACACATTGTGGATCTAGACAAAATTTAACTAGTATCTAGGCAAAATTCTACTATTATCGAGGCAAAGTGAGCAATGTTTTTGGTTTATACTATAGCAACATTTTTGCTAAAATTTGTGTTTAACGCCAGCGACAGAGGACCTTGAAATTATCCGATTAAAATAGGAAATTTGACCACAGGTTTCCTATTTCATACGTTGCCTGATATATTTACCGAGCATTACGAGCCTGTAACTTGATATAGTAAGGATTTGAACCCTGGAACTTGAAATCAATGTGGTCGCTTCCCACTGGACATTGAACAGCTTGGATGGAGATGCTCCACCGGCCGTCCCCACTCACGCCCAGATCCAGAGAACCTTGGACAATATTAAAATGAACTCCATATTTTCCCGACTAATAAGAAATACATTAGGAAAAGTGTTCAAACTTCAAACTGAAATTGAAAAGCTTTTGCAAGAATATTAAGAATTCTCTTGCAATATTGATTGACATTTTCAAGATCTTGCAAACCCATGAGGAAATCTGCTCAAACGTTTACATTTAAAGGTCAGGAAAAGTAATAGAGTGCTTTAATATTATTTTAAATACCGTGACAAATGAATGCTTTCAATAGTACAGTAAAAGTAATAGAGTGTTTTAATATTATTTTAAATACAGTGACAAATGGATGCTTTGAATCGTACAGCTAAATATGGAAAGCATGTAGTACAGAGGTTCTTAACCATTTATAAGTCACGGAGCCCTTTGAAAATCTGGTGAAAGCTATGGACCCCTCCTTAAAAAATGCACACATGCATAAAAATATAGTGAATATAATTGTTAAATGTTAATTTTCTTTCATGGACCACTGAAGCCCATCCATAGACCCCTTGGCCGTAGAACCCAGGTTAAGAACTCCTGGGGTAGAACTATCGTAATGAACATCACTGACCAATATAAAAACAAATATAACAAATAAAAAAAACATTACTTAGAAACAATTATAATAGTAGCAGTAACAAATACAATAACAGCTGTTAATATTAGCAATTTCAAAAAACATTTACAAAACTCTAGCAACAGCTACAATGATTTGAATATTATAATTTTTCAATTACTAATTAATGTTTACACTAATTAAAATGATGTTTGCTTTACGTTGTGGAGTAAATTTACTTATCCCTATTTCTAAACTTAATTTTATATTTGCTACTAATATTAACCTGACCCGACCTTGGACACTGCTTATGATGATAAATTTGTAAGTGTCAGATTTGAAGTAAGCAAATCAGGTGGAGAATATGCTAGAAATAGCTCTTGCATTTAAACCAGTTCCAAGTTGATGAGTAGTTTTTCTGACTAATAGTGTTACACTTGTTCATAACAACTGCATCCAATGGGAATGAGGCAAAAGTTACTTTGCTGAAGAAGTTCTATATTCTAATCGCTTTGATTTTGACATAACTCAAGTCTGGAAGTTAATTGACTGATAAAGAAAGCATGGACTTAGAAATATTTCGTATATGTTTACTATTGATCTATGATATGAATTGGAGAATGTTTATGTAATTGAACCATTATTTCTCTGTTCACTAATTTGATTACATTGTACATTACACTTGTGAATTTTGATTGATGCTATATTTCTTATGATGCGTGTGTATCGGGCTAACAAATATTGTTGCAGGATTTGTAAGTTGAAAATGTGTGTAAGAGAAAAAGCAGTTTAGAGATAAAATATTTAGTGATGACTTAATTTGACTTTTGCAGAATGGAGCGCGCCTTTTTTCAGGGGTTTTCTAATCTTGTATCCACTACAGGCTACAGTGACTACTGTACTCTAAAGATCACATTGGTGTTTGTGTCCAATGTTGTCGTCGAACTTCTCAGTAAATGTGTTGCTGTAAGTTGATTCAAAGGAATTCTGTTCGAGAGCCAACATGAAAGAAATTGAAGTTTTAGTTTGGTCTCAGAATTCACGAAGACTTTTTGAACATTTCTTGTGGTGTGCTGAGTAGTGCACACAAAGGTTCTAAAACACTCCTCAGGAAGTGCTTTGATAGTGCATATGAAGTTCAGGATGATTCTCTACTGTGTGCTTTGTCAGTGCATTGAAGATTCTGGAACAGTTGCGTAAGTTGCCTAGAAGGGGTACATTGGTACATTAGACCATCACTTAATAAGAAAGGAAATGATATGTTGCAAACTGCGTGATTGTGAATATGTGCTAGCTGCCATCATTGAATAGATTATGTGTATTGACCTTAACTATCTCTCTAAAACTCCACTCTTATTTCCATGATGAATTATATCTATGAATATATACACACATTTATATATATATTTATTTGTTAACATATATAATAAATGTGTGTGTGTTTGTATGTGTGTGTGTGTGTGTGTGAGTGTGTGTGTGTGTGTGTTAATTTGACTGCTGATGTCTATTCTAGGATAAACTGACTGAGTGCCTAGCGTTAATCAAACCTTGTGGTGGTGTGAATGCAATGCTCTTTTGATTCTATATCATATGTTGTATTTTTGATTGTTGATTAATATATTTATTTTTGTTGATTAATATATTTATTTTTGTTGATTAATATATTTATTTTTGTTGATTAATATATTTATTTTTGTTGATTAATATATTTATTGTTAAATTTATTCACTTCTTGCACTTATATTAAAACCTTATGTTGGAGTAATAGTGGGTGGATGGGGGCTCGTTAAATATAAATAAAAGAAGGATTTTTATTACTCCTTTAGTAAGAAGTTTCAACCGGCAGAACATTATGTGAAAATAAAAAATCTATCTGATTATTGTCTGAAGGGTAGAGTTTTATGACACCCTGATAATACGCCAAGTGAGAGACATGTTGATCTTGTGCGAGAATTATTAATTAATAACTATAAATTAAGATTCTCCTCACTTTTAATTAGTATGTGCTATTAATTAATAAATAATAACCATAACGACATGAATGTAAATTTTATACATGAACTTTTCGTAAAAAGTAAATGTGAATTTTACACCTTTATTACAAAATCTCAAATAATTTTCTGAATTCACACAGTAATTAGATAATGCAAGTACATGATCCTATTAGGTAATTAATTGTACGGTCAGATGATGCAACTGTACAGTTGAAACGTAATCATACATCAGATATATTTAAATTACCTAATGCCATAATCAATCAAAGATAAATGTAATTGAACGGTCCTACGTTATGATGTTAGAATTATACAGACTGTAGTTAATTATCATTTATATAACTTCACTATCCAATATCGCATTTTCATGTTATAATGAAGTCACTGCGCGGTGAGATGTCCTAGTTATCTGATGAGACAAATGCATGATTCATGATGATGTAATTCCGTTAACTTTGACGTAATTACAAGTTCTGATAACGTAATTACACTTACCTGCTTGGCATTCCGGACAGAGGTTGTCGACAAAAGTGTAGAATGTGCCTGTGATTGGACTGCCTCCAGAGCCCTGCCCAGATCCAGTCACCTAGCAACAACAAGAGAGGGTGCCATTATCGTCATTTAATGGAGAGAAGTATTTTGATAGGAGAATTTTTTTCAACTTTGCACACTGAAAATATGTCACTTACAGTTGAAATTACATGATCTAAATACCATCAGTATTTTGTTTGTCACATTTGTTCCGTGAAAGTACACTGCAATGTATGCTGCAAGTTGTGTAGAAAAACATTTTCATAATTATTATGACTGAATTCCACACCTCATGGCGTAGGCCTCACAAAAGCAAGATAGATAGATAGATAGATAGATAGACAGACAGACAGACAGACAGACAGACAGACAGACAGACAGACAGATAGATAGATAGATAGATAGATAGATAGATAGATAGATAGATAGATAGATAGATAGATAGATAGATAGATAGATAGATAGATAGATAGATAGACAGACAGACAGACAGATGATAAAACACAAGCTGATTAATGGAAGTGTCGGAACACATATGGAGAAGAGAAAACAAGTTAAAATTTAAAAATTGACTGACAAACACTCGTTTAATGAAGTCACACTGTTCTAATGGGAACAGAGTAAAGAATTTTTTTTAAAACTAACTCCCACCTTCCAGCAAGAACCGCACATGACGGAGTCCAAGAACTGGGGTCTATTCAAGGCCACTGGGTATCGCACCCGGCTCGCAGCAGATGGATTTTGAACACCATAAGAGCAGGTACCACCACCACCACTGCTACCGTAGTAAGTACCCTGAAAATGCAGAGATGGCATGCACTTCAACTTACAGTCTTCAGAGTGTTTAGATAATTGTTTCTCTTGTAATAAATGGTAAAATGGATTTACAATATATTAATCTCATACATTGAATTGAACATATTATCTCTATCATAAGACTATTTTCAAATGGATTACAATATATTAATCTCATTCATTGAATTGAACATATTATCTCTATCATAAGACTATTTTCAAATGGATTACAATATATTAATCTCATTCATTGGATTGAACATATTATCTCTATCATAAGACTATTTTCATATTAGCCTCGGATTACTCACAATCGATAGTGTACATAAAATTTCATTCATTTGAAAAATAGTTTTCATCAATTCACAATCAACGAAAGTTCGAAAGTATTTTGGGGACAGTTTTGCTGGTGGTGAAGTTTCTTTTAAAAATAAACTAGTGATAAAGAAGAGAAGGCAAGATAAAATAATGTTTTTATATGCATAGCATTGTTAAAATAGAAAAGAAATTGTTTCAAAAATGCAAACTGATTACCTCAACAAAAAAAAACAAAATCAGAGCAAGAACAGTCACCAATGGTTCTTCACTATGAAATCTGCACTGTCATCTAATGTGACAGAAAATAGTGACATCTCTTGCATAAGAACAATTTCACATTCATTCTGTTGACAAGAGTTTTCTTCATGTGCTGTTATGTATACATTAATGGGATTCTCGTGCAATACGCACTATCATGAAATGTTTTGACGATATTTGTTCAGGGATGTCATAACTAAATCGGTCTGCAGTCATTTGTTGTTATCTGTAAATATTTGAAAGTACCAACATTTAAGTTCACTTCTTTAGGATGACTGAAAGATTTACATGACCTTTCTTGGGGATATTCTCTCTCTCTCTTTTACACACACACACGCACACACGCACACACACACACACACACACACACACACACACACACACACACACATACATATATGTATCTCATGTTTGATGATACATGTTCAGAGCAGTCAGTGTAATCTGTATTTGAACACGTGCAGAGCTGTGCATCGATTTGTATTTATCAACACCATTCTGTGTTTACGCATTTGAGAACAATCCTTATGTTTATATCTCCTGAAATGTTTCAAAAGCTACATCTGGGCTGTCAATATCATTTCATTCACATAAAATTAAACACACATCCATTAAATCTTCGATGATGCATGTTCAAGGTTGTCGATTTGATTTAGGCCTACGTACGCTGTCGTGCAAGGTTTTGTCTATGCATTTAGGAATCAACAAAATAATACTTACATCTCCATTAAAGGTCTGATGATACATATTCAGGGCCGCAGCATTCGTAGAGCCTTGGGCTCGGATAGCGACAGGAAACAGCACAACGGCAAAGAAAGAATACAACGACATTTGTTCAAACTAAATTCATACGCGCACACACACACACACACACACACACACACACACACACACACGCGAAACAAAGATAAATTAAACGTGAGATTGACAGCAAGCAGATGATTTATATTTTTCAGTTTATAACAGTCAAAAATCGTAGTCCTCACAGTGATAAGTCTGTAACACAGCAAATCTAGTCTGTATGAAATCAATTTCAACTATTAATTCTTTTACGCCAGTCGGTCGTTTGCGAAAAACCCAGCTTCAGGGTTGGTACATATTTCTGTTGTTGTTCTTTCACATCAAAATATTTATAATAAGAATCGTGTCACGTTGAAAGAAGGAATAGTGTCACAACAACCCCCAAAGAAAAACAAAAGGAAGAGAAAAAAATGAATAAGCTGACTCGTCTTGGTTCTACATTAAAAAGTAGTCAAACAATAATACGCTGAAACCTGTGTCACGTCGGACTGAGATAACTAACAGTGGATTGTCAGGATGGAACATGTGTCACGTCGGACTGAGATAACCAACAGTGGATTGTCAGGATGGAACATGTGTCACGTCGGACTGAGATAACTAACAGTGGATTGTCAGGATGGAACATGTGTCACGTCGGACTGAGATAACTAACAGTGAATTGTCAGGATGGAACATGTGTCACGTCGGACTGAGATAACCAACAGTGGATTGTCAGGATGGAACATGTGTCACGTCGGACTGAGATAACCAACAGTGGATTGTCAGGATGGAACATGTGTCACGTCGGACTGAGATAACCAACAGTGGATTGTCAGGATGGAACATGTGTCACGTCGGACTGAGATAACTAACAGTGGATTGTCAGGATGGAACATGTGTCACGTCGGACTGAAATAACTAACAGTCGACTGTCACGCTCAAATTTGTGTCACGTCGGTCAAGGTAATAACTGTCAAACGTTACGCTGATATATGTAATAATCTACTAGAGTTGGTAAGTAGGAAAGTTTGTTACAAATTGTTCAAGCTATGACATCATCCAGAACTAGATTTCGTTGTTGACATAAACTTCAGCGAGTCCACGATAGCGCACTGCTGACAAATGTTTGCGAATCTTTTTAACCAGTGTGGGTGTGTTCGTGAAAGCAATTAAAAACCAGACATGTACAAGTTTGTGGCATGAAGATCTATTACAGAATGTGTCTCTTAGTTATAACGATATTTTAAATAAAACTTTAATTATTTATATATAAGTGATGAATGTATGTGTATGTGTGGTGGCTGTGTGTGCATGCGTGCTAAATGTGTGTGTGTGTATGTTAATGGGACTGCGCATCCTATATTATGGTGTTTACCTATTGTAAATAAATGATGCATTATATCTTGTAAAAATGATCGTCAAGAAGCCACTGATATCTTGACCTTTGACCCGGTACATAATGTGATTGTACGTGTGCGTGCGTGTGTGCGTGTGTGTGTGTGTGTGTGTGTGTGTGTATTTGTGTGTGAGTAAGATAAAATTGGTATTCGTAGTAGATGTCATCTGCAAGGAGTATTTGAAAGTTGCGGGGTTAAAGAGCACACCCAGTCGAAATCTTATCGAAACACGAATTACAAGGGAGATATAAGTGAGATAAGATTTGGTTCTAGTCCTCATGACAAAACAGAGCTGTGGGTATGTTTTGAACCTCTCTTTACTATAAAACATCAGGCCAAGTATGTTTTCCAATAGAAACATGAGACCTAATAAAATTTAAAACAGAAACACCAGACCTAGTAAGCTTTACAATGTAAACACCAGCTCTAGTAAGCTTTATTATAGAAACACCAGACCTAGTAAGTGCCAGTCTCTCCCGAGATAGAGCTTTTAATTTTAGCCATGATTCGTTATTAATGGAAGTGTGATCTGTTATATAACCCGACATTATTCGTTACCTTAATGGAAGTGTGATCTGTTATATAACCCGACATTATTCGTTACCTTAATGCCTATTAGACTATTACATCAAATCTTAGAAGTGTGATCTGTTATGTAACCCGACATGATTCGTTACCTTAATGAAAGTGTGATCTGTTATGTAACCCGAGATGATTCGTTACCTTAATGCCTACTAGAAATGAAGCACCAAACATCTAGCGCATGTGCTATTTATTTTAAACTTGAATTTAAATAATTTATTTTAAATCACACATATTAGCAAAACTATTCAAATTTATTTTAGATGATTTTTTTCTAAAGTAACAAAACATAAATAGAGACGAAAATAAGGCAGTATATATGTACGTACACTTATTTTTAAGTACACCAGAACCTAATGACGTGATGTGATGCAAGCTGTGTCTTAACGCCATTTAACACTGAGCCGAATAATAGCCTACTGTTGTTTTGTTTACATGTTGTGTACGCCATAATCTGCAAGGGGTTGAATAACAATTGGGGAGATGCGTGGAGACCTTAGCTAAACTTTCTGCACCTAATACAAAATTAGAACACTGATGGAAGGAAAGTAAACAAATATATCTATTAAGATTTTTAACTACAGTAATTAATTTCGCGTTGGGAACAAGCACTTCAAAACAAAAATGCCTCTTACTTCAAATATCGGTTTATGAAATAGAATGATCCCTAACGGACAAACCTTAATTTTAATATATTCATCCGGCCACTCACTAATAAATTAAATCACAAACGTTAAGCGCAACCCCATCCCCAAATAATATAAAATCAATTATACATTTTAGACTACCAAAATATGGAGAGAGAAAAAACATCCCCAAATAATATAAAATCAATTATACATTTTAGACTACCAAAATATGGAGAGAAAAAACATCCCCACTGTAACTTCTATTTCAAAACTATTAGTTTATCATTTCAAAATTTTAAAGAAAATTTCAATCTAAGCTCTACCTACATGGAAGCAACATCCCACTCTTCAAAGGGGGTGACACATAAATATGATAGGATCTAGGAAATAAATTCATGGCCATCCTCTCGTACCGAAACAAACAATGACACAAAAACAGATGGATATTTTTCAGAGGGTGAAAATATTTAATAAATGTGTTGGAGCAATCGTGGGTGGATGGTGGCTCGTTAAGTAAAAATAAAGATGGATTGTTATTATTCCTTTAGTAAAGAAATTTCCACGTGCAGAAACATTATGCGATAGTAAAACGTCTATCTTATTATTGTGTAAAGAGCAGAGTTTCATGACATCTTATAATCCGCCAGGTGAGAGACATATTGATATTGTGGGAGAATTATTAATAACCATCTTAAGATTTTCGATGACTTAATTAGTTATGTGTTGTTAATTAATAAATAATAATCATACCCAGTAACAAAAGGGGGGGGGGCGTGTCACAAGCGGTTTTATGTGATAAAGGCGTCAAGGTAGAGAACAAAATAAAAGAAATATGAAACGAAACGAAACTTTAAATTCCAATGATGATTTTTAAAATCAAATTTAAGGTCTATTTAATATGAGAGAGAGAGAGAGAGAGAGAGAGAGAGAGAGAGAGAGAGAGAGAGAGAAGACAGGAAAGAAAGAAAAATAAGGAAGAGAAACAGAAAAAAGAAAGTTATTAAAGAAAAAAATGAAGAAATGATAATGAGTGAATGAATTCAAAGAAAAAAGGTAAAGAAACAAGCTATTAGAGAATTTACAAAATTAAATTAATAATCATTGAAAGTGAGGCCTACAATTCTAACCAGTCTCTCAAATCAAATTGCAATGTTTGTAAGAAACAACAGAAAATAATCGAGTATTTAAAATGCACTCGCTGACCATAATCAAAGCAGATTAAAATTATTACTAAGTGGTTCTAAGGCGTCCATTTTCCGTTTAAAATGTCTTTCTTTTATGAGTTTGTTAACAAAAGAACTCAAACCAACTTAGTCTTTCAAAGCATTCTTCACCAGGGTCTTAATGGCGTATACTTTATTTCATGTGTTTATCAAGAATGTGAATAATAAAGATGAAAAATCTTCCACAGCATTTAGCCAAGAATAATTTTAACATTGAATATAAAAGGCTTTTAAAAAATTACCTTTATGTACTTTGTCAGCAATCATGGAAATGAAACAGCTGTACCAGCATATTACGGTATATATATATATTTATTTTTTTTTAAACGATAGATAAATTGGCGTTAACCAATAAGATACCAGTTTATGTCTATATTTCGAGTCAGAGATCAACAGTCATGGCCTGACAGTAGTAGGTAAATGTAACTGACACGTGACATTTCAAGGTTGTATGTCGATTTCTAATTTTATTCTCTTGATTCCGCAATCAACAATACAGAACAACGTATATGTGTATGTCGATTTCTAATTTTATTCTCTTGATTCAGCAATAAAACTATACAGAGCAACGTATATGTGTATGAAGGTGTGTTTGTATCTATGTAAATATTTGTATGTATTAGGATAAATATATACGTGTGTTTGATGCATGTGTTGTGAATTATGTATATATTTGTTAAAATGTGTATTTGTGTGTACGTAGATATGGATATATATATATATATATAGGGGGGGGGGGTATGTGCGTGCGACTGATTGGGAGGTGGCCACAGACTTAGAAACAAAAAATGTAATAATGGTAATGAATGCGCTGTTCAGTTTATTCTTATCACTTATGCGGCTGATAAACTTCTCAGGGTCACTGTGTCATCATTTTTGTCGAGGATCAAATGTTAGACTTTCACGGGAAAGTCACTTTAGGAAGGAATTCCCCTTCAGACAAAACTGTCTGTCTTGTGTCTGTCTGAGCACACAACACAAAATACATTTCTGTTATATAAAGTATCTTTATTTGAACAAACTTTTCTGAACAATACATTTCTGATACATAAAGTATCTTTATTTGAACAAACTTCTCTACACCTGTTTCACTGCTCAGCCTAGAATTGAAATCGGTTTATTCTTTTATTTTTTTTTTAATTTTTTGATGAACTGACAGCAGGCAGATACACTTGTCCAAAGGGAGTTATGCCTGAGGTAAACTGTTGTCCTGTGGGAACTGCTGATTTCCCTTGATCACGACGTCGTTTTCTATGGAAATTTTAAAAATAATAAATGAATAAAGAAGTAGTAGTAGTGTTAGTAATGGTAACTGTATTTTCCTATTACTAGACGTCTACAGTGACTATATTTTAGCCTGTACATTAAGTCCAAAATTAAACTATAATTTCAGCAATAGTTTCAGCTATAGGTACATGGTTTTAATTTTAATTTTATCATCAGGTATTAGTGTTGCTATTGATTGATGTAAACTATATAGATAACAACCCCATAATTCGTTCAGATATTGACATTTATGAAATATAATTAGTATATTTTTAGTAAAGTTTACTCAATATTAATTTCACCATCTTTTTCAACTAGATGTCTATAATCATGGCCGGTCACTTACTACCATATTGTTATTTCTGACTTCTAAATTCGATTAGCATCTACCTCGACTCTATTTCTGGACGTCAGTAAATTCAAGAAATTCATCATATATGGAGGCTTTCTATAAATAATATTTGATAACTGTTCACATTTTATTTCCCCTGTATTCTTTTAAATTAAAAATATATGATCCAAAATTACATACTGTTTTCTTTTCGCCTTTCGTTTACTGACAATTTACAAGAAGACTGTTGTACAGTGATTTTGTAAACAAATTAACGTTGTTCTTTCTCTATGCGTATTTAAAATGAGTAATCTCCCTTTGTTGTTTGTATTTCGAATGAGTTTATTCGCATTCATGATGTCCGAATACAAAATAATGGCCTTCGACTATTTTGCAGATAATAAACTAATGTTCTGTTAGGAGATGCGTTTAAGGTTATGATTTTCTTTTAATATTAAATTACTTTTTACAGAGACATAATACAGTTTTAACTCTCCTTTCCTTTTTATATTAAATTATTTTCTTTATAGAGAAATAATACAGTTTTAACTTTCCTTTTTATATTGAATTACTTTTATTGAGAAATAATATTGTCATAACTTTTTCTTTCCTTTTTATATTGAATTACTTTTATAGAGAAATAATATTGTCTTAACTTTTTCTTTCCTTTTCATATTGAATTACTTTTAATAGAGAAATAATACTGTCTTAAGGTCTTCTTTCTTTTTATATTGAATTGCTTTTATAGAGAAATAATATTGTCGTAACCTTTTCTTTCCTTTCATATTAAATTATTTCTTCATAGAGAAATAATTGTGACATTTGATGGAGTAAGTGGGCACAATAAATGTATTTAGTGTAACTGCATCCCTCCCTCCCACATTAACTAAAATCAGGCAGAGTCCATATTCCAAGACTGGACCACAGAATAACTACGAAAGATGTAATAGATTTAAGATAGACAATAGTCTAACAGCTCTAGCCCCCCACCAACCACCCAACAATCCAGATTATTGAGAAGATTGAAAATATGAATAAAATAAGCTACTTTGTGGTTCTACTGGCAAACTATTTATTAATGAATAAACATTAGCTGTAAGTTCGATTATGACTAGAACTGTGACTATGATTCTATAATGTTAATTTTCTACTAATCATCGAGATGACCAGAGTACTGGGCCTCTAAAATGTCAGTATTAAAATTAATGTCAATGACAGAAGCAAAGATGCTGATTTATCTCTGTTGTTCAGCAGAGGTTAAGCCTCCTTCAGTCCATAGCTGAAATGGGCTAGATATACACAATGGTGCAGGTTAATGCTGGTGCAAGCCACAGAAATCATGCCTTTGGTGCATATTCTAGTGCAGCTGTCGCATGCAGCCCTCTAAAGTAAAGGGTTCACCATCATCATCTCCAAACAAACATAAAGAGTTATGTCTAGCCTCAGAACCCCATATTAAATAAATTGTCTCCAAACAAACATAAAGAATTATGTCTAGCCTCAGAACCCCATATTAAATAAATTGTCTCCAAACAAACATAAAGAATTATGTCTAGCCTCAGAACCCCATATTAAATAAATTGTCTCCAAACAAACATAAAGAGTTATGTCTAGCCTCAGAACCCCATAAATAAATTGTCTCCAAACAAACATAAAGAGTTATGTGTAGCCTCAGAACCCCATAAATAAATTGTCTCCAAACAAACATAAAGAGTTATGTGTAGCCTCAGAACCCCATATTAAATAAATTGTCTCCAAACAAACATAAAGAGTTATGTGTAGCCTCAGAACTCCATATTAAATAAATTGTCTCCAAACAAACATAAAGAGTTGTGTCTAACCTCAGAACCCCATATTAAATAAATTGTCTCCAAAGAAACTTAAAGAGTTACGTCTAGCCTCAGAACCCCATAAATAAATTGTCTCCAAAGAAACTTAAAGAGTTACGTCTAGCCTCAGAACCCCATAAATAAATTGTCTCCAAACAAACTTAAAGAGTTACGTCTAGCCTTAGGACCCTGTAAACAGATGTATATCAATGTTAAGTGCATCATTCTCAAATGTGTATGTTGTCTGACATTACTGTATCGCTTTACAGTTTCTATACATTGAATAGTGAATGTTTTGGAAAGTCCCTGTAGTTGGGTGTACTTAAAAGTCCTCCTGACATTAAATGCGGATATTGTATATAGAACTTTTAGGAGTGCACAAGAATCATACTTTTAGAAATCAAATTATGCCATCAGTAAGTTCGATAATGACTTGCCTCCTCCCCTTATCTTAGTTTTGTTCAAACATTAGACATACGAATGAGACCTCTTCCACTTGGCAGTAATTTCTTTAAAATTATAGGATTTTTAAAAAATGTTGTTTGTTCACAATACTGACCAAGAAAATAATTCCATAAGCATGACGTCTGCTGACTAACAGTGGGCCTACTACGGTATTTGAGAAACTGTTAGTCATCAGACGTCATGCTTATGGAATTATTTTTCCCATCAACCACAGCAAACCCACTGTTAGTCAGCAGACATAATGTTTAAGACTTTGCAAAACCCATCTTTCCATATACTCTAACAGGCAAACTTTTAGTCAGCAGACGTCATGTTTATTGGACAAATGTCAATCAGACCATCAAGAGAAAGCCACTTTAGGAAAGATTTTCCATCAGACACAAACCTCTTATATAACGTTGAGGGGGGGGGGGGGGGGGATCGCTTCCATCCAAATCCACACTTACACAGAAAATAAATTTGTCTGTTTTGTAAAGTTGTCTTTATTTTCGACAAATTTAACCGCACCAGTTTCACTGCTCAGCCTAGAATCGAAATCGGTTTCTTGCTTTTTTCCTTTTTCTTTTTTTTATGAACGAACAGCAGGCTGAGATGCATTTGCCAAAGGGGAACTATGCCTGAGGTAAACTGTTGTCCTGTGGGAACTGATGACTTCCCCTGATCACGACGTCGTTATCTAAAAAATATATAAAATAATAAATGAATGAATTAGTAGTAGTAGAAGCCATGGTTTCTCCACTTTCCTATTACTGGACATCTATACTGACCTTATATTGTTAGCCTGTACATTACGTCCAAATTAAACTATAATTTCAGCAATATTTTCCGCTATACGTGCTTGAATTAAATGTTAATTTCATAACCAGTTGCTGGTTTTTGGTATTGATTGACGTCAATGATATAAACAACAACCAAATAATAAGTTTAGATATTACTTTTACTCAACGTCTTCCTTAAATATTACTCTCAATTTCTCGACGTCACTAAATTCTGCTTTCTAATTGTCTGTGATCATCTTTCTCTCTATATTTCTCGATGTCAGTAAATTCTGCTTTCTAATTGTCTACGATCATAGTCTCTACTCTCTATTTCTCGACGTTTAAATTCTGCTTTCTCTGTCTATGAACATCTGTCTCTATATTTATGGACGTCAGTAAATTCTACTTTATAAATGTCTATGATAAATATGTCTCTATATTTATGGACGTCAGTATATTCTACTTTATAAATGTCTATGATAAATATGTCTCTATATTTATGGATGTCAGTATATTCTACTTTATAAATGTCTATATAATATGTATCTCTATTTCTGGATGTCAGTAAATTCTACTTTATAAATGTCTATAATATGTCTCTCTATTTCTGGATGTCAGAAAATTCTACTTTATAAATGTCTATAATATGTCTCTCTATTTCTGGATGTCAGTAAATTCTACTTTATAAATGTCTATAATATGTCTCTCTATTTCTGGATGTCAAAAAATTCTACTTTATAAATGTCTATAATATGTCTCTCTATTTCTGGACGTCAGTGAATTCAATAAATTAATCATTTGTGAAAATTTTCTTAATATGTGATGAACTGTTTATTTACTTTACTTACACTGTATTCTTTTAAGTAAAAAGAAATTTAATAAAGTTAAATATTCTTTTTTTTTTAGTGTTGCGTTTACTGGTCTGTGTGGAACAAGATTGTATACTTATGATTTTCTGAACAGATCAACATTGTTCTTTCTGTATGTGTATTTAAAGGGAGAGATAGGGAACCCATTTCCGGCTTTCGCGAAAGGGAGTGATCTCCCATGTTTGTATTTCAAATTACCTTATTCGCATTCCTGGTGTCTAAACAAAAATGGCATCAGAGTGGTTTTGCAGGAAGTAACTCAATATTCTGTTGGTAGGTGTATTTATAGTACTTTTGTTCTCTTGCAGTCTCTATTTAAAATAGGGTTCTTCGCAAGATGTATGTAAAGAGAATGACGTTTTCTTGATTTTTTTTATATACAACAATGTTCTTTTATTATGTTTGTTCAGAGGCTTTTTCCCAATAATACTGTTCTAGATTATGTTTTAATACAAAACTATGTTGTTTTCGTTAATAATAACAATATGTATATATAATGACATTTATTTAAGTTATTTCTCAAAATACTTATAATAATAATAATAATAATAATATCTAATAGTAGTGAGTGGGTTGGAAACGATCCAACATTATCCAGATAACCAAGGATGAACTTGAACCACTGAAATATGACAACAGGAAGCAGGGCAAAGATTTGTAATAAATGAATGGCGAAAACCGTTCGTTATTTTCTCAGTTATCTTCTCTTTTACAGAATACAACAGTCATATTTAAGGATAGCTTTGGGGTGCACTGAAATACAATGTTAATTTTATTTATTTCAGTCCAGCCCGGGGGGGGGGGAGGGGAGTCAACGACAGGTATTACAGAAGGTATTGGCCAGTATTACATTTTAAACTACTATAAACGCAGGAATATCTGCTAGAAAAAATATGTCAGCACTCACTTATCGCGGGTATGGTGTCGATGATCTGAGCACCATTGATAGCCGTCAGCCGTACCCGGAAAGAACCTTCAACAGGTCCTGAGTTAAAGGTGAAAAACCCATCGGAAACATGCGTCATTCGCTGCCAACCGTTGTGCTCTATTTCCATGACGTGTACTGGCAACCTTTCATGTCACAGTAACAAGCAATACACACCCGTTATTTACTGCACTCAGTAGCTCGTGACTATAATACATCAAAGGACGTACAATAAGTCGTGACTATAATACATCAAAGGACGTACAATAAGTCGTGACTATAATACATCAAAGGACGTACATAAGTCGTGACTTTAGGCTAGGTCCTACGTCACACTTTTCTCGACTGACTTCTGGCCAGTTTTGACATGCAAAACAGCAGTTTCTAAGTGCAAAACAACTAACCTCGAAATGCAAAACACTATTGTTAAAATACAAAACAGAAGTCAAATAAGCACGTTGTTCTCGCGTTCTCGTACACAGAACTAGCAGCCACAATTTGATAAAACTGGACTTTGCTTATACAGTCTACTGTTTATTATTTTAATAAATTATAAGCAGGCTTCATACAAATTTATTATTAAAATAAGATTTCTAGATAAGATAAAACAATTTCGTCGATCAACGACCTAAGTTCACCTAGCATTGCGTGCCTGCAGCTTGATGTACCAAGGGTTCGATCCTTGAAACATGAAGTCAATGTTGTCACCTCCCACTGGGCACTGGACAGCTTGGACCGAGATTCTCCAACGACCATCGCCATCCACGCCGAAATCAAGGTCACCTGATTTAGACAGCGTACGAAGCAACTGTGCTATTAGTTACAATATGGACACTTAGGCCAGTATCTAATCTTCTATAGTTAAATTTAAAAAAGTCAAATGACAGTGTATTCCAAAAGTCTATCTCTGTTAGTTACAATATGGACACTTAGGCCAGTATCTAATCTTCTATAGTTAAATAAAAAAGTCAAATGACAATGTATTCCAAAAGTCTCTCTCTCTTAGTTACAATATGGACACTTAGGCCAGTATCTAATCTTCTATAGTTAAACGGAAAAGGAAACGTGTCTACCTTAGACGTAATTATTTTTTAACGCTGAGATCACTTGACTTACCAGCTTGACATACAGGGCAAAGGTCATTGACGAAGGCGTAGAAGGTGCCAGTTACGGGGTCGTTTCCGGCACCTTGTCCAGAGCCGACCACCTATCAGAAGAAAAAGACGTTGCATGTATCTTGCCTCTTCGTTACACAAGAGCCCGAAAAACAAAACAAAAGAAAAGAAACAGCCTAGTAATTGTTATCATCATGCCATAAACTGTATTCATCATCCTAATGATTGTACGCATGACATGCAGGATATTTACCATCTTAATCATTACATTTATTTGCAAACAATAAATGTTATCACTCTAACTTGCAGACATTGTCAAACTACATGTTTATCATGTAATTAATTATAATCATTAGCAAAGGATATACTTTTAGATTTCAAATTATTTTTCAGGTGTCAATAGTAGTAGTAATTTGCCTGAACAGATGACGTCACAGAGTTAGGTCTTCGAAATGACGTAAGTTTTCTCTCGACCGAACGAACAAACGCACGCGCGCACGCGCACATTTTAAATGTAACTGCACAAAACAAAGCAAAGGAGCCTTGTGTCTGTCATCGCATCACAATTATTCTTTGGTTACTATAGTATCTGGCCTCAAATGATTTCTTACCTTCCAGCAAGAACCGCACATGACGGAGTTCAAAAACTGAGGTCTGTTCAAGGCCGCCGGATATCGTACCCGACTGGCAACTGATGGGTTTTGCAAACCATAAGAGCAGGTACCACCACCACCGCTGTCCCCATAGTACGTGGCCTGAAACAGAATGGTGTGTGTGTAGTTAATGTAGTGGTGCTGGACACTGCAATATTACCATTGCTATTTTTACATTTTTATTTCCTACACCCTTTTATAAGAGTAACACGTCACCCATCATATTTACTGACTGGTCAAGCGCCGTCTGCAACAATGGACAGGTGACGTCGGGCAACAAGGAACAGGAAATAAAATTTTATTTTCTTCAGAAGAAAGAATTTGATGTAAATAATTACATTATTTCATACATTTTACAGTCAAAATGGTAAATAGTTTGTTCATTCATATTATTATTAGTAAAATATACACTAAAACAATTGTACAGATTTAAGCTTTATTAATTGTAAAACTAAACATACAATAGAATATCACCCTTTGTTATTTGTGCTTTCATTACTGAGCAATGGTACATTTTAATTGTGTACTTGTTTTGTTTGTTTTTTGTATCTTTGCATGCTGCATTCTGGAGAATACTTACATCACCATTAAAGGTCTGACGATACATGTTCAGGGCCTCAGAATTTGTTTCTCCCTGGCCTCGAACCCCGACACTAATCAGTAGGATTAAAAGACAGTGCAGCATTTTGTGGACTGGAAATATACGAATATGGGAATAGTTGGACCAAGCAGCAACAATATTAATAAAGAATACAACAATATCTTTGAAATGTTCATTTAAAAAATACCATCTAATTCTAATATTATAACTTCAAACTGGAAAATTAACTGAAGAGCTGGATATCCAGAATGTTTCAAGAGATCAGACATCATGCAAAAACGAGAGAATGCCAAAAACATTCATAATTTTGTTTCCATTCCTAACTTTTATTTCACACGAAAATGTATCCTCCGAAAGTAAGACTTTAATTAGATGAAATGAACTCAAATGATTTAAATTAGATTTTACTGAAAACTACCAATTGTCCTAAATCTATTAATCTAACTCTCGAGTATTCTTGATTGGTGTTGGGATCTTCTTTATCAAAATGCATTTAAATAATTAACTGATAGATAATAAAATATATTGAGAACTTCTAGAAACAAATGACGAATATTTATACTCACGATCGAATTACAACCGAAGAAGTGAAAATATTTGTTCGCTCTCCTGATCTATCCACAACCGACGCAGTAAACAGCAACAGCTTGCCACAAAATTGTCTTGTCGAGCACCAAGATATACTGTTGATAGAAGGGCAGCTACCTGCAACTATATTCAATGTCTTATCTAATTGATCTACAGGCAATAAGAGTCATGTGTCGTTTATGAATCCAGGTCAACTCGTGTCTTACTAGCTTTTTTAGGGCCGATCTATTTTGGGGTAGATCAGTAGAGAAGGCAGTTTTGAAAGAAAACAGCTATTATTATTCGAAAAATCAGATCAAATACATTTATTAGTCAATTAGTGGTAATAGTTTCAGACAAAATCACACGTTCATTAACTAGAGCGTTTGGGGGAACATCTATACTAGTACTAACACTGGTTTCAAGTATAAAACTATACGAACCTGATGGCTTAACTTTAGCGGTTGGGAATATCTATTGCGGAACAAAATAGTCACTTGGAGAACAATATTGTTGGGTACAAATATGGTATTTTGAATTTTAAAAAACTATAGCACTTATGATCTACTGGTTTTGAACAAGTATTGGATTGGAATAGCTAGTTGTTTGGAACAACATTATGGTTGGCATTGACAATAGCGGTTGGAAACAACTATTGCGATTGGGTACTAGCAACATGAAAATCTAGTTGCACTAGTATGTCTGATACTAGAGGATTTAAAGAGCTCCGGTTCCTGAGGGCCCCAATGGGAATTGGTTAGTGTAAAAGAGGAATTAAACTAACCCAGACTGAAAAATCCTCAGGATTACTCTTAAAATAATCTGTACTGATTTTAAGTGGGAATCAACAGCGCTTACGAATCAATATTGCTTATAAGAGGGATTATGCTAATCAGTAATTCTCTTAACAGGATTGCACTAATCAGTAGTGCTTATAAGAGGGATTAAACTGATCAACAGTGTATTAAGTGTAGTTTACATTAATTAACAGTGCTTTTAAGAGGAATTACACTAATCGTTATCGCTTTTAAAAGGGATTACACTTATTAATAGTGCTCTTAAGTGCTCTTATTTACACTAGCCAAAGCTTGAAATTAACACTATGCAACAGTTCTCTTAAGTGTAATTTACACTAACCAAAGTTCTGTAAGAAGCAATTAAATCAGGACCCTTAAAAGAACCAAATGGCATCAGAACTATCGGCATAACTTCTGCTTGTCCAGAATGTCTCAAAAAGAAGTATACACACTTTTGTAACCATTGTTTGTTCTTCATAAAAATGAAGCTTTTGATGTTGATGCAATACAATTGTCTAGTCTAAGTCGCCTCAAGAAGTGAATGTTTAAAATGTTTACCATGCACTGTCTCAGAACCCATCTTAAATTGTCTCCAAACCTAAAAGTTTTGCCTGACCTCAGCACTCCCTATTAAATTGTCTCCCTCCAAACTTGAAAAGTTATGCCTGACCTCAGAACCCCGTATTAAGTTGTCTCCAAAGAACCAAAGTTATGTCTAGCCCCAGAATCCCGTATTAAATTGTCTCCAAAGAACCAAAGTTATGTCTAGCCTAAGAATCCCGTATTAAATTGTCTCCAAAGAACCAAAGTTATGTCTAGCCTCAGAATCCCGTATTAAATTGTCTCCAAAGAAACAAAGTTATGTCTAGCCTCAGAATCCCGTATTAAATTGTCTCCAAAGAAACAAAGTTATGTCTAGCCTCAGAATCCCGTATTAAATTGTCTCCAAAGAACCAAAGTTATGTCTAGCCTCAGAACCTCGTAAACAAATGTATATCAATGTGAAGTGCATTGTTCTCAGATGCGCTTGTCGTCTAACGTATTGTTATATCGCTTTACAGTTAGTGCGTCTAGTTATATATATGTTTATGACACACCATATATATTATTTCATGTTACGTTGGGATTAGTGCAATAAATGGTTTGGACAATCCGTGTGGTCGGATGCACTTAAAAGTTAATTGACACCCTCCTGACATTAACTGCGATGCGACAGAATCGCTCTTTTTTTTTTTTTTTTTTTAACCAAATGACACCATCAATAAGTTCAGTAAACGCCTTGACCCCATCCCCTTATCTTGGTTAAGTTCAAATGTTAGACATAAGAACGAGATCTCTTCCTCTTAGCAGTAATTTCTCTAAAAGTAAAGAACGTTATTTTAGGAGGTCACAAGACTGACCTAGAAAAGAAATATGCGCTAAGAGTACTCTGATATCTGGGGTCTGGTTGGTGGCAAGTCTTAATGCTAGCTATGCATGCAAATGATCCGTACCCACCCTACCGAAAATGTATGCAGTTGATGCTTTTAGAGCCTTTACTTCTACTTTCTGGTTGGAGATTTTGAAGTGTACCCACATTGTAAGACTCAGAGATTGTTAGTAACATGAAGCACTAATAAAAGCCAACAAGTTTACAATTTGTGCCTTTATACCTGCAATGGCATTGTTTTTCAAGATCAGAACAACAAGCAACGGAAACACTCTTGGATATGTGCATAGTCACTGAGTGTTTGAAAAGGTCAAGGGGGTGAAGTGCAAGGACAAACTTGTGAAGGCATGAAAAATGTTGGCAGCTAAAGGACACAGCAGTGAAAAATATGTGAACATGTTTATGGCAAGCTCCCATATAAATGTTTGTTTTTATATTTTCAACAACGAATGTTTGTTTTGCATGTATTAACTAAGCCAAGAAATGAGGTTTCTAGTTCGCTTCTCAACATAACTGTCAAGGAATAGGTTTTCAAGTTTGCTTTCAAATAACTATTCACGAAATGAGGTTTCAAGTTGGAATGTTAAATCGCAATGGCAAGAAATGTCGTTTCAAATTGATGTCAAATAACTATGTCAAAAAGTTTGATTTCAAGTTTGCGTATCGTGAAGATAAGAAGCATTCTAGGCCAAAGACATTTTAAGGTGCGGAATCCTTTATTCGAAACGCTTTTAATTATAATTCCTAGTTCAATTCAAATAATTTTTTTAAAACGTCAAGAAGCAAGATTTCAAATGGGGTTTCCTTTCTGAATCTAATAATCATCGCCCAGATTGTCTTTCCTTGTCGTTCAGGGGTTTGTAAAGAATATTGAAAATTAAATCATGGTTTTTAAGTCATTAAACTTCCTATATCATTCCTGACCAACCCCTCAATGTACTGCTTGCAACTCTTTCTTATGAAACATTGTTTCCCTCTCAAACTCTTATTATGCCCATTTCGAGTTACCCAAAGCAAAGAGAACCTTTGAAAACTGATCAGTTTGGTAACATCAGCACCCCTTACTCTCAACATGTATTGAATATATGAAAGGAATTAAACTTTATAAATTTGAGTGAATTGAACTACTGCTTGGCTTGTTGTTCATGAATAAAACTTGACGTATAAGGAGAAGTATAGGTCATTAACAAACAAACCCAGAAACACTTGACGTATAGGGAGAAGTATAGGTCATTAACAAACAAACCCAGTTGTTCATGAATAAAACTTGACGTATAAGGAGAAGTATAGGTCATTAACAAACAAACCCAGAAACACTTGACGTATAGGGAGAAGTATAGGTCATTAACAAACAAACCCAGAAAAAGCCCAAGAAAGAAATCGTGCAACACTAGACGTTTATGATACAGTACATGAAAATGGCGAACAAAACCAGAAAGGCAAGAAAAAATACAATTACAGAACTTAGTAGAACTAAGAGGACGAATAAAGTCTTGAATAAGTTCCATTTCGTCTAATAATGGCAAGTTAATACTGCAAGAACGTCTCCTTACTTAATGATGGTTTTCACTGTGAACTGTTTGCTATTTTCACACATTTTATTTTATCACTGTGAACTGTTTGCTATTTTCACACACTTTATATTGTCACTGTGAATTGTTTGCTATTTTCACATACTTTATATTATCACTGTAGTTGACAGTATCATTCTTTATGCGATGTAAAATTTTGGGGGAGATTATGATAATCGATAAGTTCGTTTTATTGAATATAGCATGAAAATCAAAGTGAAATAGAATATGAAATCAGTTTGAAGATTCGATGTAAATAGTCATCATCTGTACAATATATAAAAGTCTAAATGAATACTAAAATTATGCAGTACATAAAGTTCATATGTATTTAGCTCACTCAGCTGAATATCACATACTGATAAAAATCAGTATTGAACATTTTAGAAATGTTGTGGCATAAAGTACGCATATACTTGGGCTCGACACTCAGCTAAAAATTATATAATGATAAAAATCAGTATTAAACATGCTAGAAATGTCGTGACGAAAACGAAACTGCAAAACAAATGTCATTATTACTTTCGGTTAAGCCTAAGAAAGCAATACATATAGCAAATTTTAGTATTATCTTCGGTTAAACCTATACAAACAGTCATACATATAGCAAATGTTAGTATTGGTTAAACCTATACAAACAGTCATACATATAGCAAAAGTCAGTTTTTACCTCCGGTTAAACCTAAAAACAGCAGTACATATAGCAAATGTCCGGTTAAACCTAAAAACAGCAATACATGTAGCAAATGTCCGGTTAAATCTAAAATCAGCAATACATATAGCAAATGTCCGGTTAAACCTAAAATCAGCAGTGCATGTAGCAAATGTCCGGTTAAACCTAAACACAGCAGTGCATGTAGCAAATGTCAGTGTATGAAAAACGGCATCTATTCCAAGTCCAGTATTTGAACCTTCAGATATGTCTTTCATTGAGAGTTAACAATGATATCATTAGTCTTATTAGTCCTTCCTTGTCCTTTTTGTCAACTAACAATTCCTTGTCCTTTTTGCCAATTAGCCATTCTTTGCCCTTTTGTCAAATTATCAACCGGCAATTCCTTGTCCTCTTTGTCAACTGGCCATAACACAAATTTCTTTGTTCGTCATATTCATCAATAATCTTGTAATTAGCTGTGACAGAGTACAATTTGCCTGCACATAATTATGAAATAATTATTGTATTTATGGTGCATTTATTTTATTTATGCTGCTAATGTAGCGAGAATTGAAAGCAGACTTCATGCACTGCACCTTAAAAAATATGTAAGGAAGTACAGAACCATATGTAAACCATAGCCTGAAGCAAGGTTACCACGCCATCCTTTGTGGAATTTTTCTTGAAGTCAGCAAACCAGGCTGAGTAATAAACAACTCTCCTAGTGATACTAACCAGTTCTAGGCAGCTGATTAGTTATAAATGACCAATGATCAGGGTCAATAACAAATCAAACCAATAAGAGTCAAACAGAAAAGTGATCTTTTAGAAAAATCCCTTGTTCTTATCACTTTGATTTTGTCTATGGTCATGTCCGGTCTTAAAGGCTGAATGTTGGCTGGTTATTTGACTGATAAAGAAAGAATGGATTTAGAAATAATTTCTTGCACTTTTGAACTTTCAATTAATAGTTTTTATTTAGAAATATTTTCTTGCAATTTGAACTATTGATTTATGGTTTGTTATTTGACTCGGAGATGATTTCATGTATTTAAAATGTTGACTTTTATGACGTTCAATTAGACATAGAAATGTTTTCAAATATTTGAACTAATATCCTATGACTTGTAATTAGAGAAATTTTGTATATTACATTGTTGAGCATTTGGCTTATCCCTAGAAGAAATGTTATTCATGAATTTGATTATGTCATATTTTATGCCCACATTTGTGAAGTGTGTGAATCATGCTAAATTAATGAAGGTTATTACAGGAATGTAAGTTTGAGAATGCTTGTGAAGAGAATGGGAGTGTAATTGTGTAAAATGTTTTAGACCTGAATGTTACGTGCTGTCGCTTGTTTTGACTTTTCCAGAGAAGAGCGCGCCTTTCTGGGTTTTATGTTACCCACTTCAGTACAGTGATCTACTACACTCTACATATGTGTCCAAACTATGTATATGTATTACACTTGCTAGCAACAGGGTTGCTGGAAATTGGTCACTGTTCCAGAACCATAGGACAGAAGTTGGGTCAGCTTTGGTCTGGAGAGAATACACACAGAATTCTTGCAACAGTTCCCGTAGTGTGCCTAAAGGCAGTTTTTATAAATAAATTTATTGTTGTTTGTATGTTTCGATTGTTGATTTAATAAATTTGTTGTTTGTATGTTTCGATTGTTGATTTAATAAATTTATTGTTGTTTGTATGTTGTGATTGTTGATTTAATAAATTTATTGTTGTTTGCATGTTGTGACTGTTGATTTATTGATGTTTCTTATTTGTCCTTATGCATATTATCTAAATTATATGTTTGGAGAAATACTGTGTGTGTGATGGTGGCTCGTTGAAATGACTGATCTAATTACACTATAGTAAGAAGTTCTACCTACGGAAGAAATTATGTCAGTAGAATGGCTATCTAAATGTTGCGAGTAAG
The DNA here is from genome assembly GCA_028829895.1 of Sinotaia quadrata. Taxonomy (NCBI): domain Eukaryota; kingdom Metazoa; phylum Mollusca; class Gastropoda; order Architaenioglossa; family Viviparidae; genus Sinotaia; species Sinotaia quadrata. The sequence continues at coordinate 45,959,311 of CM054177.1, read as the reverse complement.
GGGTAGAGTTTCTGTAGTGCCAGGCGATCCACCAAGGGGAGACAAGCTGTCTTATTGGTATCTATTATAAATTAATATATGAATTACAATTCTAGTCACTTGTATTTAGTTAAGAAGTATTAATTAGAATATAATAATAATCATAACCAGCAGGGCGTACGTCACACTAACATGAATCTCTTTGTTCGTCATATTTATCATAATCGTAAATAAAATCAGGTGGAATATTGATAGATAGTAGTAATGTGAACAATAAACTTCTGGCTATCCAGACAGCAACCAAACCAGGTTAGATACAAACTATTATCGCTTATCTCTAATAACTCCATTTCTGTTCTCTGATAAGAACTATCCTGTTATTTGTATTGACACTAAAAGACTGTAGAAATATTAAAATTACTCGAACGTGGTTTCTTGGAAATAATGATGTCAAATAATGTTTTTCATTTTATTTGTTATATGCATATTTGATTGTTGATTTAATAAAGTTATTGCTAAATTTATTGACCTTCTTACACATATTTATAACTTTGTGTTGGAAAAGAAATTAGGTGGATGAATTGGTCATTGGTGTTATTTGGATAGTCTTTTTTGTAACAAAGCCAGACGTTTACTATTCACATTACTACTGTCAATTCCACATGATTAATTCCTCCACATTGTAGAACATTATTTTCTGCTATTAACCCAAGTCTAATCTGGTGCTCCTTCACTGTATTAGCTCCCTCAGGCAGATCAACAATTTGTAGCAATTTCCAGTAACTTCCTTGTACCGGAAATTCCACAATGTAGTCAGCATACCATGCCACCTTATATCAATGGAGTGCAGTGTATTCCTTACTCTTACATATTGTGGTAGATACTTCTCACATCTACTATGGTCGTAGCAGTTTATAATCGGTAAACAGGAGGTTCAAGGAAAACAAGGAAAGGTTGCTTTTCCCTGTAAAAATATAGTCAGGGAACAAACACTAAGTTTCCAGTTTATTCTTTTTTAACTCCATTCTTTCTTATATTCAAGTCACCACTTAGTTTCCTGCAACTGTATTTATTAGTACGTTAATTGCACACAACATAATAGATACAGCATAAAAGTTTTATGAGCAATTTCATTAGAAGCCATGTGAAGTGTTTAGCATACCACACATAAGTATCATAGTTCACAATTTGTAGAAATAATAGTCTACTCACAATATACATCGCTATGTAAACGCAAGTACAACACATCAATTGCAAAAATGCACAAAATATTTCTAAGTCCATTCTCTCTCAATCAGTCAGTTAACTAGACATTAAGCTAATGGCCGCCTTTCATGACCAGACTTCTTGCCACACTAAATTCAAGTAATTAGACAATACATTTTTTACAGCAGGTAAACGTTTGATCTCTTCCCACTGACTGGTCTTGTTCCCATAAATATTAACCATCCGGTTGGAACTAGTTTGCATTGCATTAGCAATTTCTAGCATATTCTCAACTCGAGTGTTTACTCCAAATCTGACACTTACAAAACTACCATCATAAGGAGTTCCCAATGTCGAGTCACTTCCAAAATTTAACAATTTATATAATAATTATGTTTAGAAATAAGGATAGGCAAATTTACTTCACCATAAGTTCTAGAGGACACTGTGTTGTAATATTTTTCTTATCATAGAGCACATATTTTGTAATATGTTTCTTACCATAGAGCACACTGTGTTATAATATGTTTCTTACCATAGAGCACACTGTGTTGTAATATTTTTCTTACCATAGAGCACACTGTGTTGTAATATTTTTCTTACCATAGAGCACACTGTGTTGTAATATTTTTCTTATCATAGAGCACACTGTGTTGTAATATTTTTATTACCATACAGCACACATTTTGTAATATGTTTCTTACCATAGAGCACACCAATGCTGTAACATTTTTCTTACCATAGAGCATGTGTTGTAGTGATTGTCTTACCACAGAGCATACTGTTGTAGTGTTTGTCTTACCACTAGATTGAGTGTGCCGACAAGACCAGCATAGCAATACGAAGGTTTACATTTTCAAATTTACATTACCACAAAAAAAAAGTATACTATTCTTGTAAGCATAACTCATATGTTGAATGCTAAAATGCTGAATTTGGAAATTTCCAAATAACAGAAATGAGAAGATGCAAAGAGCTAAGCCGTCAGAATGTGGGTATCTATGGCCTAAATAGAGTCAAGCAAATATTGTATAGGTGTCTAAAATTTTTAATTAAGTATATTTAGATTTCAGACATCTACTAAATGTTCCACCAGTAGTCTGCCAAAACAGTTAAATGTCTCTCTATACAACTTATGGAGTCAACCAATATGGTAAACATCTATCTCTACAACTCTTCAAGGAGTCAATCAAAACGCTAAACCTATCTCTACAACTCTTCAAGGAGTCAATCAAAATGCTAAATCTATCTCTACAACTCTTCAAGGAGTCGATCAAAACGCTAAACCTATCTCTACAACTCTTCAAGGAGTCAAACAAAATGCTAAACCTATCTATACAACTCAAGAAGTCAATCAAAACACTAAATCTATCTCTACAACTCTTCAAGGAGTCAATCAAAACGCTAAACCTATCTCTATAACTCTTCGAGAAGTCAACCTAAAATGCTAAACACCTATCTCTACAACTATTCATAGAGTCGACTAAAACATTGTATCTATCTCTACAAGTTTTCATGGAGTCATCTAAAACGCTAAACATCTATCACTACAATTCAAGGAGTCAACCAAAACATTAAACACCTATCTACAACTCCTCAACGAGTCAACTAAAACTTTATACACCTATCTCTACAACTCTTCAAGGAGTTTACCAAAATATACACATATCTCTACAGTTTACCAATGTGTTTAACCAAGATTTAAACATCAATCTCTACAATATCTAAAATGATCTACTATAACATTAAACATATCTTTACAAGTCTTTCAGGATGAGGGATGGATTTTCATCATTGGTACACATCAAATCAAGGCCAGAGACCATTTTCATGTGAGTCAAGACATCCACATGCCATTGGTACACATCAAATCAAGGCCAGAGACCACTTTCATGTGAGTCAAGACATCCAAATGGCCATTTCAGAAAAAGTTCATCATTTTTTTTTAACATCACTGAACGAAAGCAACTGCAGAGGAGTCATTGAGCCTGTAAGCTTAAGTGTATATATAATTTTTTAAATAATATAATATTTTAAAAATTTCCTGTATAATTCGAATAAATATATAATTCTGTCCTTTTCCGTTTTGGTTTGTAAAATTAACAGTCATTTAAACATATTTCTTACAGAAGAGTTAAATGTAATGATCAAGCTATAGTTATGATACAGTATAAGTTTAAAAAACTGACCTATACTTTACAAATCCTTGATAAGATTTTGCAAGAACATATTTTGAAAACCAAAGGGATTTTAAACCACTCTCTAGCATCATAAAAAGCTTACTTTATGGAGCAAAATTCCTTATGCATTAACCAAAGCACACATAAATCTTTGCTCACAATCGTTCCAAACACTGAATTAACTCCATGAAAAAAGAATAAAAGTCACAAGAGAGTTACATGTCTGACAGTCCATTTAATATGCATTGTAAAATAGGAACAGGAGGAAATACTATCTACTAAAATCAAAACCCACATCAATGAAATTAAAGCGTACTTTAGACATCATATCAAAATGACTAGTTTAGCACTTATAGTTTATTAAATCTTACTTTAGACATCATATTAAATGACCAGTCCAGCAATTAATTCCTCAGAAAACAATTAAAATGCATTATTTCTGGCAAAAATTATTCTTTATCCCACAAGGTTCCAGAAGGCACGCTACTATCAGCAATCCACTCATCCACCAAGCGATGCAAAAGGTGGAGCGGCATGCCCCCATTGTCTAGCAGCAAAGAATGGAAGGTGCGAATATTGAACCTGTCACCTGTAATAAGACAAAAACCACTTTAAAACAGGCCAGAAAGTGCTTAAGCAATATGACAAGACTTAAATCACCAGGCATTTCAAGACATCAGTAGTGCAGATATAGCAAAATACTTAGTACTAGATATACAGAAAAAAGATTGTTAATGTTGTGTAAAGTCAGTACTAGATATATAGAAAAAGATATGAATATTGTGTAAAGTCAGTACTGGATATGTAGAAAAAGGATTATGAATATTGTGTAAAGTCAGTATTAGATATATAGAAAAAAGATTATGAATATTGTGTAAAGAGAGTACTAGATATATATATATAAAGAAAGATTATGAATAGTGATTATGAATAATTATGAATAAAATCAGTACTAGATATATAAAAAAAAGAATTATGAATATTGTGTGAAAAGTCAGTACTGGAATGAAATGATTAGTAATGATTAGTCAGAAATGAAAGGATTACTAATGCTGTGAGAAAGTCAGTACACTAGATATATAGTAAAGGATGACATATGTTAAGTCAACAATGGAGATATAACAAAAGAATTATGAATGTGAAGTGAAGTCAGTACTTGTCACTTAATAAATGGGTCACAAATGCTGTGACGATGTTCGAGACTTTGGGAAACTATAGAATTTACAACTTTCACCACAACTGACATGACCTCAACAAGGTTAAAATACTTGGCACATAAGGATTCTTGGTGAATGATGCAGTGCAATTTAAGGATAGTCTGGTTGTGTCCAAGGGCAATGTTAACTGTGAATAGCTTGGCAGGCCAAACAAAAAACCTCCGCGGGCCAAATTTGGCCGCCTCTGGTCTATAATAAAGCCCTCAATATAATGCATAATCTGTAATTAAATTAAACTTTTAAAAAAAATGAATTAATGTGCAAGTTGTAATTTATATTACATATAGTTGTCAGTGTAATTTTACAGAAATGAGGTATTTATGTAGTTAAGTAACCAAAGAAAAATCGGTATTTCTAACTTTCTTTCTTTACATTTTTTGAGGTATTAAAATAATAAAAAGCAAGATAAATATTAATAACTAGATATTTGCCCATGGCTTTGCTCATATAAATAGCAGTTGTCAGAATATTTTGCTGAAAGTAACATTATTTTAGAGTACTTTTTCTTTATATTGCCAAGTAAGAACCAAAATACCATGTTCTGTGACCTGCTTAAGTTGGCTTCTCTTTGCATTCACCAAGACTGATTTAAGATTTGATCTCTTTGGGAAGGCATTGCAAAAATAAGCGCTAACCACACCAACTAGGGAAACAATTGTGAATAGTTATATAAGTGATTTTTTTTCACATTATATAAGTGTATTCTGAGCTTGGCAAACACCTGTGAAGGGTAATTCTTTCGAAGAATAAAGTCTGAATAAGGGGAGGGGAATAACTGTGAAAAGTGATTCTTTCACCAGTATATATGTGCTGAGAGCAATAAAAGCAAGCGCTGCACAAGCAATCCAAAAAGTGATCCAATAATCATTCAAGCCATGATAAGCCTTGATCTAGGTATTCCAAACATATTTTTCAAAATCATTATTCATACTTTAAAAACAAATAGACAGATAGAACTTTTTTTGCTGATTTCAATGACACTAAAATGAAGTTTGTACCTCAATTACAACCAAAGTTACAAATTTTTCAATATTTAATTTTTCGCAAAGTTTTACGCTCAAAAACGAAGTTGTACAAATAGCTTATTTTGAAGGTCCACAAAATGAAGAAATGATGAACAATATAGTTCAGACTCTCCACATAAGTAGTATCCAACACACAGATATGGCTGAATTTTTTTGAGAGGCTTTGCAATGTTATTTTTAAATATACAGTCAGTCAAAATTAGTAATTTATTCATTTTCAGGTTGGAAAAAGCTCTAACGCAGTTAACACAAAATGGGCGAAATTGCTATAAACGTTAAAACTGTAATAACTCTGCTTGTAATTGAGCTACAGAGATGCTTTTGGTGTCATTGGATTCAGTTTGGAAAGATCTATATTAAGAATGCACTCAGCACAGTAAGGAAATCTTCATATTTTATACAAACACACTCAGACATTTGCCAATCGTTCATCTAATTTAATGCTTTTTCAGTTCAATGATTCTAGTGCTGTCTAGCATGGAACCACAAGGAATGTTCTTATACATTGAATGCACACAATTACATTCTTTCCACAACAGCATGTTTCATGTTGTGGTGCTTAATAAGCAATTCAATCTGCTGGTAGACCGTTATTCCGTTATTCCACAATCTGCCTTCACTGGACATAGACAGAATTTCATAGTTGCAGTAAAAGACAGCCATTTAATATTTATTATCTCCACATCATCTTTTCTCAGCCAGTCTTTCCAATGACATGCTTTAAAAAATATGTGTACCTCATAAATCTTTCCCCTATTGAATGGTACAATCTCTTAAGGTGGCACACCTAGCTCAAAAAGCATGAAAAATTGAAAAAATTCAATAACAAAAATTTTATTGGTCTTTTCTGATATAAATTTTATGAAATTGCTTTTATTTTTGGACAAATCACAATAGTTTTGAAGATATTTTCAATCAAAGATGGGAGTATACCATAGGAGACATTTGTGGTTAAAAAGTTAACTGAAAATCAGTCATTAATTTCGGTTTCTGCAGGATATCTTAAAAATAACTATTAAAGATATCTGCAAAGAATTTTGAACACAGTTTAAGGATAACATAAGGCCATAAGCTGGTTTCTGAACCTCTAACTTTTTTATTTTACTATAGTGTGGATATATAATTATAATTAATTTTTTTTTATTTAAAAAAAAATTATTTAAATAAAATATGTGCTCCATCAGCTGAATGATTGCTACACACTAACCAGAAATTACAGTATATTAATTGAATATTTTGTCTATATATTTTAAGGTTTTCTTATAATCTTGTCAAAAAGAATTAACAAATTTTAAGTTTAAGAAAATATGTTTATATTAAATAAATAATTTTGATGCAAAACCTATTAAATTCATAAGAAAAGTGAGTAGGCCTATATATTTTGAATCATCAACCATTTTTCACCAGTTTCTGAAAACTTGAATAAAAATTTCCTTCATTTATTTGATACCATTTTTGTTGTTGACATTTACTGGATTTCAGTTATGTGTGCTACCTTAAGCTTTGGATAAGGAATATAAATTCTAAAGTCATTTTCAGAGTTCACCCACCACCACCAAAGTTATGATCTTATAAATGTAATACTTATAGTAATAGTATGTGCATTATCAACTCACTCATATATTTATTATTGAAAAATAAGCTTGCAAAATACAGGTAATAAATATATAACTCACTCGTGTCTATCAAAATTTTAAAAAAGAAAAGAAAATCTGGTAAAAATAATAACTATTTATTTTTAATCTAGTGAATCAGTGATATACTCTTTGTTTACTCTGTGCCCAGCTAATGCAGTAATGGACGAAAATATGGTCACGTGACCACAAAATAAAAAGAATTAAAAACAAATAACACGCGATCCGAATAAACGAAATACATTATATTGCAAATAAATCTTTTCCCTATTGAATGATACAAAACTTAAGCTATGGATAAGGCAGGAATAAATTCAGAAAGTTATTTTCTGTGTTCACCCTCAACGCCGTCAAAGACGAACGCTACCGTAGGCCTATAGACACTGACAATTCTTATTTATCGGTTATTATAGTCCTTTAAACGAACAAATATACGCTATAAACTGAAAATAAGTGATTTAACTTATCAACTAACATCCTCAAACAGAGTGATGCACGAGAATGCAAAGTGGAAACCGGTTCAATGTCGCAGAGTTGAACACTACGGTACTCGATAAAGTCCGCCATTTTTGTTGACAGTCTTCGGTGATTTCGGTCATTGAGTACAGTTCTTTCAACGCAATTGGAGTCTTGGAGCGTACTTTTTGTCTCAAACAAACTATATAGGCTTATAGATGAAGAATTTTCCTATTTTCTGGTAGCTTTTACGGTTGCTATGTTATCGGAATCACCAAAAACGTAATTTAAGAAAATTTAAGTTTAACCGTATTTCGCTTTATCTTGAAATTCCCGCGCACTATTTAGTATGGAAATGAACCTTGTTCTCTCCCCTACATTAAAACCGTTATTATTTTTAGATTACTGTACCCTTCACGACCCCACGGACCGAGAAAGAGTGCATGTGTTAAGCGCCACCGCCGGACAAGTTATGGCGGCTTGGTAAAAAAGTCGTTCGGTTGGCAACTTCTGAATAACTTTTTATAACTTTTTCACAATTATTTATTAAAACAAAAAACACAGAAAGACAGAACAGAAAACAAACTTTTGTTTCATGTGCTTTTATTTTACAAAGCTTCAATAATACAGAGGAAACATGAGTGTTGAAAATGTAGAAAAATTGACAAAACAACGTCCCAATCAGCCATTCAGCGATGTTTGGAATACCTACTTGATCATAATGTAATCCAGTAATCTACTAATTAAAATAATATATAATAAAAATAAAGATGATTTGATAAAAGCACTTAATCTTCTAAAAGCATCTGGCACTTTACAATAATAATATAAAAAATGCACTAGGGACACACATTTATGAATTTTAACAGTTTCAAAACTGACATGTTGTTCTTTCTAGCACTGCACAAAAAAAAAAAATCAGTATGCAGTAAATGATATTTAAAAGATACTATGGCCTGTCAATCTTATTTAACTGCAAAATATCATGATTAAAACAAAAAAATAACCACTTGTAGTCTTGTAAACTGAATTTATTATATTACATCCATTTGAACCCCTTCATTCTCTTCCTCTTTTTTACAATGTAATTTTCAAACAAAGGTGGATCTTACCAAGTGCAATTTCTGCTTTCTGGCGCAACTGCTTTATCTTGATCTCTCCAACTGTGTAAGCCGTTGCCTGGCCAGGCCATGTTATGTAGCGATCAATTTCCCGTTCTACACCTTCTCTCGATTCTGCAGAGTTCCTGAGCATATATTCAATGGCTTGTTCTCGTTCCCAGCTAGGGTGATTTATTTTGCAGAAATAATACACAACAGAAATAATTATTTTATATTATTATTTATATTTATTAATTTAAAATCTAAAAATCATAAAATATTATGACAAATGAGTGAATGCAACTACTAGTGAAAAACAACATCAGTAAGACATGAAGAAAAAAAACTAGGAAAATGTATGAAATGAGTGTGAAACTATTAGTATAGATTATCTAAATTTGTATTAAAAAAAAGGGGAAAACTTATAAAATAAATGAAACTCTTAGCATAAACTACCTAAATTATAATATTTACCCAAAATAGTGCAAACCAGTGTCCACCACAAGTCTGCAGGCACGGAATATTTCATCTGAATACCGGCCCATGCTAAAATTAACAACAAAAAATTTCATTTGAAATGCTCAAATTTGAAAACATCATAAAAAAACTGCCTCTTTATATAATACACACACAATCAGAAAATATAAAACATTTACCTCTCAGTACTAATTACTAAACTAGATGAATATATTTGGCTATACCACTTAACTAATTATACTATAGAGGATTACATTACCCTGAGAGGAGTAAGTGTCTTGTGTGAATCAAAGATACTTGCATAAAGACAATAAATATCTTACGTCTCTTTCAACTTTTTGAGATTTCCTCAGCTTTGCTCCTCTAAACAACACAATAAACAGTATATTTGCCTGAGCTTGTAAATTTAAAGCATGATCTTGAGGCTATCTTCAACAGACCCTGAAATACTCACAGCATATAGTCATCTGTGTAGAGTCCTAACTCTTCTCCAAGATATTCTGCATACATGCCCCATCCCTGAACACACACACACACATATAAAACAAATATCAGGATGAGCATCCACCTTCAATACATTGTATATGTGCAATATACCTACATTAAAGTTCTTATAACATGAGAAAATCACTATCACAGAAAAGTTGGATTATAAATATAACATTCAAATATCACATTATTTGTAAAAAAAAAAAAAAAAAAAAAAAAAAGGCCAGACACAATGCAAAATAGGTTTTAACTTATTGCAAAGTAGGTTATTTTGAAAAGTAAAATCAAAATATTGAAACATGAAAAATATAGTACAAGTACAAATTTTTATTCTGATTTGTGATTACTCTTGGCTGGAATTTTCCAAAACAGTAAACCAAGAGCATGTGTTGTTCCCCAAATAAACTCCTTGCTTTCTCAAAGGAAGCATAGTTGATAAATTGGGCCAGGAAAGAAAAAAATTTAAGGGAAATAACTCAGTTGAGTCGTAAAGTGTTTTTTAACTACAGGAAGTTCTCATTATCCGAGTCTTTGATATTTGATTCCCTGCATATATGCAGCCAAACTTTTAAAGTACTCCATGTAAAAACTCCCACATTTACAGGGGTCAAATCTGTGAATCATAATTTTTATCAGAAAACAGTGATAACTTTAAACAAAATTCCTTACTCTCACTAGCACTATATCTCCTTTTGCAACATTCAATTTGCATTTAGGATTTTTGTGGTGGTTGTTTTCAAGGGATGGAAACTTTTGCTACAGACAAGAATAATAGTTAAGTTTAAGTAATGATGCTGCGTCGATGAGGAAGCATACATGTACTAATCTTGATAAGAAATTCAGCGTAAGCAAAGAAGTAAACTTGCAAGTGCTCTTCAGGTTCCTGAAATGATCCTTCATACAATTTAAAGAATGCACTATTTTTTTTTTTAAATGACTCTTAACTTACTAAAGGAACTGAATGTTACAGAAGGGAGTAACATGATGGAAGCTGTAGAAAGGAAACTAACAACATGACGTGGTTTTATATCAACAAAATCCATGTTATCCACCTATACACAAGTAAGATAATAAAAGTCACTGCCATTTATGCTATACAATTTATTATTATAAAATAGTTCACATCTAATTACTGTTCCTGTGTAAAAACAAAATGTATCTAATAATACATAAACCAATGTGATATATTTCAATCCATATAAATCCCTACTTACAAATCCCTTTTTTATGTGGTTTCACTTTGTGAGAGAGTAAATTTGTCCCTCCCTATTTTAAATTTAAAATGTTACATAAATCGCTAAATTGTCAGAGTAACCCAACCATGGGGACTCCTTATAGTGTTATTTCTGTTTTGAATTTCATAATTAAATATTTTTTTATTACTATGTAAATGCAAACTTTGCAATTATACAAAGTTATCTGACTACATACTTCTAAATAAGCTGTGTTGACTGGAAACGTTGCTGGCATCCTATAATAGGCCATGTCTTCAACAAGGGCACGGTATAATGGTAAATCAGAATTCAATGAGTAGATCGCCTGCATAAGGACCAAAGAAGAAAAACAAATCTTTATTTAGTTAACTTCTAAACTTTTTCTTGTAAATGACTTGTAGAGATGACCTAATTTTGACTTAAGGCATTGTTTGTGTGTGTGTGTTTGTGTGTGTGTGTGTGTGTGTGTGTGTGTGTGTGTGTGTGTGTGTGTGTGTGTGTGTGTGTGTGTGTGTGTGTGTGTGTGTGTGTGTGTGTGTGTGTGTGTGTGTGTGTGTGTGTGTAAAATGTGAATACTGCTTGTAATGTTTTATGGATTTCATTATTTGCAAAAACAGAAAGAGAAAGAGATAAAGGAAGTTAGAGAATTATACAAAGAAAATGTGGTTTGACCTCAGAGGGGAATTGAAAAATAAAAGCCCATCACACTGTGCAATGCAACCCACCAAAATAAAAAAACACAACATTTACTACAGATTAAAATCTAATACCCAGAATGAGAAGTGCAATCTGAGTGAAACACAAACTATATGCTATGCGCAGAGGTCATAGCGATGTTAAAGCCAAGTCATGCACACATGCACTTTACTTTTAATGGAAAATTTTCATAGTTTTAGTGCTATTGGTGAGAAGTCTGCGCATGTGTGCTTTAATTTTAATGGAAAATTTTCAGTTTTAGAGCTACTGGCAAGTTCCCTAATGGGATATTGTTAATGTATAAAGCCTATCTTGATTCTAGGGCACTAATGTTAATTTTGATTTGAAAAATTTATTGACATTACTTTTCTCTATTTACATGATGGCATCCATCACTTACTTTACCAGACTACAACATTTTATACAAATTTATAAATATCAAAGTAAGCAATTTGATTTTAGATTTGAAATAACGTTTTTATGAGTTAATCTGCTTAAGGTTGCCATGTCTCAAACATGGATAAATACATTTATTCTGACGTTCATTGAAGCAGACAACTGGAATATATATTAATTTTATCATAAATTATAATAAATAAGTGTTGCTTCACCACATTATATGATAAACTAATATTTGTTGAAAATATTTACTGTGCTTAACAAAACAGTTATAAAAAAAAACTCACCTGAAGATGATGGCCTGGAACAGTTTCATGCAGAATAAGAGACATGATTCCAATTGTAGATCTATGGAAGAAAATCAATTAACTTGCAAGAGCATGTAGACAGAGTAGAAACTGAATCTTATATTAAAAACCCAGCAACTAGCTTGAACAAATCTCATTTCTTCAGAAAAGTATAAATACTTAAAGATGAAAAGCACTCTAAAAGAAATGATACAGAACAATGAAGCAGGGATTCACCCAGCTTTGTTATGACACTCGTTTGATATCATGTAACATGAAGTCAGAGCTCTAAAATATATTGAGAATTTCTCCAAGATCAAGTGATTTGCATGTTTTCAAGCTGTTGAACAAAAATGGCCAGAATAGCTGGCTTCTTTCAAATTTTTAAATAGGTAAAGATATTTTTTTAAGTTTATTCGACTGTTTGTTGTTAATTGGTTACAGGATTTAATATAAAATGGATTGATTAGGGTTTTAAGAAAACAATACTCACATTTTAAAACATTACAAACTACTATTCTAATCACAGTACATACTGGAAATGAACTACTGCTCCTATCACAGTACATAGAGAAAACAATCACAATACATACAGGTAACAAAGACAGTACATACAGGACACACACACTTATCAAAGTACTCACAGGAAACAAGAACACATATCACATTACATACAGAACAGTCACTTTCACAGTACTTACAGGATACAGACACTTTTCACAGTACATACAGAAAACAAAGAATTCTATCACAGTGCATACAGGACACAAAGACTTTTACCACAGGAACAAAGAATCTTATCTCAGTACACACAGAACTATTAGAGTACAACAGGATACAAAACTATTATCACAGTACACAAAGTAAACATAGAGTAGGCAGTCCCAGCATTGCCGTTTTACTGGGGACAAATGCACTTTTTATTACAAATTTATTAAACTTTATCACACAACAGTTTTCTTTGCATTTAACCTGAACCAACCATTTTAATATAAAATTTTTTAAGAGCTATGTTATCTTTAAAGTATGTTGTTATTTTTCTTCTGAACTTTATTATCCATAAACTTTGACAAAAGTACCTTAGGGCTACATAAAAAATTTATTATGAAGCATGTCAAGGCCGAAAGAGTAAAATTCATGTTTGGGTACCATTTTTAAAGAATTTTGCAAGACCTGGTTGGATTTGTAACATAAATTCTGGTATTACAAAGAGGGGAGATAGCTCTCAACACTCCTATTTTTTCACATTTGTGCGAAGAATAACAGGAAAAAAATTTAAAGTAAAAAGTTCAAGACACCTTTTTTTTTTTTATTATCTAATATGTATCACAAAATCATTGAAAAAATATCGTTTTATTAAGCATATCAACACCTTTCCAAAGACATGATATAACAAGCATACATTTTAATAGTCTTAAGATTTTAAATATTAAAATTTGTATTATAAAATATTAAAACAAATAAAATGTTGCACAAATCTGTTGTTTAGTTCAATGTATAACATTCTTCTGATCATTTTAATAGGTGAACTATTATAGTGTTATGTATAGTTTCACAGATGTGACAAGTTATCTGTTTTCATTTTCTTTGGTGAATAGAAATTGTATAATAAATTTTTAAAATGTAAATTCAATAAATGATTAAGCATAATTTATGTTTATATAATTAGACAGAGCACCGTTTACTGATCATTTTGATATGTGAACCAACTTGAATACTGTATAATTTTAGAGATATGACAATTTTTTTAAAAAACGTTTTCTGTATAACACTTGGTTCCTACTCTTATTTGGCTAAAATTTGTTGAAATGGTCATTTTCAGCTTCAAATAATTTCCTACATGTTGTTATGCCTTTGTTTTCCTTTGCAACTGATAATAAAATAAAATTTCAATTCTGCATTATGTCTGGGTTTTTCTTGTTATCTGTATGTTAATTTAAAATGTTGGATTGTTGATCAGTATGGTTTATAATTTACTTGTACTGAACTTGACAGATTGCACATTCATTATGTCAACAACAACAAAAAACGATCACAAATTACTACACTAAATTAATGATATCTCAATAAGTATTATAGCTATGATCATAATTTGTTTTTACAAAACCTTATTTATCAGAATAGATATTTTAAGCATAAAAGATTTGTACAATATCAAGCAGAAAAAAGTGGGACTACCATGTTAAGACCTTGCATTATTTCAAATAACTGTATCCAATAATTGTAATTTTCTTTTTACTATCTTTGAGATGAGTGAAGTGAAAGTTTTTTAAATCTATGTTTAATTCTCATTCCAACTTTTTCAAAATGAAATGATTGTTTTTCTCTATACTGTCTGAGATCCTTACAATTCAATGTTAGGAATTTAAAAGAATGTCCATCATTATAACATGTTGTGTCACCCATTTCCTAAAAATACCAACTATTCATCTTTAAAATATTAAAAAGCAACAAAAAAAGTGCAAGATGTAATTATAATAACAATGAATAAAAAAAGAAAATGTGGCTGACAAAGCAATATAGCATATAAACTATATTCATATTAATAATAAACCTGTGACATTCATAAAATAACTATGAAACAAAAAAGAAAATAAACTTACATTTGTTCAGGATATCTCACATTGGCTAGAAAAACACCTGGCACTTTACCATCTGGAGTGCCTGAAATGTAAACACCACCTGGTCCGTCGTATGGCATTGGTTCCAAACTAAAAATAATAAACTAGATATGTGTAATACCAGCCAGATTTTCCTATATTATTTCTATAAATCATCTTTATATAAATAAGTAAGCCAAAGATTTTAGCAGCATCTTTAAAAATAAACTAAGGTTATAATATAATATATCAACTTTAAATGTAAAGCTATTAATTGCTGACTTTTATATGAACCATGATTATTTAGTGCTAGTTTAAAATGTGCTAAAAATGTAAACAAAGGCTATCTAATGATGTCTTTAAAGGTAAAAAAAAAAGTTAGTTAGTGTTGTGTTTAATGTAAACCAAGACTGTCTAATATTATCTTTAGATGTAAACCAAGACTGTCTCATCTTTAGATGTAATCACTGAGCACCATATATGGAGAGGACATAAGGGCACCTTCGCTGTTGCCAAATGTCCACCATACTGAGTAGACCAAAGTAGCATCTATAGTAACTGTGCATTTGGTATCAACTGTTTTCAAAATATTTATATCAAATTTTATGAATCTATAATTCAATAAATATAATTAAATTTACAACACACTACAAACAAGTAGGGAAAAATCCTCAGGCCTTTCACTTATAATATGATTATATAATTTACATTATATAATATAATTAACTAAGGCATATTTTTTAAATAATTGCTTTCCAACACCCATAGTCTTCAGCACTGTTATGTTAGGCTGGTATTCTCAAAATGGTTGCATTGAAACCTCCATTAGCAAGACTGTCTTGTATTATCTTTAGGTGTAAACCAAGACTGTCTAGTGTTATCTCTAGATGTAAACCAAGACTAACTAACAAAAAGGCTATCCAATGTTTTTAGAAGTAAACTAGACTTATCTGGTAGTCTTTAAATGTAAACAAAAAGGCTATCCAGTTTCTTTAGAAGTAAACTCAAACTATCTCAAGGCTATCTATTGTTGTTTTAGATGAAAATCAAAAAGCTATCTAGCTGATAATGCTACCAATATAAGCCAAAACTATCAAAAGTTGTCTTGAGATATAAACCAAGGCTATCAAAAGTTGTCTTGAGATGTAAACCAAGACAATCTAGAATTGTATTTAAAATGTAAACCAAGACTATAAAGTTTTATGTTTAGGTGTAATCTGAAGCAATCTAGTTGATTAGTGTGTGTGTGACTTCAAACAGAAATCAAGATCATCTAAACCAGTCATTATATATATAAACCAGACTCTAATTTTCTCTTTTGGTTTATCCAAAGTAATTAATTGGTCAAGTGTTGTCTTTATATATAAACCAAGATGAACAATTTTTATCTTTAAATCAAAATAATCCTGATGACTGGTGTCTTTAAAATGTAAATACAAGTAAAAAATACTGTCTTTAAACATCCAACTGGTTATTCAAGTGTGATCTTTAAACTTTAGGCATGGATTTAAATATCAAATATCAATACTATTGCACCTGAAAAACAAATTTCATATTGACATTAAGACAAAGCATTGAAAAAATACATTCTAGGTATATTACTTCAATGCCAAAACTTTCCATAAAATATTAAAAGTTCTATGAAAACTAAACAAGAAAATGATTCTAGGCAATGCATTAGATATCTTACAAAGTTATTTGTGATATTAGCAAACTACCCTCTTAATTTTATGGGGAAAAATTATAAGCAGTAAGAACTATACTTACATGAGTGGCATTTTTGGAATGTTTTCAAAAAGCTTGGGCAGTTTTGGAAAAGCACGATTGTAAATGTAGTCCTTATACATTCTAAGTAATGCATCCTGCAAAGAGATATAATTGCATAGTACTTCACTACTTGTGAAAGAGACAACATAAAAATACATTGTTCTATGAAGAGAATTTTAAAACTTTAAATGCATTTTGATACTCAAGAAGGAAAGAAAACATTTTGGACTACAACCATGTAATGAAAGTTATTTATTTCACATTAATTAAGAGATATTGTTAATAATTCATGCAGAAGCTTTTAGTTTCTATTAAAAAAAGAAAAGAAAAAAAAACAACATTTTAAAATCTCATGTTTATAAAGTAAGAAAATAAGAAACAAGGGAAAAAAGGCAAAAATATTACATACATTTATGCAATGACACTAAAATCTCAACAGATTTATTCAGATGTATAAAATGTGGTAAATCTCCCACATTTAAAAATCAAATTCTACATTTATTTAATAATTTAAAAAATTATTTTCTTCCTAACCACTAAATTAGCCAAAGATGTTGAAACTTGTATTTTTCAAAACAAGTACTCAAATTCATATGAAAAATAACAAAATCCCATCAACTAATTCTGTTTCCATGGAAACATTAGAAATAAGAAAATAAACACTAAAATGTGTGTGTACAAGCATGCACACACAAACCACTGTGAACAAAACCAAATTATCAGAAAAAGATGCAGCAAATTTGAATAGCAATTTATATATGAAACTAAAAACACTTACTGATAATGCACAAAAAATTTCATTATCTCAACTTCACCATCCCAACTCCAATATGCGATCAATGTATTTTTTATCCTTGATTTGCATCATATTACTATGGGTTTTATAAAAAGAGGAAAACAATCTGTTATACTTTTGTATAACGTTGAGTGGTAGGGAAAATGGCAATATTAACAAACCCTCACCTATAACCTGCCTTTTTTAAATTGGTTTTATTAAACATCAAATTTATTAGTATCCAAATTCAGTTACTGCTTTGAAATATCTATAATTACAATTTAAATTACCAGCATCTTTATTCAATGACCATCACTTTAGGCATTTTAAAGTACCACAGTGTCTTTTCAAGAAACTTTCTTAAAAGAAAACAAAAATACTTGTTAATATTCTTATAATTCTTAGTAAATATACAAACTTATATAAAAAAAAACTGCACACAAATATCTCACCCTTGTTATTTTATTACCATCAAAAAAGAGAACAGAAAAATAATCATACATGAGATCTACTATTTATAAAATATGATGTGCAAAATAGTCAATATTAATTTTCTGCTTATAAAAAATACACACACAAGAATTTCATAAAGCTTTAAATTTCAATTAAAAAAGCAATTCAGCTTACAGAAGTGTTCAGATGAAAATTCGGATCATGTCGTATGTTGTTATAGAAGTCAGTAATGGTACCACGAAAGCCAATACGTTGTAATGCCTAAAAAAATATAATTTACATAAGGTAATACCCAAATGTTCAGGAATTCATATTTCAACAGTCTAATTCATATTATGCAAATGCTCATGACTAAAACAATCTAAATATTCTCACACAAAGCAAACAAATACTTTTAAGACGGAGCTAGGTCAGGACCAAGGTAATATGAAGACAAGAAACATCAGTCTGAGAAATATGAGTGCACAAACAGATATATGGCTAAATTAGGAATCCCTTCCAAGTCTAAGTTGAAAGAAATAGAGAAACAGATAGATGAGACTGAAAAACACTTTGGAGAAGGGCCTCATTCTCAATCACTTTCAGTTCCAGTCTCAGTACCAATTTCCAATTTGCAGTTTGAGCATAATGCATACTCTAGTCTGTTGTGTGGTGATGTATTTCCACTCAAGTGTGAGGACCCTTGTTGACAGTGCCAGGAAGTAGATCAATAAGCTAATTTTAAAAAAATTTTTATGAACATGTAGGTGAATGTTAAAGAAATCAACTGACTAGACTTTGCTACACCAAGTAATCCATAATCTAATACTAATGAGTTGTTGGCTGTATGAGAAAAACAAGGCAAATCAAGTCATATGCAAACCCTAACATTCTTTTCTGGCTATCACTAATGGAAACTATCAAATAAGAGATGTGTGTTAAATCATTCTGATCGGTGAAGACAATTTATTGAAAGTAATGTGTATTTTATTGTTAAATATTAAATTTTATTATAATTTTTTTTTTTATTCATTCCTGTGTTTATTATTATAATCAGTCATAGCATAATGTAATAGTGATGTATCTAGTGTAAACTGTACTAGTTTTTGGTATTGTCTTCTACTGTTGCAGCACTTTCTATATGGTAGTAACAAGTTATAATTGTTATAAAATCAGGCCATAATCATAAATATTATAAAAAATGTTGTTACTTGTAGCATTTGTATTTGCATTAAGACACCACTTGTAAATGGTAGGATTAACAACACGATTATACATCACTCCCAAGTATCATACCACAAGCATATAAAGGCATTTTAAAGTCAAAAATACTGTTGAGAACAAAATTACTGACAATTTTCATGTTGCGGCGAATGCGGCTGACTTCTTGCATTCCCAGGTCATAAACTTCTTCTGGTGACATGTCTGTACTTGTGTGGTATTTCAGACATTCCTGGTAAAGCTCTTGCCCTTCGGGCCAGCCTGAAACCCCCCATGCTGTTCGGCCAGCAGGCATGTATTTCTGCTCCAAAAAGTTCTTTAGATTCGTAAGTGCTTGGTTTATGTTACTGACAGCTGTTTTAGCTCTGGCTTGAAGTCGAATCCTAAAACAAACATAATTAAATATGGTTAGCTTCATTTTAGAAGTGCAAGTAAAAAATACAAATACCTACATCAGCACATAAGTTATTATGTCAATTTTATTTTATTTAATATATAAAATTTATTATTATTAGTCATATATATAATAATATATTATGGTCTGTTGCCCTAACTATTTCACAATGTAAAACTGATAAATAAAATTAAAATTATAAAATATTTCTAAATGTAAAATTGATTAATATAATTAAAAATATAATACTTCATAAATTCAAAAGAGATGGTCTGCTGTCCAATTACTTCACAATTTAAAATTTATTAATATAATACAAGAATATAATATTTAAATATTTTAAAAAAAATATAACAAAATAAAGTAACAAACTGATTAACCAACCGATGTGCACTTGAAATGTGAGAAGTTTCCAGTTTTGTTGTAAATGCTGGTTTGTATAATGGTGACTCTTGGTAACTGAGCTTTACAATATTATCAATCTGACTTGGAACTTGCATCTGGAAATGAATAAACTATAATTTATTTTTAAGTGACCTGAAGGTTGTTTTACACCTCTGATAATTTATCATAATCTATTGTGCACAAATAACCTACATACTGTCAAAGATATTCAAGATGTATTGTTATAAAAGCTAAAAGTGCATACACAAAATGTTTAGTCATTAAGTTGGATGTTTTTCAGTTTCCAGTGTAGGACAAACAGAAATAATTAAAGTAAACTATCTAAACTTGTAGATTTGACCCTGACCTCCAGTAGTGAGTAAAACCCCAGAGAGTATCAATGAAAAGTCGGAATTAAAACTAGTCAATTATAGCCAGGATTGGGAGATCTCATGCATGCTTCCATCTGTGAATGAAGAGAGATTAAAAACTCATTACTGTGGGTGACTCATGAGTCAAGGCATGTTATAGATGTCAGATGACAAAGGTGAAATATGAATTAAAATCACTTTGAGAGAAACCCTAGGCTCCAGCAATAGAAGCGAAGAGTCCAATGTCTAGCAACGTTATGTTTGACGATCTATAATACTGCATTATTCCCCAAACTACCAGAAAATTCCATTAACTGTTTCAATATTTATAATTAATCTAATGTTTCCACTAGAACAGAATAATGTGGAGTTGATGACATGAGCCTTGTTTTGATTTTTATTGCACATAATGTACTTTTGGTGTAAGTGAAAAATGCTTTGAAATCTAAACAATGACTGACTGATTTATAATTAAGTGAATAGCATGACTGTTAGAGAGCAAACTGATTTGTGGAGTAATTTGTGAAAGTATTGGTGTGCATGCACTACTTAATAAATGTAATAGTGTTCATAAACATTTGCTGAGTTTATCTGTTTTGAGTGATTACAATTCTACCAATAATCCAAACCTACTTTTATTTCTAAGAGTTTGGCTGACTCACTGGAGGGTACTTTTGACTTAAGTGCTAAAAAGACAGAGTACTATTGATTTTTTAATGACTTTATGGGCTATTTATTATTGTTTGTTGTGAATTTTAGAAGACTTACCACAGATACATTATTTAGCACATGGCGACGATCAATGGCATACTTCAGCAAAGCAATTTTTTCCTCTATCTGAAAACATATATATGCTGACCTGATTAAGTTAGATAGTTAAGCAGAAAGTACACATACACAGAGACTGGAAAATAAAGATAAGAGAGAAAGGCAAAAGAGAGAACGGTAATGGAGAGAGGAGAAACAGGAACGGAGAAAAGTGAAAAAGAAAGGAGGAGTGGGGCAGTGGAGAGAGGCGGGAATAGGTCAGAGAGAAGAGGGGGAGGAAAGAAGAGAATGGGAGGGGAGGGATGGAAAACAAAGGGGAGAGAGAGAGAAGTGGGGAAGCAGGAAAGGAGAAGACAGGAAGGAGAAAGAAGGAGGATAAAATGTAAAGAAAAAAGAACAAGAAATACAACAGAGGGAGAATGGGAAAAGTTGTGGGGAATACAGAATGGATGAGGGAAAGAGGGAGGACAAAATGTAAAGAAAAAGGAACAAGAAATACAACAGAAAGAGAATGGGGAAAAGTTGGGGGGAATACAGAATGGAAAATGAGGGAAAGAAGAATCTTAACTGTTCGATTGTTTACATCAGCCCTAACAAATTCACAGATTCATGCTACCATAGCAAATGTTATATCAATACACCCCACATAAAAATAGATATATGACAACCTTACAGCGTAGAAATTGTGTGAAGACAAACTTGTTTACTTCTTTCTTTAATAATAATTTAATTTTTTTAGTTAATGAAAATAGCTTTTTTATTATTTATTAAAAAATAAACTAGTGTATTTGTTGTGGGTTTTAACTATAAACACCTGATATCATAGATTTTCCCTTAGTAAAAAAACAGAAAAATAATAATATTGCTTTAGCTTTAAAAAAAATTATAATTTATTGTTTTTGTAAAGTGATCAAATTGTGGTTGGTTACTGTTGTAACATTTCAAATAAAGTCCCTGGGTTTTTTTGCTCTCACATTATAAAGTCCACTGTTTAATCAGAAATGAATTCTCTTCAATCACTAACTTGACACACACTTTTAGCATCTAAGAAAAGCTTTATGACTAATTTATGATGAAATGAACAAGAAAATTTTTTTGGCACAAGATATACAAAGTGATTTTCCCATCACCACTCATAAATATTCTTGTTGATTTTTTTTCTTTAATGACTGACGTATGCAAGTCAATAACACATCAGACCTAATGCTTATCTTTATAAAAATAAAATTCAACACTTTCAGGTATAAAGCACACAAACAGTGTAATCATTCTAGGTACAATTTGTAATACAATTACAAAATAAATGTGATAACTGACTCCTTTCACTGATCCAGTGTTCTAATAAAGAAAAAAACAGACAACATATGAGAATTTCTGATTGACCTGGTAAAGAAAAAAAACAACAAGCAGGCATGTTACTGAAACGACAATTATCTAGTGCTAAATTAAAAAATTAATAAATAAAACGAAAGAAAAACAAATAACAAAAATATGTCTCGCTAACCCTTGATGCTAAAATAATTCAAGACAAAAACTGACAGTGACAAGCAGATAGAAAGGGAAAGTACCTGTTTGGGCATTTTGATAAGACGCTGCAGATAGTTCTCAAAATCTCCAAGTGTGGAAAAAGGCATGATTGCTTGAAGACGACCTGGATCTGCATTGATGCCTTCTAAGAAATTTATTGGGTTTATGCTCTGAAATCTGTATCAAAAAGCAAACATCATTAATCTTTTTGTTTAGAATAAAATATATATTAATAAATATTTTAATGAAAAGTTACAAATTGTAGGTGCTACTTTAAAAAAAATATACAAAAACAGTTTTAGAATGCTCTCGAAACAATTCATCAATATGAAAGATGCATCCAGCTCTATAACTAAATAATAAATAGCTTCATCAACTCATCCACTTAAGTGAAGACCACTACAAAAAAAATTAGTTTAAAAATGCATTCTACTAAATTTTAAAATAATTGTACTCAAAGAACCAACCATTCTGTGTTGTACTTCCTGATAATGAATGGCAAGCATGCAGTAAATATATATAACATCAAATATTTAATCAAATCTTAAATCTAACCATATATCTACTAGTGACAACTAAACTCTGTCCAACCCTTCTTCAATAACAATAGTGATTGACATCTACTTATATAATACATTTTCCAAACACCATACATGACTGAATGCTTTATATATTTTACAAATTTCAAGATCAACCACTAAATAGTGCAGGTGAGTGAATTGTTTCTTACATAATCTATTTTCTCCTGATCCATATTAATTAGCATAACTTTAAACTCAAGTTTGGTAATCAATTAAAACCTTGGTTATTTTGAAATCGTTGCTGCTACCATATTTGAATAAATGTTGCCCCACTGAAAACTGTGATGAGAAGAGCAGTCATTCCTCTATGAAATAAGTATTTAAAATATCATGTAGCTTTAGTTGCAATTAAGCACAAAGAGTTTCCTCTAGGCAACCAAAAAGGTGTCTGCTTCAAATCTAGCAGTGATTGCATTGCATGTTAGAAAATTTAGAGTTGCAGCAAACTTCGAAAACAATTAAAAACAATTAATCTTGATGCTTTTTATGCTTATATTTTAGTTATAACAGTTAGTACTGCTTCC
The DNA here is from genome assembly GCA_028829895.1 of Sinotaia quadrata. Classification (NCBI taxonomy): domain Eukaryota; kingdom Metazoa; phylum Mollusca; class Gastropoda; order Architaenioglossa; family Viviparidae; genus Sinotaia; species Sinotaia quadrata. The sequence goes on along the minus strand of CM054177.1, from coordinate 45,935,608 downwards.
ATTAAATATAGCTCTTTATTTGTGTATTATTTAGTAATTGCAAGTTAATTTTAGCAGCTTTTGAAGATTGATGTCTTCTGATCCTAGATCTATAGTTTCTAATTATTTCTTTGCGACAACCCTACTCCATTTTAAACTACATACAAAGCACACTTTGGTAAAATAAAACTTTAGCTGTGTTTTATAGTAGTATTTATTTTATGCTCATTTTTTTTATATTGTCTTATTATTTGATTAATAATATATCTTACACTAAAGTTAAACTTTACTGAGGTTATGATAATTTTTTCCTAACACAACTTTCTGTAGTCAACTAGAAAAGAATAGTGGGTTTTTTTGTTTTGTCTCTTTCTCCTTGCTGTTTTGGGTATTTGTTACAATTGTGGTTTATTTTTTATAAGTACTTATTCCCTATCAACAATTAAATTTCAATATTGGTGATTTTTTCTAAAAGTAGTACAATAGTTAAATTAAAATCCAGTTTTCAAGTAAAATGTTTGAAAATTAACATTCTGTAAATGGAAAAAATTACAATAAAAATGTGCAAAAATAACAAGAAAATGATTTAACAGATTAGTTAGTTAGAAAATCTTTAAACAAACATTTTAACCAATATATATATTTTCAAATCCTCTAATATTTATGATTATTTTATTATGTACTTCCACATTCATGCATAATGATAATGAAAGAATATATGATCAACTGTTTCCACTATTTCAGGAAAGTAGTGCTACAAATGCTATTGAACTGTGCAAAATTGGAATTAAAAACTTTTCAAGAAAAATGAGGGGTGGGAGAGGAAGTGAAATCTGATATAGAGCACATCTCTCAGTCTCACCTCTCTGCAAAAGCTCTTAAACACTAACAGTATAATAATGAATAAAGATAACTTACATATTCCAGTAATCTCCATTCAAGTATGTCTGAAGATGGTCCTTAAAAATATCATAATCAAGTTTCTCTGTTTTTATAAGTTTATTTCGGTTTACTGATTTTAGCCTATGGAGGAATTCTTGTACTTTGAGCTAAAAGAAACAGAAGAACAAATTGGTAATTGTAAAAAAAATTATACGCATAGAAAAACTAATTTTAGATTAGTAGATTCACTAATAAACATCAAATTCATACATGACACATAAGCCATTCACTTATTATGTTAATTTTTTTAAAAATTAATAATATTTAATATACCAACCCATGCACCCCCACACACAAATTTGTGAAGGATAAATATCTGATTATAGCTAGCTTTAATTTTTTTAAAAATAATAATTTCTGCTTAGTCACATTAAAAGAAAAAATTCTTTAACGATTCACTTTCACTTAAAAGTTTTAATTTTATTTTTTTTTAAATACACAGTCATGAGTTTGAAGTAACAAAGAATAAATTATGCTGGTAATAGTGATTTTGGAATAAGTCTTAGTGGGGCTGTAATCTAACATTGCATTTTTAAAACTTACAATAAATGTTTGATACACATTAACTAATAACAGTGCATTACATAAAATGTATTATGACACAAAGTTGTCAATGATAAAATAAATGCTCATATTTAGTGCATTTAAAATGTACTAAAGTATTGCAAAAATTAAGCAATCCTTCCAACAGAGATGAAAACTGTATGTGATTGTTTTGTATTTGTATCTTCATTTCTGCAGACTATTAAAGTAGCAAAGAGTATATATTCTTATGCATAATAATTACATTATGGCACCAATTTTAAAGTTATATTACAGGTACATGTTATAACATGTATCTAGTTACAATAAGGTTGAATAGTTTGAAATTTCTCTACATTTACATGCCGTTGAATATATCGAACCATAGCTATTTCAAATGTTTTATGAAGTCCTTTGAACTTCAAAATAATGAGACAGCACTCTAGTCAAGTTATAATATAGTCAGGCTCCATTAGGGTGGTCTGCTTTCAAAATGGAAGTTAGACAACCACTCGGTGTATCACTGATCAGATACAGTAAACAAAAAGGAGTAATGATAACTCAAAAGTATCTTCCTAATGTTCTTTGTCACATTACTGGTGGTTATGCTCTCTTGATACTGATATGCTCAGTTGTTGTCACCAAGCAATAACTCAAAGGTATTACAGAAATGATATTTATAGCTTTAGCTTCAATCATGGTTAACTGATATATGATGATTCAAGAAGCCATTCTTTTTCAGATAATTCATGTTCTGGTCCATGAAAGACTATGCTATAGTGCATATGGCCACTCTCATGTTACCTCAATGGCCTATATACTGCAAAAGGAATGACTCTTTCAGGGTTCCAAAATTATTTTCTATAAAAAGAAAATTTAGGACATTTTAGGTCCAAAACCTGACTAAAAGTAAGTATTTTACTCACTTATTTCCATTCTAAGTTCTAATATTTCAGTCTAATTTTAAAAGCAGTCAGTAAATTTGTATAATAAAAATCCTTAAAATTTTTTTTTCTGGGAATGAAAAAAAGTTTTTAACCTTAAAACCTGGTGCTAAAAGAGGTTAAAACTTAACCATAATCTGAATAATCACCAATATAAATTCTGAAAATAATTGAATAATGATTGCCATACTACTAATACTATCCACTCTACCTTACGATCTTCAAAAACTGTAAAATCAAACGACTCCAGGCGATCATTGTATGCAGATTCTCCAACAGATGTGGAGAACTCTGGGGCATCTCTCATCCTCCAGTCCCAAAAGTCATCCTCAATCTCCTCAAGGATCTCACCATCATCAGTATCACGGCGTTCTTGTGTGAGTTCTGGATTTACTACAGATGCTGAATGGGAAAAGTGCACGCCCCATCTCCCAGTTGCTGTTTAGCAAGATATATGTTAGTCACTCTAATTTAAGCAAATATAACTTCCAAAAGCAGTTTTAAAATCTTATAACTTCTTCCCTTTTAAAAAAAAAATTCCCCAAACAATATTTCGAAATGTTCACATTTCAAGTTTTAAATATAAATGTTTCTGTTTTTCTCTTGAGCAAATCAAAGTCAGCTATTTGTTTCAAAATTTTAAAACTGTTTAACAAAATTATATTCAGTTTCTGTTGACTGTCTTCTCGTTTCTTTGTCATATTAACCACACTAATAAGTAATATTAAAAATGAAACTGTCCATAACCTTTTATATTAAAAAGAGTGTCATCATTCAAGCAAATGAAAATTAGTTATTAAAAACATATGCCTAATTCACTAGGAGACATTAATAATTCATGGCCTTTAAACTTTGTTTAAAAGATACATTTTCTTTTAACTATAAATATAATACTATACTTAATCCATATTGAAACTCTAGAAACACTAAGTAAAAGCTCTAATCATCAGCTGATGATTCTTGTAGAATTCTATGGATACACATTAATAGAATGCCTCACCTGAGCTTAAGTTGATAACCACATTTAGAAGAGAGACCCAAAACAAGTGATTGGAGGATATCTGCAACAAAGAAGAATATATACAATGGAAAGTCAAACACTATTTCAGTATTTGACAATTTTCAATTGATAATGTTACATCATTTTGTAAAATTACACATTTGCAAATGTCACATTGCATATTTTGAGAAAAGAAAAGCAGCAGCATGCTTAAAGTTTAAGAAAAAATAACATGAAGTTAAATTTTTTAAAGATGAACTTGCTAATTATTATCATGTTTATCAAAGACAGTTAAAAAAAAAACACCACTTGTAGGCTTCACTATGATAGCTTTCCTCAAAATGCACATACTACAAGTTATATCACTTGAAGGGAAGTGTCTCTGTGCTATTTTTATAACAGTAAACTTTTGTGTCGAAACAATCATTTTAAAATTTAAGCCATGTTTGTGTATTTGTGCCATTGTGACATGTCTTAAGCCATGATGATGTGATTCCACTAAGAAAAAATGTATTCTCTTTAGTACTTATGACATAAGAACATTTAATTAATTAATTAATATGAGTATGACTGCATCTGCTAATGTGACAAATGATAATTAATTGATAAAATGATAGTGCATGAGTAGAAATGAGTGAAGCCTCCCATACGCTAAACAAAAAAGTAAATAAAATATTACACACACAAGTACACATATACAAATATATGAAGAAAAAGAAATTCAGATTACTAATAAAGTAATAAGACATTTATTAATAAACACCCAAACTAATAAGGTTGTGCAAGCAATAATTCATTCATTTACAATGGGAAAAATTATGGAGACTTTAAAAAAAGAAATGTACGCATAAACTGATGTCAAAAACACTTACACTACACTACACCCTAAGGATATTAATATCAACACATCTATTCAATAGAAGAATATAACAATTACTAATAAAATGAGGTCAAACGTACGACGTAGAAAAGTGTAGGCCTAATAAAAATAAAAATTACTAAATGAAGTCAGTGTACTTATAGTTATACATAAATTCCATAAAATACTTTTAAGAATAGTGCGATTACTTTTCTAGACATAATTCGTTCATGCAATTTAAATCATGAATCGGTGAATGGGGGTGATGTAACTTGTTGGGAGGTTACATAACCGTTATAACGTCATAAGCTGGCATTATCCTACTACGACTCAAATAAATAATTATATAAATTCTAGTCAATCTAACATTATCTTAAAATAATTAATCCAAATAACTCACCTTGTGAAATGCCAATTTATCCTTCTGGTAAAATGAAACTGGCTTTAATGCTGAAGTGCAGATGAATGAGCCAGGTAAACAGCTACCCACTTTTGGAGCGGACACATCTTTGCGACAAGCCGAACCAAAACCTAAAGTCAACTTTCCAAGGCGGCTGCACCGCATTAAGGTCCGTACCGCGAACTTTGCCAACATGCATGCCTGATCTGCCTGCGCGAGTAAATTATATTTTCTCTTCAACGACTGATTTCATCAAACCTCTCCAAGTGTTAACCTTGATATCAACGTGTTTTTGCGGAAGGAGGGGAAGAATTTAGAGTAGCAACCCTTTAATAATAAAAAAAAATTAATGCGTTAGGCATTATCTCCCGTGCTTGTTGTCGCAGGCACGAGTGCAATGGCTAACATTTCGAAATCTAGATTTGCTGTTCTAAAGATAGAAGATGATGACGATGATGTCTCTAGTGGGGCAATTGCAAATAGCAACCAGTCGAATGCAGTATCCAAAAGGAAGAATAAAAAGAAAAAGAAAGAATCAGATGAGGTACAAGTAAAAATCAGTTCATCGGTACAATGTATTTGTATGTTGTCTGCTATTGGTAGACGCCTCGCTAGTTTGCTCGAACAAATCACTATTCTTTTCTTTTTTTTTCAAACGTTTATGCTAGTAGTAAAGGAAAAAGATTTAAAACAATACATTTACTTGTTCGATTCCCATACTCTAAATAAATGCACATTCTTGAGTTAGAAATACTGGGCCGTCAGCTCTATTTCTGGTACTGCTAGTGCTTTCGCTTTCGGTATTATTAGTTTATATTATTAGTATATAGGCCTATAGATGACTATACTATTATCAATAAATAGTATTGCCATTGTTAAACCTAAAAATGTAACAAAACCTAACACTTATTAATACTAAAATATTGTTAAATCGTGAGAATTGCATTTCTGATTGTAATTTATAAAGAATAATAAATGCTTCACACTGTCAATGACAGTTTCATTATTCTTCCATCGTTTGATGTTCTCTTTGAAAATAAACAGAAAATATTCACTAATATATAGGGGGTCATACTCTAGACAAGTGTACCATTTAGGCATTTGATATGTGTTGTCTTAAAAATATAAAACTTTGAAATATATGTTTTATGTATTTCAATTATACATATATTCTGTATATTCAGAATTAATCATTTGATACAGAAAAAGTTACATGAATTTGTGATTATTTATTTTGTAATTATTTCTAATACAAATTCGTTTTGAGCTAAAAAAAAAAAAAAATGGAGCCTCTTTTTATGCTTACATATAAATATTTTCTTTGTTATAAATAACCCAATAAACTTGCTGTATGAGCATTTTCTTAAAGTGATAATACATTAAAACATCATTTTAGATCCCTTTTATATTGAAGCAGTCAAGATATTGTGAAGAAATAAATAATATATTTAAAAGACTTTTCTTTTATCACACTTCTTTCTACATGAATTGAATCCAAAACTGTTATTCTTTTACCGAACATCAATATGTCATACATAATCACTTTGTGCTATTTAAATAATTGATGCTATCAGAATATTTATATGCTAATTTTTTCTTATTTATTCAACAAAAAAAAAATCTAGTTTGCATTCATTTGATTCATTTCCATTTTAGCACATAACAAAGAAGATAATAAATTTGTAAATGAAAAAAATAATGGCAATAATGAATAATATCGCAACTATTCTTACATTTTTGAAAGGCACCATATTGCAGAAAGATAATTCTCAATCTCATGTCATTTTGTCTTGGTGTGATGAGTTTAAGTACCAAGTAAGAAAAATAACTTTCGGTTCTATTAAGATCACATTGTAACTGTTATAATATAAAAGAAATTTTTGGAAAATTTCCTAAAAATTAACATTTCAAAATGGTTAGGTTTCTGATCATCACAGTATACTTTGATTAAATTGACTAACAAAGTAACATATATATCATATGTATCTATCCATATGGTTTCTTTTGCATTTAAACTTTTTTCATACAAAAATATGTTTCTGTGGAAAACTTAGAAACTTGAGATGTGTTTTACCCCCTCCCCCCAATTTTTTTAATAAGCAATTATTTCATTACAACGAATATATTTTTAAAATTAATATAAATGATTAACTTAATCTGGATATTTATTTATTTTAAATATGTTATAAAACCAAAACTTCATCACATTGAATGATTGATGCCTTATTTGGCTTCCACTTTCAGTAACAAAAAATATCAATCATCATAAAAGAAGCTGTTTTTCTCAACATAAAATGGGCTAAGTTATTATGCTGTGAAGATAATATTAAGTAATAAACAAAGTGTCTATTTAAATATAACAGTTTTTAATATATAATAATATTAATAAGCCTAATCTCACTGTTTATATTCTTGATTGTAATTCACAGGAGTTTTTTATCATTATTTAAAACATACACAATAGCTATGTTTCTAGCTGAGATACAAAGAAACCATTATGGTCATTTTCAGGAGGGCTCTCAAGAAACAACTTTTGTTTTATCAGCAACTGAGCAAGAATATCTTTACTGTTATGTGTCATTATTCAATCTCATTTTGTGAATTCATTTTATGTTGTTATATTTAATTTAATTCATTGTTTCTGTTAGAATATTAAAAAGGTGATACCAGGTCAACAGACAGGGCGCCATGAGCATTCTAGGAATGGTAAGCCTGGGAAAGCAGAATCTTGGGATGACTGGAAGCACAGAGACGAAGAGGTATGTTTGATTTGCTATAGAATATATACATCCTGTTTCATCTTTGTTTTTAATTAACATTGTTACAAAGTACAAATGTAATGATGAAGCACAAAGATGCTTGATTTGTAATCATAATTAATATTAGCAACCATCCAGTTTTATCTTTGTTTTTAATTAACATGACTTAGTAATGTAATAATAAAAAGCTGTGCTTGTTGGTGAATGTTTGCATTGCTATCAGAAATATTAGAAGCTAGTGAAGCATGAACAAGTTGAGTATTTTAAAGGTCTTTTAAAAAAATCCTTTTAAATTAAAGTGCTGAAAATGAAAGATGTTGCACCTATTTTGATGACCTTTGAAGTAACACTGTTGGTGATGTCAAACTCTACATATAAATGGGAATCTATAATTTTAACTGGATACGGAAGTTAGAATACCAAGTAATGAATGTCAAATTTTATGACAAATGTTAAATTATGCATAAATTTGAAAGAAAATATGATGTAAGAACTAGGATGTTCCATTATTTATGTGGAGGAGACATTGTAATAATTGTTACATCTTTAAACCTTTAGCTGACAGTCTTCATCACAATATGACATTATTAAGTTAAATTAAAGCAGAACTGTGTTAGTTTGTAAATCTTGTCAGATTAAAAATCTAACAAGTAATATGGTTTGTGCCGTTTATTCAGAAACTTTACAAGTCCTTTTTTTATTAATAAAAAAAATGAACAAGTCTTTAAATAGTGCTTGGAGAATTCACCTGCCTTTGACTATGGGCTATGTAAAACCCTTTTAAATACAGTCACAGCTATAGACAAATACTCTGAACTTCGGTTTGTTGCAGCTTCTTATTAATTATGTATGCACATATGTGTTTGCCTGATCTTGATTTATTTAAAAATTTTATATATGATTTTCCCATACATGGTGTTAAGCATTCAATTATGTTCACAGTTCAGTCCAACTATTCTTATTATCTAAAAGGTATCTTTGCTAACACATTCAGTATTTGGGTTTATCATTTAGGCCTCTCTCTGTATCATTGTAATAATTGATAGGCTGATTTTTAAAAGAAAGTCAAGCATTGAGTTTTTGTTTGTTACTTGATTTTGTCTTTCAGTGTTCTGACTTGTGTTGAATGTACACTTAATGACTTATGTATGCTCTTTTAGCACTACACCACTTCCCTGAGTATATTCTAAATATTTCTACAGAAAAATTATAATAGTTTGTACATTTATGTTTGTCAGTAAAATTTCACAATATGTGAGCTGTTTCCTAAGTTAATTTAAGTCAGGATGTGAAAAAGGAAGAAGTTGTTTATTATTATTATAATAAAGTGGATGTTGGCTTTTATATTTATAATTTGAAAACTTTTTAGTATGTGGGTACTTGTGTAGCAGTAAATTAATAAGAAAGATTGCAAATAAAATATTCGTATTGTAAATAGCATTATTTAAAATCAGTTTGCAACCTTTAGTGAAATTAAATTTACTGAGTCTACCTTTAGAAAAACTAAATCCCATTTTAGCTTAAGCCAGTTATTTAACTGAAATTTATTGTTTGCCTTATAAGTTTTTACAGATTATGAAAGGCAAAAAAAAAAAGATTAATTTCAAGAAAGGTAAGCTAAACTTAACTACCTGCTCTTTTTTTTTCCAAGAAAGTAAGATTAGGATTATGAAATGTTTCTGCAGTTTTCAGGTCTCTTTCCACCCCCAAATTGAAGTTTTAGAATAATATGTGTTGTGTGCATGTGTTATTCATTAGCATGTTGAAAATATACTCCACATCCTTGTTCCCCTCATCATGGATAAATTAACTCAATTTTTCTTTAAATTCTTTTGTCCCAGGCAGTACAGGACATGTTTGAGAAAGACCTTCAACAAGCCATCCTTCAAAGTCGACTGGATTTTGAGAAACAACTGCAGGTAAGGATTGCTTTAAAATCTCTGACCTGACCTGGAGACTGGATTTTGAGAACCAACTGCAGATAAGAATTGGTTTAAAATGACCGGATTTTGAGAATCAGCAGTAGGTAAGGATTGGTTTGAAAACTCTGACCCGGCGACTGGATTTTGAGAACCAACTGCAGGTAAGGATTGGTTTAAAATCTCTGACCCAGTAACTGGATTTTGAGAACCAACTGCAGTGTTGGTACCCTGTACATGGACAACACGAAATACACAACAATTTGAGGTCAATTGCTCTGTTGACTCGTTTAAGCCCCCAGAGGATTAGTTCCTCACATATAAAGGACAGACAGTATGGACTAACAAACACACTGACTGACGGACAGACATGAAAGATATGATGACGGATGCTATGACTACTATTAATAACATTCACAACACAACTAGCTTGCTTCTCTGACCTAAAAAAACATCCGTCCTGTCTCATTGCTGATGCAATGTACACGTCGTATGTACAAGCCCTTATTCCCTTATTATACTGCCTTTTACATCTAAATTTAGATCTCGTTTTTCCACTTATTCTTTTAATCTAAAATTTTCTTCTTTTCTATAATTAATTTTTAATATTTATTGATGGGAACCGGGCGAGATTTAGAGAATATCCTGACATGCAGGTAAGGATAGGTTTGAAAACTCTGACTCAGTGACAGTGCAGCAGTATTTATAATGTATGTATATTTTGAAATTTTAACATATTGAAATATTTGTAGACTTTGTTTGAATAGTGATGTATTGGAGTTAAGTGCATGGGATGTGTGCAAAAATAGATTATTTATGAAGATATAAAAGCAGTATTTATTGAACTTAGAATGAGTCCAAACTGTCTTGTTAGACTTATCTATATATTTATATAGTTTTCCAGCTCTATCTATGTATAACATTAAAGCATCCTTGACTTTTGAGCACTTGGGAGGTTTTTGGAGCGACACTAAAGTGTCCTATACCTTCAAGCATATAGGAGTTATTTTATTTTTTTTCCCGTGGCCAACTTTATGTTGCATTGTCACATTCAAAGTACTCATCAAAAAAAAACAACAATGGTCGAGGTCATTTAGAATTTTCACTTGCAGTTTGACTTATAATAAACACAAGGGAGGTTTTTTTAACCATATTGCCAGCTTTATATTGCATTGTTGCGTTCATGAGGTTCATGAGAATTGGAAGGACATTTTCACATGAGAAGTAAAGGGGGGGGGGGAGCTCTGTCTTTCTGTGTATAATGCTAAAACATCCTTGACCTTTGAGCACTTGGGAGTTATTTTTATTTCACATGGCCAGCTTTATGCTGCATTGTCGTGCTCAAAGTACTCATTAAAAAAATCTGATGGTCAAGTTCGTTTGCTTGAATTTTCATTCACAATGTGACTTACAATCAAGCATGTGGGAGTTGTTTTGAGCTACCTAGCCAGCTTTGTTGCATTATCGCATTCATGGGAAGGGAGAGGGAGAGTGGGAGGAAGGAGGTTTCACATGGCCAGCTTTATGTTGCATTGTCAGGTTCTCAAAACAAAGACATCAAAATACTCATCCAAAAGACTGACCATCAAGGTCGTTAGCCAAATGATACTCAAATTTTCACTTGCAATATGACCTATAATCAAGCCTTCCAATAAACAAATTCATTTTCATTCCCCCCCCCCCCCCCCAATCATATGATGGCCAAATGGTCTAGTTCTCGAAATAATGTACTTTTCAGTAATATATATGCTTGACTAATAAGTAATCAGGAAACTTTTTTTGTGTGTAATACATTGAAAATAGTAATTTATTCTCTGAATATTTTTTTTAATACTTTATAATATATAAAATTGAAACCCCATTAATAATATATATATATTATAATTATATTTTTTTACTGCAAAGAGCACTTCATCTTGAACCAATTTTATTTGAGAACCAGTGGAGTTTCCCATGTCTTATTTAAAGAAAATATTAAGAGAAGTTTAGTAAAATTAATAGTGCTAGGTGTTCTGATTAGGTTCAACAACTTAAAAGTTGTGTGGTCTTAATGGATAAGATTTTCAGTTGCTACCACACATACTCACACTCCAGCTCTTATGGTAAATAAGTGAGCATGCTAATAACAGCACTGGGAGCTACGCAGACTTCACATAGACAGTTTGACTTGAGGAAAGTAATGTGTGCAATTTCTTGTAATTTCCTTTTATATTTTTATTTTAAATATTTTATTTGGTTTTTGACTGGATGGTTGATGGATTTTTATGTTTTAATGATTTGATTCATGGAATCCTCTTAAAGTAAATCTGAGTTTTCTAGTTGGGTAGTTGCTCAGACCTGACTTGTTTGCTGATATTTATTCATAAGAACAGATTTCATTTATTTTTTATTTATTTTCTTTAAAGTATATAATTTTCTTGTAATCAGCTTGTATATTTGAAATTTTGTATGTATTGTATTTCTAAAATGTTTATTTATGTTTTATTTCACATTTTTTTAGTTTGAGGGGAACAAGGATTGAGGGTAGTACATGCACAGTATTTGCACTTCCTCTGAATTAACTAGTGCCATTAGTTTGTCCACATATGAATTAACTAGTGCCATTAGTTTGTCCACATCTTAATTAACTAGTGCCATTAGTTTGTCCACATATGAATTAACTAGTGCCATTAGTTTGTCCACATGAATTAACTAGTGCCATTAGTTTGTCCACATATGAATTAACTACTGCCATTAGTTTGTCCACATATGAATTAACTAGTGCCATTAGTTTGTCCACATATGAATTAACTAGTGCCATTAATTTGTCCACATATGAATTAACTAGTGCCATTAGTTTGTCCACATATAAGTTTAAACCACCATAACAAACATTAGAAAGTAAATAAACAATTGCTTTTAACTTACCTGTCTGTAGCACAAAAATCAACCAGGTTCTGCAAACCAGGTTAAACCAGGTGCTCCAGTTCAGAATAAAGAAGGCAAGAAGAAGAAGAAACAAAAGGATAAACCACAGACAATGAGTCTAGAGCAGTTCAATCAACTTCCTCCTGAAACTATACCTGGTAGTGATGAAGGTATATTAAATACTTAGAAAATCACAGATTCAGGTGTAAAAACTATTTCTTAAGCAGCTAGAACACTGAGGTAAATGTTCTGAAATGTCATCTTTATTGAATTATAAAAGTGCTAAAGCTTTAGTTTAAGTAAAGCCATTAGTTGTTGTAGCTTCAGATTATTTACAAAATAAATGTTTTCACTTAACCATGAAAAAATGTTTCACACATTTAAGAAATGTTATTAATTATGAGAGTTTTAAAATATGCATCCTGTTACCATCATTATGTTTTGTACAAATTGATTTTCATCAGTTCAAAACCACAGACTGTTAACAGTTTTTTTTTCCAGTTTAGTCTTGCTTTTAATCTTCATGCAGCTTTCTCAGAATTGGGTCTTTACATTGTTTTTAAAGCCTTTAAGTCCCTCTAGCAGCTGTCACTGAGTTGTCTTTACTATTGCTAGTACTAAGTAAATATGGATACAAGTATTCTTCAGATCCATGTGTTTATATTCTTCAGGTACATGAATTTATATTCCTCACATAATTTACTTACGTTATTACATAATTTATTCATAATCTTCAGAGCTGTGTGCCTTTTTCTCTGACAGATTTATATTCTTGAAATACACAAATAAACTCATGTTGTCAATGTTTTTTGATTGTGTTTGATACAGTCTCAACCTCCAAACTACTAAAAGATACAGAAACTTGGTTTAACAAACTTGCTTACATCAAAGTTTCATATACCTTTTATAAGGCATCTTCAGTTGTTAGCACATATAATGCTTATCAGACTATTATTATTTGTTTATATATATAAACTCGAAAGTTTTTCCTTTCACTTGTATCAAAAAAATATATATTTAATCCAGTAATCTCCTTGTTTGCATGCATATTAATAATATGGTGCCATTGTATGAAAGGTATAGTCATAGTGTATGTAATTCATAAACTTGTTTTTATATGTACTAATTCCATTTAAGAAGCTGAATGGATTGAAATGTCATGAATTTTTATTTTGAACCTTGACCATTTCAAACCATGACTGATTCCTGAACATTGTATTTAACAATTTTATTTTATTTTTTCAGATGTATGTATTTATTATATTTAACAGATTTATATTTTTATGTTCATGTTTTTAGAAGATAAACTTCCTAGCCCACCGCCCATACACACTCGGGTGCCAGTAGAAGAGCAGAACCCTCATTATTTTGATAGCATTCGTAATGATGCAGACAAAATTGTGCAAAAGGAACGTATTCAAGAAGAATACAAAAAGGTGGGTGTCATTATATGTTCTATCTATCTATCTATATATATTACTGTCATTGTTTGACTAGCCTGGCTAAGCCCAAAATAAAAATGGCTGAAGGTGTTTGTCCTTAACACTTTATTACTGTCCATTGATAAAATGGTTTTAGGAAGAGAGACTGGTTATTCAAATGACTATTTTTATTTAATCTGATTGGTAAAGAATTTGTGTTAAATATACATAGCACACCCATTTTGAAGGAGATGCATAATGCAGTAGATGCGTTTTAGATACCTATAACTCATTATTTTAATGCAATTGAAAATGAGGGTACTTAAATGGCTTTAACCTCTTAGTTTGCATATATTTATAAATCACAATATCACCCTGAGGCCAGTGAACTTGTTTTATTTATTTCTTTATTCTGCTTTTTTTTCTCACCAGCAATATGCACAAGAGTCAGCCATGGCATCTAAGTATAAAGAGACTTTAGAGAAAAAAGACGAGGAGATTGCACAGCTTAAAGCACGGTTAAAGCAGCAAGAAGTAAGGGAATAGTTTTCTTGGCATTGGTAATGTTAATGTAGTACAGTAGAGCTTTGCTCTTCCAAGCTGTAATAGCCTTGAGTTAGTTTCAGGTTAGTAAAGGGAGTGAGAAAAAGGAAGTTTGAAATTAGGATATATTAACTAAGAATTAAGAAAAGGCAGTATATTTCTTGATCAATGTGAAAAGGGATCCACTATATATAAATAGATGGTATTTCATCAGTAGAGCTGGTTAATATAATTTTATATAAAACACCATTTGGTTTATTATTTTTTTGTTCATAATATCAAAAGATAATGAAAACTTTACAAAAAAAGTTAAACATTACCAGCTTACATCCAGTTGAACTTACTCAAGATCATACACTTCTGAATATGCACAAATCAAGTACACCTGAGGAGCCATATTGAAACTTTGCATGTGGCAGTAAATGATACAAGACATCCAGCAGTTTGTACCTTACTGATTGGTGTTAGTAAAGCACTATTTTTTACTCATGGTGAATACAGTGTTGCAAGTTGGACTAAGCAGATATTCTATATAATGAACTTTCTCCTATGTTTTGCTATCTTTACTGTAATTCCTTTCAATCCTTTTGTCTGTCTCCAAAATTTGGGTAAGGATTATTTTTAAGCTATACTCAGGTTGTTTACTTCTTTTGTGACTTTGATTCATAATAGATGACTGTGTAAGTTTGTCTTGGCCAATCAGAAGAGTACTTTGCTGGCACTGAGATTATACACTATGTACTTGTGACGAGTGAAAAGGGTGTGCATGTTCTGAGAATGTTGGGTTGAATTCCTTTTGGGAAAAAATAACATAGATGTAGAACATAGAATTAACTAAAACCAATTTATTTTTCATTTGTTGAGCTATGTTTGAACCTTCACTAGGGACAATGACAAGGACATTGTTTAGAATAGGGTGACTCAGCAATCTGCCATTGCAACTACAGCAGTTAATATCAATTTTGTGTTGGTGCAGAAAAGAGCTGCCATGTTAATTTCAGTCCTGCCACCCCTGGTTAAGAACAAATCATTTGTCATCCCAGTCACTTCTGACAAACTAGTTGATATAGCAAAGTAATTCCAGTCTTCTGATAATCCCCCTTGACTCGATTATCATGCATAGGCAACCAATGTGAACACAAGTATACATCCTTGCTGATGTTAGGAGAGGTGCAGGCAGTGTACCTCTGGAAGAGGTAAGGCAAATGATTAAAACAGTCAACTGGCTTTGCTTTAGCAGTCCATTGTAAATGTATGTGGAGTTTTTCTGTTTCTCTGATAACTAATTCATTAACTCTTACCACCAAACCCACCCACTCTGTAACTAATTCATTACCTCCCCCATTAAAGTAACTAACATATTTTTTAAGACATCTTATTTTGTGACATATTGTTCCTTGAGCATTTAGACTGTACCTATCTGAAATTAAATATCTTTATATATAATTTAAGCTGAAAAATCTTGTTGCTACATCACATTGATAGATACTCTTGTTTCTGGAATTTGTTAATCTCTTTATCTATGTAGGTGTATATATCATCACATTCTACTTAAAATGATTTTGACTAATTTTAGTTCTCACCCCAGGTAACTAAACAGGTAGAACTCGTAGTGGTGTCGTCTGTGAAAAGAATTAAATAAACAAATAATCTTTCTTATGCACATGCTTAAATAGACTATGCATATAAATATTTATTTTAGTCTAGAGTCATTCATTAAAATCAGTCTTTTTTTTTTTTTTTGGGGGGGGTAGGGAGGTGGATGGTGGTAGTGGTGTTATAATCTTCTTTCCCTCCCTCATTCCCACACACACATGCACCCCAACTCCACATATCAACTAGGATCTTTTGTAAATAAGTATCATACAAATAATGTAATCAGTCAACTTCAGAATTGTTTTTATATTTTATTTTCAGGAAGAGTTACAACAAGTTAAGAAACGAAACAAACAGCTTTGTGTTATTCTAGCTCAAGGAGAGAGTGAGTGACCTTTTTTTCTCTTCTAATTCCTTATTTACCACAACCTTACTAGAAATATTGTATTGCAATCATTGATATATATTCTTGGCATGCTCTCATTTGTTCATTGCTATGCATATATTGACAAAACCCTTGCTTCTTTAGTGCAAGAAATTTCAAACAAACTAAATATTTTGGCATTCACAAGAAGTGTATGTAACTCACTTATTCTTCTCAGTTGCTCGTTATATTTTCAGTGTCAATCTGTTTATTCTTTTCAATTACTCATTATGATTTCAGTGTTCAAAAATGGTTCCTCTATTATTCAATTACTCATTATGACTTCAGTGTCAAAAAGTGATTAATCTATTATTCTTTTCAGTAACTCATTATGATCATAAGAGAAAGAAAATAGTTAATTCACAGTTCTCTTGGTTTTGTTTTTTTTTAACCATTTTGATTACAAGGAAAGTAATGATTATCCCACTGTTTATTTCAATTACACATTTTGATTACAGAAAAGTTGAGAGACAAAATAAAGTTACCCATCCTGAATATCAGAAAATGTCCAAATGGGGGTATTTTTATTAATCAAGCTCTCAAAGTTGATAATTTTGGAGAATCGATTTTCATTTAATTATTTACTTTTAGGTAAACTGTTTTCATGTCTTAACCATTTGAATCTGTCTGTCTCTCATATATGAGAGAGGGATAGAAACACTTGAGTATACACCCAGGTCCATACAAACCTACAAGGCTCTACATTTGTGTATGCGTGATTAATATATATATATATGCCCTTTGAAAAATTGCTTAGTTTTCCATCCCATGTCTAGGAGTCTTAGTATCTTACTAGAATATTACAAATACTTAGCAGGAATAGTTAAGATTTAACAAGCTATTTGTGGGCATATATATATATAATTTCCCCACCCACTCCTTTTGTTTATGATTCTCCTAAAGTGTGTACATCTATTTGTATGATGGAAAAAAAGTAAAATAAAATCTTTTCCTGAATTTAGCAGATGTGCACACTTGTAGGTCCTTCTCACTACTTTCATGCTTTTCCTCACAAGTAGGCATGAAGGGGCATTACAAAGATGGACAATTCTGATACACTGTCATTCTTTCTCATTAATGTGTACATCTGGTAAGTATTTAGAAAAGAAATATTTTAACAGTGATTAAATTAAGTTAAAGAGGTCTGTACAATTATTTGTATACTGGGATTTGTTTATATTGCAGTGAAAGATAAAGCAGAAGCTTTGATGCAAGTTGAAGAACTTACAACTGTCAAGGATGAGTTGACAGAACAGGTGAGTTTGGTGGAAAGAGCACCTCTTTTGCCTCCTTCCATTTAAGGGAAAACTTGTCAGTAAGTCGTTGGAATTTCACCTGTCTGAAAAAAATGATGGTGTACAATCTTTTTCAATTTTTTTATTTTTTTGTATTTTCCTAGTGTTTAGTTTTGATGTGCATTTTACAGCTTGACTTTTCATATTATCGAAAGTAAATTCTGAAATTTCTGGCAAGCTTAACTGATTCATTTTGATATTTTATATACTAACTATGGTAGGCCTATGTAGTACACTGACTATATTAGAAAAATAACTTAACCAGACATGGTCTTCTTCAGTCATTGTTTCCTCAATATCTCCAACATCTTTAGAAATGGTATGTGAACTACTTACAGTTGTACTTTTGCTGTCATCAGCAGTGATTGGATCAAACATTTATGAAGTACCAGAGAAAATTACATTGGCAGCTATTTGACCTCCGGCCTGACATCACTTCTGCTTGCTTTTACTCCAAGGGCTTGGGGATTGTGTATCTTAGTAATGAGGCAAATCATGTTCACAAACTATGTTTAACCTTGGTCTTTATTGTCTTTGTTTTCAGTGATTAATTCTTGGGTAATTGCAATATTCCTATATATATATATATATATATACCATAATTGATTAATTTAATTTTTTACTGGTTTTACTTCCAGGTAGCCTCATTAATGGCTGATCTTGAGAAAGAAAGATCCAAAGTCCATGCCATGAAAGTGGAGAATGACAAGTTGAAAGCAAGTGTAAGTGTACTTGAATGTATGTGGGAAAAACTTTACTAATTGGAGTGCATAAAGCCTTCAGAGTTAATTCACTACAAAAAATTATAACTCTTTTGTCAAATTCATCTGGGCTCTTCTGTACTTTTGATATAGAAGTAAATATTTTCTTTCATTCAGATTATTGTACAGCACCTAATTATATTTATTGTATGTTTTGTTTTCAGGGAAAACATGGCAAATGATCCAGTTTAACTTTTATCATGGGTTCACCTCATGAAGGGGCAACTGAATCTGTGTATCTACAAGGATGACAAGAGCAGCACATAATTACAGACATATTTTTCTTTTTAAATAAAGGAAATTTGAACTTCTTAAAATTAATTATATTTTTCCCTCTAAGACAAAAATAGGTTTGTGGGTTTTATTGTTTAGATTTATTTGTAATTTTTATAGTAAGCAATTTAACTCTAACACTCTCTCCATATGATTTAAGTTTTTCATATTACCAGACTTGTTTATATGTGCCATACATTATCAAACTCTTTAACACACACATTTGCAAACACTTTGTTTTACACCATATTTTAAAGCTCTTATATACACAACACACGTTTACACACTAATAAAGAGTTTAATCAATTCTGTTCTCTTGGTCAAACACAATATTGAAATATGTATTTTATGCTGACAGTTCTATTAAACACCCCACTCTACACACAGCAATGGCAGCAAAAAGGGCTATTCATGCAACAGAATAGAAAAAAAAAAGAATTGAGAGATGCCAAAATGTACTGTTTTCTTTTATTGAATATGAAGCTAACTTAGTCTTTGGTATTACATGTATTTGCAAGTAAATTAATGGTTCGTGAGTGCAATTCAAATAAATTAAATACTTTTTTTTCAAGAGTGTGAATTAAGGCCAATTTTTGTATAAGAGTGTTTTTAGTTTTTTCACTAATGATTTTAAAAATAAAATAGAAATGTTTTTGTCAGTAAAATAATGTATAGGATTTATTGAGTAATTTTTTCCCTTACATCTGTTTGAATATCTTTTGACTCTTTTTTTACATTAATTTTGTATACAGTGGCCAACAAATATATAAATTAATCCGTCCCAATTTATTTGAGATTAAATAATTGTGAGAGATTGAAATTAGTGCTGACAGACAATAGAATTCACAATTTAAAAATTAATATTCACATGCAAATAGGCAAACTCTAAAATTTGCCATAGCTACAAGTAATTTCTATCTTTAAAAAAAGAAATGTTTTTTAAAAGCACTTCACACTATATAACAATTTGTACATGGTTTTTCATGCTTTAATTGGCAGCCTGCTGCAGTGAATTAAAGTTAACAGAACAGACACAATAAATACAAGTGTCTATTAGAAAATAAATAATAAATACAAGACTCTACATATGAAATTGGATTACAATGGAAGCTTATTTCAATATGTGCATGTGTGCAATAAGTAAAAGAAAGAAATTTACAGATAAGTAAATTTGAAGGGAAAAGCTTAACTGATGAAGGATAGTGAAAATGTAATATATATCAAAGTGAAAATAGAACATGTATATCCAGTTCTTGCAAGATTAAAGGTGTTAATTATACAATAAGAAATGTGTTTTTTAAATTATGAAGCAAATGCAGATTCATTTTGAGAAAATGTAAATGCTACAGCAATAGTTCCAAAGGAAATATAATTTCACCACAACCAAATAAAACATTACTAAAAATATGGAACTGTTACTTTATGTAGGAAGTGAACGAGTTCTCTGACTAGCAGGATACAGCAGTTCTCTCATGCTTCATTTCACCAACCAACTGTTCAAACATCTAAGTAAACACGTACTTGTGCATCAAATACTTCTATATTAAACTGTTGCTCTTTCATCAAATAAAAATTAATCAATCTAAACATTTATATATATATATATAAAACATTCAGAATGACTGTGCCAAGAGTATATTACTTGACGAATGAATACTTGAGTCCATGGTTTAAATGTTAAGCCGTTATACTTTAACTTGAGTGTGAATATTATTAAAATAAATGTGAATACATTACACAATAATGCTTCCCAGTATTAATTTGTACAAATGAAATATCATTTCCTGTAAGCTGGTCATTCCAACATCAAAATAATTCTCTCTTCATTTCCATTATGCACACAAAACAAAACATAATGTAGGATATAAATATTTGAAAGAAAAATACATTTAAATAGAAGTGGGGTTGGTGGGGGGAGAGGGGTTGGACAATACTGGCAGTGACCTGAATTCCACATTCAGTAACAATAGCAAAACATGCAAACTACATCACAGGTAGGGAAAATATATATGCGATATAAAATGGACATGCAAGGTTCGGGTACAATGGTATGTCCATCAAATGCAAATAATTCTTAGATTACAAACTAGCATGTGTAAGGCAAGCCCATACTTCCAGCTCTTTCCTAAAATACTGTCAGTTTTAATACTGCAATTAAGTTCATTTTCAGCCATCTGAGACAAAGGTAAACTTTTCATTGTCCATGATGTCTTCTTGCTCCTTCAAAGCACAACTTTGAAACAGAAGTCCATTTCCTAGTCTTTCAGTGCTTTTAACATACTATTAATACTATTAGCAATATCTGCTGAAATAAAATAAAATGATGGAGCAACAGGGAAAATAAACCCAGTAAATGATTTAAAAAACAAAATCCTGGCCCATTTACCACATCTGTCCTTTTGATTGAATGACTGTTAACTCATTCTCAATGAAGGTGCATAAAAATAGAAAATAAGCTGCATGGCAGACTTTGAACCTTGTAAACAATATGACTGACAATGGTCTTGCTCTGAAGTGAACCGCAGCAACTCTGCTTGTTTTACAAACACTTCATCCAATTAGACAAGTACTTCAGCCACTTGCAAATACACTAGCACTCCAACTACTTGGCCAAGTACTTCAGCCACTTGTAAATGCACTAGCACTTAAACTACTCGGACATGTAATCCAGCCACTTGCAAATGCACTAAAAATTAAACCACTTGCAAATACACTAGCACCCCAGTAATGTATGCAAATACACCAGTGCAGCACTCTAGCCAAAAACACAATTGAGACAATGAATTATTTCTATTCTATTTCTATTCAGATATACCTACTCACCTTGGACAATGAAGGAGTTAAACAGAGAGAGTCTAAGCAAACTTAATCCTCTGCAGCTTGTTTCATGAGTTATGATAAATGAAATGGAAAAGTAAATCCCTCTTTACCACATTTTCATATACTAAAGGAGAACAAGCCTGTGCACTAGAACAAAATAATGTCTCTCACTCTCTGTAACCAAAATAGTTTTCTTCTGAAGCCCAGTTATATACAGTAGAGACCCATTAATCTGGATTATTGGGACCAGATTGATTCAGATAAATAATAATCCAGAAAAATATAGGTATTGCACTTCCATATAGTATTTTGATGACAGTTTTTTAAAATTAAAAACTGTATTATATACTGATACATTTTTAAATATATGTTATCAAACAAAACAATTTTTCAAGAAAAAATCTGCATTAAAAAGAACCCAATATAAAGAACTTTGTTCTAAACAGACTGAAACTGGTTCAATATGATCAAGACAAATTTCTTACCAATGGAGACAAAATGAAATTATTTAGCAGTTTCCTGACATCACTAGTACTGACTTCCTAGAAGTGTATCAATGTTCAATATCAATTCAGAGAGCCACAACTCAAAATTCAGATTATACAGTTTTTGAAAATATATATCTTAAAGTTTCTATAAATCCCACAACAAAAAAATGGGGGTGGGTATAAAAAATAACAGAACAGTTAATTTAAAAATAGCTATCAGCATGAACAGAGAATAACTCAGTAAACTAGCGGCTATCCAGCATATGAGATATGCCCAGTATATTAAATAATATACTAAATAATACAGACAGATTCAGCTAGACACTATTGAAATGAAGTTAGCATGACAGGAACTGGTTGCCAGAGATTGCCATGATAGGAAGGTAGGTTAACCAACAGTAAATTTTTATTTTAAAGTAAGTTCTACTAGGAACCCAATATGGTATATGATGTGACTGAAATTTAACATGAATCTGCGAGTAAAAATCCTGCAGATCCAACACTTGAAAATTTAAGATGAAGCCTCTAGAAAAAAAATATCTACAACAGCTCAACAGGAACCAACTGTTGCCAAGTGCAGAGCCAACTGTATCACGTACATCATAGCAAGAAATAAGCTGCTGAAATAGTTTTTCTTTTGTCACGGGCAACAGCAGTAGAATGTTTTTTGCTTATAAAGAATGCCACACAGCAATGAACATAAAGGCATTAGAATGTGAAGACCATTTTGAATATACTTTTTTTTTTACAAAAACAATTTATAGATGTAATACGTATCAAAACTACAGCTAGCTGCTACACTGTAGTGCTTTCATGAACTGGCAACAGACCATTACTGCTCTAGCTGAATGCTACAGGGCAATGATCATAGGGACATCAGAACTTACAAAAAATAGAAATCTATGAACATTGTAATATGATCAAAAATATGAACAACTGCTACACTGATTGTGTGAGGGAAAACAATGGAAAAGAAGTGGAGGCAACTGACTGGAAATGCTACATAGTGGGTAAACTTTGAAACTGGAACACAATTCAATACAATTTTTCTTTAAAATGATTCCAACTGTTTGCAAATTTTGGTTGCTAAGTACAAGATAAAATTATACATAGTTTTCCATAATTTGCTTTTTAAAAGAAAAGATAATGTTTTTAAAGTTTATAATAAAATGATTTTTTTTAAATCACTGTAACAATCTGTCAAAACAATTTTTAAAAAAACCTGTGTTAAATGATTTTGATATAAAAATGTTCCATTTAAAAAGTGCTATTGAAGAATCTTTGTGTACCCAAACATAAATCTGAATAAAATAAAAAGCGTTATGCTGCACCACTTATTGTTTCTTTCTATATTCTAAACTCTCTCCACAGGTCACATCTTTCAGTTTTACTTATACATGTATAAACTGTAATCATGCCTTAAATATTTTGGTCTCAAGTCGAATTCATTTTCTACAGACTACCAGGAACACCCAGTATCTTGTCACAATTGTTACATGTGCATTCATATACTAAGAGAATGACAAATTTCCGGTTGTATTTCTTTCAGCTCTGAACCATAAAAATGGAAATTTCAAATAACACCACTTCACGTGGTCTTTTGTCGGGTTGTAGGCAAATATGGTCAGTCATTTAGTCAGGTTCAATGCAAATATAAAACATTAAAGTTGGTCTTCTTGTCAGGTTCTATGCATATATAAAATATTATTTATTACAAACCACATCTGTAAACAAAAAGAAAACACAACTCTGACTACCAAGGATAAAACTCTGAGCAAAAGGAAAACACAAAAAAAAAGACAGCAGCTCTTTGAACACAACTCTGAAAACAAAGTAAAACACAACTCTGAATGAAAAGAACTGAACAAAAAGAAAACAACTCTGAATGCTAAGAGAAAAAAACTGAACAAAAAAGAAAACAACTCTGAACACTAAGAAAAAAATGATCAAAAAGAAACACAAATGAACAAAACATGACTCTGAACACAAAAGAAAACTGACAAAAACATAACTGAAGGAAAACAATTATAAACACAAAAAGGAGCAAAAAAGAAAATACAACTTAAAATAACACAACAAAAACTGCAGCAAAATTACTGAAAACCTGTGGAGAATGTGTTGCCACCATAACCTCAATATCATTTTAACAGCAAATGAAAACCGTCATGGTATTAATAAATGAAAAAGTGTAAACTTTGTCCTGTGGACTTAGTGACTTGTAAATATTTCACTTGTAACACTTTAGAATGCAAGGTATTTCAATCTCGAGCCTTGCAGTGTGTAATATCTCCACTTGAATCAACCAGATCTCTTGAAGACTTTAAATCTTCTATGTTTATAAAAACTGCTTCAAATGTTTGAGCTCTATTAAAAGTATTACACAGAGTGAAAAGCACAATCTTCACACCCAATACTGACTGTCCCGCAAAATTGGCATTTCTGTCCGACAATGCTCTAACAATTCTGGATCCATTAGGGTCCAGTCAAACAGGTCTGTGCTATTGCTTGATTGCCCTGACTGTCTATCTGATGCCATCCCTGGACCTGATCTTGTATCACTAAATGGTTCGGATTTCTCACCTTTGGCCTCAATCATAGGTGTAACTTTGCAGTCAGGGATGGCAGAACTTACCTCTGCCCTTGATAGATCAGGAGAACGTGGAGGTGGGGAAGAGACAAGGGGACTGGAATCGGTATGTGGGGCCTCAACTGATTCATGTGTCACATTGATCATTGGAACACTACTCAGGTTGCTCAAGTGTCGCATCAGTTGATGCTCCTCTTCGTCTTCTCCCTCCCCAAAATTTAAGGTGTCTTGTGGCTCAATGTGCACATGTGGTTGCTCAAGATGCAGCGGTCCACTGATGTATGGTCGTGGCTTTGTGCGGACCTGATGGGAAGGATTCTGCTGATATTGATACTCGTTCTGTCGCTGCTGCCTCCGCCAGAGAAAAATCAAGAATGCAAAAATGATAGCCAGCACGAACAGTATCCCTAGCACTATGCCTACGATCATGAAATCATTCGATTCATCCTCATCAGCATGGGCTCCACCAACATTTGATTTCCCTAGTGATTCTTTTTTGTCACCAATGTCATCAGTTGCATTACTATCACTTTCCTCTTCTGAGTCATCCAAATTGATCAAAAACCTTCCTCTTGCAGGCTGCACATTGTGGGCTCGCAGGATGTATGTGAAACTGTCTGCTACAAGTGGCCCATTCTCAGAGGAGACATTAGAGACATAGAAAACTTTGGCATAAAGCACATCTTCAAAGGTGAACTCCTCCACTGGCTTCAACACTGGCTGAGCAATCAGTTCACGTTTTTTACGTAGCTTCCGCAGTATCTGGCCATGCTTTGGAGAGTCAACAATGTGAAAGATGGGATTATCACCTGTGCGAGTGGCCAATTCTGTGGCATCGAGGCAGTTCTTCGTAATGGCTACAGTGGCCCCAGCTGGAGCAATTAGAGAAGACTGCTTGATCAATGGTTTAACTATTATTTTTATCTCTTGGTCAGACAATCCAACATCCATATTCTCCAAATATATGTTACAAGTGAAAGAGTCGTCACTACTGCTCAAGTTGTCCATAGTGTACAAAACAGTCTCCCTGTCCACATCTTCTTGGGTAAATTTCTCTATTTCTTTGCCATTTTGAACAAGGATGCCAAATTGTGGCATTTTTGTGACATTGTACTTCAAATCTCTCCGGTTCCCATTTGAGCTAACATTAAGGTATTTTCCAGATATGAACACAGATGATTCGGACTGCAGCAGCTCAATCTGTCTCACCTTTGAAAAGTCGATCTCTAGTGGAGTGTAGAAAATATGAAGCTTTTTATAGATGGCAGGAAAGTGTCCATCCCACACCTTAAAATACAGGTCTCCATTTTTGGCAGAACCATTGTGAGAAAAAATCAATAAGCCATCATTAATGTCCTGCTGAGTGAAGGAATCTACCTCATCATTGGGACTGCTGGCAAACACTAATCGACCATTAGTAGGTTGAGAAAGTACTGTATAGACAATATCTGATGGAGGTGTGTCTGGATCTACTGTGAGAAGGTTCTCTTGTGTCACTTGAGTCTGCATGCCTTGTAGAACCTGATAAAAACAAAAAGTCAAATGACAGAATCTTGCCAAAATTAAGGAAGGTTTGAGGGTGAAACTGGAACCAACTCACATAAAAATCAAGCAATCACAACTCCTGTATTTATTAACTTATTGCCACAATTTTTTGTATGCAGTTAATCACCCTATTGCTAACACACTTAAGCAATAAAACAGTTGTCTGATGTTTCAATGTGGAGTTATATGGATTATATTGACATGCGTGTTTTTGTGTCGATGCAAAACTATATTCTGCTGTTCAAATGATTACAACTAAACATTATTTTAATGTGAAATTTGGTATACTTCAGGTAGGTATGTTGTAGTACAATGTGAACTAGCATGAAAAGTCTACCATGAAAATTTTGTTGTTGTTGTTGAAATATATACTGAAGAGGTGTTGACATAGTTAAAATAGGTCTTCTATTTTACACACTTGCTTCTTTCTAGTTCAGAATGTAGGCATATGTGTGCTGGAACTATGTTCAAAATTTCATGGCATTCTGATAAATAGTTTCTGAGATATCTATAAAACCATACAGGTAGCGCATAAAAAACTGATTCTGAGAAAAAATGTCGCAAAGTTTTTCTTTACTAAAGCCAGAAAGTGAGAGAAAACTTTAACAGTTTGAAGATAAAGAAGTAGGAAATACTCAGAGATGTAAATTTTACTCAAGCCCTGTAAATGTGTCACAAATCACATTAATTATTATGGAGGAAGGGAAAATGAAAAACTGTACGCAGCAATCACACACACACAAATGCCTCCTAGAAATCCCTGTCTCTTCAACAAATTTCAAACTTATTTAAAATGCATAAGAATACAATGGTACACCCATCATAGTTAAACTATGATAAATGCTCATTAATTAATTCAGGTAAAAATGCACAAGCCACATCTTAATAAAGATGGATGCAAATTACAGACTGCATTTTTACAAAACAAAATTTTATATTTCAGATTGACAGGTTTTGTGTGACACAAAAAAATTTTTAAAATCATAATCAAGATGTACAAGATATACCTGCAAACTAGGATTCTGAGTGACCAACTGGAACTTCTCATCGTTGACTGGGAGCACTTCAATGGTAAAGTTCACAACATGCTTCTGCAAGGGTACATTGCCTAAAATGTTCCCACTAGGCCGAATTTCCACTGAAAATGCAAATGTATCCTGCAGTGTGTCTGAATTGTCATGTTTAAAAATCAATTTTTCTTCATCAACATCATCTTGTGTGAAAAGTGTTGGGGCTGAAATGACAGCTCCATCCAAATATAGTTTCCCATGTTGAGGTGTCAAGAGAATCTCCAGGGTCATGGCAGTGTCTTCCTGAAAGTTCTGCAGACGTTGAAGAAGTTCATTGGAATTGAGGTGTGTGTTTGTTATACTGACAGAACCACCTTCACTGACTGAGACCTTATAAAGACCTAGCAACATGTCCTGAGGCGAAAAGAAAATAAAAGGTGTCAGCAATGAAATGAAACTAAAAACAATTAGCAGTGAACACTGACAAATCACATCTTCATAATGATATTATGATTGTGACATTATGATAATAACCCTTCTCATTGTTAACTTAAATGATAGAGCTTTATTTTCTTAGACTTAGGTGTGTATCTCAAGTAGAGATACTTTAGTTCTTATTCACATTCAAACATGCACTCCCAATTCACATGTGTCTGACATAATCTTGGGCTTTAACAACCTTTCTCACAAACTCAATATATGTATAGTAATAAACTGTCAAGTTAGAAGAATGTATAGATATTTTCTCCATTTGATTCTCATACAATGTTTATTGTCATCAACCAAAACCCATTAAAAAGTGTAAATACTGTATTTTGTCACACATCATAAAATTAGCTTGCTTAAATTATCATGTTTATGATCTAAAAGGAAACAAAAAAATCCCTTGTTAATCATTAAAGAATAATAAAATTTGACAGAAGCTGTCAACAGCATAGACATGCAGTGGGGGACACCCCCACCCACAATAAAAGCAGCTCCAGCATGATGCTTGCTTTCATTCTCATACTGTGGCTGCTATATTCTTCTATATTTCTAAAAAATGTTTATTGTTAGTGAAATATAAAGTTGGACAAAACTTATCAATTACACCATACTAATTCAGTCTCAGTAATTACAATAGTAAAGGATGCTGTGATCAAAGAACAATAATGGATCTGCACTCTTAAAGTCAACAACAATTAAGAAACAGCATTCTTGTGTTATTTAAGAGATGGGGAAATTGTTAATCATATGGATGGAAGATCAGATACAAAGCCACTTTCCATTAACCCTAATGATTATCCAAGTAAAAGCTGGGTCTCTAATAGAGACATTATGGGAGAGTGTCAAGATGCTGATTTTCCCCCACTAACTATTCTTCTTATCTAAGCAATTTACACAAATACCCACTTCAAACACATTTTTTACCAAGCAAGAATGTAAAAATTATCATTGGATATAGTATACATGGTCTGTATATGTATGCATTTATAGTTAAAGGGTATGTCATGTGGGGTGGGTTTAATTCCAGAACTTGTGTAAAATTCAACTGACGTCAAAGATGACACACAACAGAACCCATATAAAGTCAGGGAATGCCTGTACAAACAAAAAATCGACAAAGTTAACTAAAAATTATATTTGAGACAAATGTCTGGTCATGCCCTCTAACAATATGTGTCATTAGACCATAAATTACATTTCATGAAATTTGATTAACTTCTATAACCAAATTATGCAATAATAATAATAGGTGTGTAGAAAAGGGCATTAGAATAAGTTGTTATAGCAAAAACGTTTGCTCAAAGCCTGTTGGAAGAATCACAACTTATTTGTATGCATCACCCAAAATCTCAGTGTGAATGTCTTGTCTTCTTGTGAATATCTTCTTGTCAATGTTGTCTTTTGAATAGCTTATAGCTTTTTGTGAATGTCTTATAACTTCTTGTGAATGTCTTGTCTTCTATGCAGTAGAAATACAGAGTGAGTAGGGTCTGTCTCATGAATCAGGATTTGAATTTTATCAAAAGCAAAGCTGATACCCACTGCCACTGTGGAACTGAATTTAACTTAGCAGAATGTTTTCTCTCCATTTTGTATTCAATTTCTAGTGTTAAACATAAGTTAGGATTCATTTATGGATTTTTCCCCCTCAAGCAGGACTCCATTGTCTCTAGCTAAGTTGTGTTACATAAATTAATAAGTCTTATAAATAATATCTGATAATACTGTTGAAAAGACATGCCTGGTTCTCTGTGTTGATGTTGCCAAAGGAAATATCAATATTGCAAACTTCTTTGAGTGGAGTGGCATATGCTGTAGAAATCTCCAGGGCGATAACATCAGTCTGGCGCCAGTGCTGCATGTAGTCAGTGTGCTGATAAAAAATCCTACCAGAATTCACTTCTTCCTGTGTAAAGGACTTAATCTCTAAAGGTCGACCTTCCAACATGGTGACAATTTTGCCTAAGAAAAACAAATTGCCTCATTAAAAACAAAGCTGTGGAAAATGAGATATGAGTGCAATGATTATGCTGGAATGACTGTATTAACTTCTAACTGGTATATCAATATTTAAATGAAAAGAAAAACACACAAGTAAGAAAGTTATTTTTATACACCAAATCTTAACAAGTTGATTTGCAACATGCAAAAATGGAAAATTAAACAATGTTTTTTTCAATGACAATTATATTCCAAACCTTAAAATGCACTTACTACAGTATGCTTCTGACCATTTATCCAAAGCCTTGTGTCAAGAAGCTCATATTTATTGTTTACATTAAAACTCTTTTGTTCATGCACATTCTTCATTCTTGTAATAAGGAGAAATGTGAAGCATGTAGAGTTTATACTGTTAAAATTATGGTTGTTTTACCCTGAATCTATCTGCAATCTTTTTGTTGTAAAATAATACAATATTTTTTTAATTACAATACCTGTACATAACAGAAATAAAATCAAGCTTTTAAGAACCTTTCATGGGTTTTGGCTCCATAATGGTAAAAACAATAGGTTTAGAGAAGTTGGCAGAGGTGGTAGCAGCTAATAAGGTGTCATTTGATACTGGGTGAATAGTGTTTGGAAATATCATCAGTGGCCCACTACGAAGAAGTTCTAAAACTACAGGATGTGCTCGAATGCGAAACTTTCGCTGAACGTCATCATTGGTACCATCTGTTGCATGAAAAGAGAACTCTCCATGGCTCTCTCCTAGTCAAACAAAGAAAAAGACTGCACAAATTATTATGGAATGCAAACATAATGAAATGAGAAACAGTACTAAGTGGAATGCAAAGGTGGTTATTCACTGTATATTAATATTATAGAATACAAACATAATGGCAGCATAAAGCAGAAAGTAGATATGAAGACACCCTTGTATATGGAATACATAGTGCTAACAGGATAACAAACTTACAAGTAGATCTATATTAAGAAGCACCAAGTAGATTATAAACATTTAGGTACCAATGCATTAGTAATAGTATGAAATACAAATAGAAATGCTAACAGGCTAACAAACTTACAAGTAGATCTATATTATGAAATAACAGCATGATTGGGGCACTAAGTCCATGAAGGTACCAATGTATTAGCATGGAATACAAGCATGAAGGTACCATTGTAAATTTGTATTAGTATGGAATACAAATATAACAGAGAGTGATATGAGCACTGTAAAATGAGAACTGATGAGACCTGTATCACATTTATGGATTGCTAATGATAGTATTAACCAGATGAAAAAAATAATCAACATTATTAGGTAACTAAAAATTATTCACTTTATTCATCCTTACCTTTATGAACAAAAACAATTCTTCCAGCATCCACATCATGTTGTGAGAACTCTGTGATCTTGTGAAAGGTATTATTAAGATAAGCCAAATGTCCATTGGATGGAGAACTCACTTTAAAGATGATGTTTGTGCTACTTGTGTCTGGGTCATCAGCATGCAAATGCTCACTAGTCAATAGTGTAACTGAGTCTGCCCAGACACTAAGACCCTGGTGAAAATACCAGATTAAAAGAAATTAAACACATACAGTGATACATACATGGATGCTACATCAATTAAAAGAAAAAACACCAGGTGGAGTTGCTTTTGTCAGTATCAAAATTAATGCATTGACTTTATATATATATATATATATATATATCTTTTTAAATGATTAACAAGAGAATGAAGTATTAATATTTTAAGTTACATTACATTTATAATGAATGAATTGCGGAAATGAATGAACACAGTACAACTACAAGCAATGAAGTAAAAACATGTCCATCACATGTTACAGTCTGTACAGAGAGTGTAGGTTGGGACTAAAATGGTACTGGATGGATATCTTACACAGTTACACAGCAAAGACTGGCACTAAAATGGTAAGGAAGATTAAGTCATGTGGACAATTATAAAATTCAGAAAATATATAAATATATTTAAAAAATAATAATTTCTTTGTTGCGACTTAAATCAGATATTAATACCTGCATGACTATGGCTTCATGATTAAGGGTCTGTTGGAACTGTCACGAGCAAGCTCAATCATCATAATAAGACTTTAATGAGTTGATTCAACATTTATCAGCTATGAGTAGTGTTTGTGTACTAAGTAACAACTATCACTAAGTGATAAGTGCAGTAAAATAATGATTTATAACTATAGCAAAAAATTAGCACTATGAAGTGGTGGTTCAACTGATGGGATCATCTAATGCTGAACATATGATATTAGTTATTACCGTTAAAGTTTCTGTTTTGTCTGCTAAAAACATATTTTGAAGTTTTCATGCAGTGGCATGCAGAAAAAGGTGTCCTTGATTAATGGATAAGTGCACTGTTTTTATAGGAAAGACAATTCTTGGTGGCACACTGCTAGCTGACCAGTGAGCTAAATGTCCAGGACATCTGTGCTAAAATTTAAAAAAATATGGGGGGGGGGTTGGATTTTTTTATGTCTGCTGTATTTTTGGTGGGTTAGCTCAGTGTCAATCATGCAATCCACTTTCGGCTTACTGGTTGTACAAGGCCAATCCATTTTGTCTAAGGTAGTTCTTTTAAATAAATGAAATTAGCAACCAGTTTGGAAGAAAGTATTTGGGTTTTTTTCTTTCTTGAACTGCACCAACAGCTGCATAGAAGTTATTATAATTATATTAAGTGTGTCCACTGACAATGTTATTATCATTAATCTAATAATATTCCACTTATTGAATTTCTTTTCAGAATATATTATATACTAAACTATTTAATCAAACATTTTGCCACATGTATAAATTTGATTTTAAATGTGCAACTGATAAGTCAGATATAAATTTTTGGGGTTCTCATTTGAGTCATAAAATGATCACAACTTACTGAAAATCAATCAAGTTTGCAACTACAAGATCAAAACATTTAAGCAAAGGGTAGAAGATTCAAACCTTGTTCACCACAATTCGGGGGGCCTGGTCATCCAGGGGGGTCACATATACTGTAACACTGACAGGCTGACTCCTCAGACTGCCATCTTCCTGAGAAGCCACAACTGTAAAAGTATCCGTCAGACTTTCACTGCCATCATGGTGGTAGTTCACCTTTCCTGCAAGCATGCTGCCAGATGAGAAGGGCAAATTATATGATTTTAAATTGTCTGAATTCCGAATGAAACCATGAGCAGGTGTGACGATGATTTCATACACAATATTTTCTGACTGGTATTGGTTACTAGTCGTTTTCAGAGTTTCTTTGGTAAGTACAACAACACCTCCTTCTGCAACAGTCAAATTTCCAGCCTGTACAGGTAAGGAGATGGGAACCACCTCTATGGAGAACTCCATGTTCCTCAAAGCCTGAGAATCTGAGTCAACATCAAATGTGAAGCGATCACTTGTAGCACCTTTCTCCATCTGCCTGTACTCAACCCCTCCTCCATTGATATCTTCTTGTGTAAATTGAAGAGGCTCATTGGCACCACGAGTAACTCCTGCTACATGCAAGGTGCCATGTTTTGGTGGTGAGATGATAATGAATGTTATTTCACTAGGGCTGAGGGCTGGGTGTTGCAATAACAGGTAAGACTTGGTTATTGTACCAGCTCCACCTTCCAAGACACTCAGCATCCGGTTATGGATAACTTCAGGGGGATGTTGCATGCGTTCATCTTCAATAATAATTGCAAAAGTACCATGGTTTTGCACATCTCCATGAACAAATGCAAATTGAAATTTATCTTCCATGGAATTGCTTCCATCATGTAAGTATTCAACCAGCCCATTTAGAATATCCTCATAAGTAAATTCTTCTACATCTTTGCCCTCTTTGAGGAGATTTCCATGCAGAGGTTCTTCTGTCATTAAAAAGTTGAAGTTTCTTGGTAGCTCATCAATGTTTGAAGCTATGCTCAAGTTTGCAGATGTAATAACATGTTTGCCACCTTTCTGCACATGCAAACCTGTGTTATTTTCAAGAGAAATATATGGATCAGATGCTTTGATTTCAAATACACCAGTCCAGTAGAACTGACCATCTGTGACAGAGATGGTAGCTTGACCGAAACTAGCGCCTTTGTGTTGAAAAATAAGAGTTTCTTCTTCAATATCCTTCTGTGTAAACTGGTAAACTGGGGCATTTGTACCCAGATGAAGAATTTCTCCATTGGGGATGGTCTGACGTCGATACTGAAGATTGGAGTCGTCATAATCAATATCATTATCTGTAAATGACAGGTCAGACAGTGTGATTTTTCGCTGACTATTGCTCACAACTTGAAAGACTTTATTGACTAATCTCTCTGGTGGATTGTCATTTTGCATGATAATAGAAATGTGGAATGTACCAGAAAATTCTTGTATTTCTTCTGGCATTTCAGCCTCACTATCAAAAAGAGGAACCGCCGAGAACATGAAATAGTCTTGATCTGTTTCTGAGTCATCATGCTCGTAAACAACCATGCCTTTGCGTATATCAGAAGTAGTAAAGCGCACTACTCTGGACTCGACTGGTGCCAATGTGTGAGGGTCAACAAGAGTCACATTTCCATGCTGTGGTGGTCGGATCAAAGAAAACTGAAAATCTTTATAGCCATCCATTTCTAAATACAGATTTGACTTTTCGATCCCTTTCTTTCCACCTTCTTCCACTTCCTTTAAACCATTGTTGGTAAACCTAACAGCAGTATCAAGAGGAACATACTCGACCCAAAATCGTACCATCATACCAGTGCTGGATGGATATCTTACAGTTAGATCAACAAAATCATCTAGGCGATCAAATGCTGGTTTGTGAAATTTGAAATACAGGCTGCCACTGTCCACATCGGCTTGAGAAAAATTTCCTCCATTTTCTAAAGATTTCAATCCATCAAAGTCCAAAGGATTTACAATATGATGGTTTCTAAAGAAAAAAAAAGCACCCTGTTTAGGTGTTCGATAGATGGTGAATGTAAGCCTGGTGGTATCAATCTGTCCACTGCTAGAAGTCACTAGCAAAGAATTGTTCCTGAGAGGAGCAAAAGGCACCTGATGTATAACTAACTTGATGTTATTTTTAACAGAAAGAGTCACAGGAACAAATGAAATTATAAACGTGTGAGGGTCTGTGATAGCATCTTTTGCAGTTACAATAAACGAGAACTCATCTGAAGACACTGAAAAATCATTAGAAAAGTGCACATATCGAATGCGAGATTTGTTCAAATGACGTTGGGTGAAAGTATCAACATCTGTCCAATCTTCCGAACCATGCTGTAATCGCTGGATTTGCCCAAAATTTGGAAGTTTTGTTATTCGATACCTGACTTCTAAGTTTTCAAGTGGGACATTTGTTGTGGTTGTCAAATTCTCTTCAGTGACCAAACCATTTGTGCTGTATGCAACCATTATCCCCGTGTTATGTAGAACTTTCAATTCTAGAGGAACAACCTGAAATCTCAAGTGAGTTACGTCACTCTGCAATGAGTCATCACTAACATTAAACTTAACATCGACCACTGCATCATCCACATGTGCAAACCAAACACTGCCATCAGTAACATCTTGATGAGAAAAAGTTGAGATGGGCTCATTTGGGGTGCTGTAATTCTCAAAATGACTTTTTCCAGGACGAAGGAAAGTGACTTGATAATGAATATCTGTATTTTTTGTGTCTGAATCTCGAACATCTAAGATACCAGCTGTGATCTGCAGTTTGGAATCTGCTGAAATGCTTATAATATTGCCAACCGGAAGATGGATTTTAGGAGGATCATTGTGTAAAGTTATTTTAATAGGTAACACAAACTCAAAATTTCCCTGCATTTTTTTAGGCAGTTCTAGATCACTATTAATGCTTAATTCAATAGTAGCATCATCTGTTTCAGAATCGGTTCCATCATGAGTGTATGTGACTTTTCCATTAAGGAGGTCAAACAAGGTGAAATATTCAGCCTGCCAATGGCCTGTGTCAACCTCAAATCTGCCAAAACGTGGAGGCAAAACCACTTGAAATCGGATGGCAATCTCTCTGATATGGTAAGAACGATAGTCAAATATTACATCAATTGTATTAGTGTTGATTACTGCCACTCCATCTTCCTGAACTCGCAAGGGTTGGACTGCAATCAACTCCTGTATATCAGCATCTGAAACCACATTTGTTTTGTCTGGCTCATCTTTTGTGCAAACAGGTTGGTCACATGTGCACTGAAAACTGTCCCCATCTCTAGACTCAGAACATTCTGCTTCTTCAATGCATGGTTGGAGTGCACATGGAAAAGACCAAGTGCAAAAAGAATCCACATGTCGGCTAATCTGTACCTCACGAAATCCATAAGGTCGAGAGTTGATAACAATATGCCGCATGCAGCCCAGCATAGATCCCTTGAGTGAGCGATCTCCTTGCAATGACTGCAGGCCAAGGTGCAGTGCATGGGCCCTTGCCTTCAGTCCAACTCCTCCTACAAACAAATGTCCAGCTAAGTTAAGGTAAGAGTTCTCTCCTCCAAAGCGAGTGGTATTGCGAACATTGTCAACTCGTAGCTCCACTGTGGACTGAGAGATAGAGAGGTCTAACTCATGCCACTTTCCATCACTGACTTCATGCACAAGCACAACTTCTAATATCCCACTGCCAGAGTTCACAGACAGCTTCGGCTGCCCATCAATAATTTCTAGGGACATGAAGTCATCCTTGTAACTTCCTTGGCCAGAGTTAAATAAAATTACAGCATTAGGAGATCTAGTTTTAAAGTCACATACAAACACACCTTTCTCCCGTGCATGGAAGTGAGAAAATGCTACAAAAGATGTGTCTGACAGGAAACTCACAGGTGCATCAGTACCAGCAGAGAACTCACTATCACAATCCCAGGCAATCTCAAAGGCATTTTTAACACTCTTCAGTTCTCTGGCTGCTTGCAAAATATTGTTTTCATTGTATATAACATCCTTCATGCATCCACGATATTCCTTTAAGTTTGTGTTAAGACTGTTTGTAAAAAATGCCCCAGTACCACCAAGGTAAATACCGCTTTCAATGTTCAGTTCATGAAATGACCCAGGTGTTTCTACAGATCCTTGTCGGATCCCATCAACAATCAATTCCAAGGTTCCTGTTCTTCGAGTTACTTCCACCTTATGCCAAAGATGATCATCAAGTCGGACAGCTGGAGATGAGTAGACACTAGCCTCTCCTGATCCAAGGTTAATACGGATTTTGACCATGCCTGATTTGATCTCCAAAAGGAGATAATCAGTGGACCCTGCAGCCAAGAGGAGAAGTCCATGTGGCCTGTGAGTCTTGAAGTAGAGGAGTACTTGGGTGGTGCTGCTGGCATCTTGCATAGGTACATGAATGTAGCTTTCACCATAAAATGATGCTGAAAAATACAGCACCATTTGTAACACTAAATTAAAGTGCATTACTTTAAAATACATGTTAATATTACTTATTCAATTAAAATGTTAATTTGGCATTATTTAAACAAGAATATAAAAATATTTCTTTAGTATGCAAACCAAAACTGTGTTCTTGTGTACAGTATATGGTAGGGCTGTTTAATCACAGAAAATTAGGTTAAAACAATGATCAAATGTACAAGTGGGAAAAATGGTCATACATCATGTAAAATCTGAATAACTGTACAGTTATTTGTCAATATAATAAGTCATATAATACTGAAAGCATATGGTACTACAAAGTAACAAAGAGTGCTTTAGGCAACAAAGAAGAGGTCATGCAAATGATTTGGAAAAGGACTGTGTGACATGCACCCCTTTTATACTGGTTACAATCATTATTATTATTAATCATCCATAACTAATTACAAGTGAAGGAGAAATCTTAATTTATGTTTATTAATAATTCTCCCAGGAGACAACACTCATCTCTCACACATAATATTTTCATAGATAGAAACTTCTTACTAAAGGAGTAACAATCTGTCTTTATTATATTTAATGAGCCCCCCCCCCCCCTCCATCAACTGTCACTCCAACATATAGTTTAATAAGATGTGAAGATAAATAAATTTAACAATAAATTTATTAAATCAACAATCAAATAATGAAATATACATATGACAAATACAATGGGAAGGTTATTTGACATCAATATTCCATGAAATAACGTTCAAATAATTCCAATGCTTATTCAGTCTTATATCCTAACATATGATTCAGCAGTCAGATTAGTATCACAAATAACTCACAGGACTATTCTTATCATAGAAGAAATGGAGTTACAGAGTGATATGGTAACAGTTTGTACATAACCTGTTCAATGATGAAAGCCGCAACAGTCCTTTTTGTGTGCTTTTATAACAATACCACAAGTTTATTTGTTCACAATAGACTAGTCAATCTTCCACGTGCTCTGTTAGCACATTGTAGAATGTTCCAAAATTGTCAATCCAAGGAGGCTAATCTAGGCACACGTTTGCCACATTAGCTTCTTGAATAGACAATCACAGTAACAAATTTCAAGCACTCCTTTTGCTAGCAAGTTCCAGAGTTGAGTCGGACAAAGTTGCTGAGGCACACAACTTAATAAGGTGCAGTTAATCAACACAACTGCCACACTCCAACAAAATAAATACAACATAATCAATTAAAAATGTGTTTATGCTAGAAACAATGTCATGGGTTTAACATATTATTGATACAAGTATCATAATTCACAACTGTAGAAATAGGTCTTTTCAAATAATAAATCTTTACATCAAATTACAAATATAGAATAGTATATTAATAGCAAAGTGTACCTCTCTCAATCAATCAGTTAACTCACCATTAAGCTAACGATCATCTTTTTATGACCAGACTTGAGTTATGTCAAAATCAAAGTGATTAGAATATAGAACTTTCTTCAATGGGAAGTTTTGGTCTCTACCCATTGGCTAGTTCGTTATTTGTAAACCTTAAACTATTGGTAGAAAAAAACTCATCCATTCTGGACTGGTTTGGATTATATCAACAAATTCTAGCATATTCTTTTACCTGATATGTTATTTTAACTCTGGTACTTACAAAAGTATCGTCATGTGCAGTACCCAAAGGTAATGTCATGTTGACATTTAAACTATATAAGTTTAAAACATGGAACAACCAAATTTGCTCAACACAGATGGTCTAGACTCTAGACATATATCCATTTATTGATTTAATGCATACAGACTAGCCATCTAAAAAGTAGACATTATTCATCAAAGGAAGCACATCAAAGTACCTTTATTTCTCCTTCCAGGGATATTTGTTGTTTAAACTTTAATGAATGCAAGTAATAGGCAATATCACCAAAAGTCATTTAGGATTTTAGCTTCTGCTGAGATTAATTTTTTTCTGAATCAATTCCTGCTACATGCAACAGCACAAAGTCATCCATCATATGGCAAAATTGCAAAGTAAGAAATCAAAAGGCAGAATTGAACAATTGCACATTCCTTCCACAAAATTTCTCAATTATTTAGAAAGCGATTGGCTGTAGAAAATCTTGTATGTTTCTGGTGAATAGTTTGATTATTTAGAACAGAGAGATTGGCTGTAGAAAGTCTGGTTCCTTTCTGATGAACAGCTCAGTTATTTAGAATAGAGATTTAATTTAGAAAGTCTGGTATCTTTCTGGTGAATAGCTTGATTATTTAGAACAAAGATAGTGGCTATAGAATGTCTGGTACCTTTTTGGTGAATAGTTTAATTATTTAGAACAAAGAGACTGTGTGATATATTAGATGTTTAAGTGACCATTCCCAAATGAATGTATGTCATAATGTACTTAACTGAAAGAAAGTGATTTTATTCCTTTGTCTTAATACTGTATAAAATTGTCTGCATGACATTCAGAAAAGTGAATAGTTTGTGCAAGAGACAGAAGAGAGCAATGCTGGCTGCATCATATGAAATTTTATGAAAGTATGAGTTGATGTCATGGCTTCTGTTTTCTATATAATTATTAAAGTATGGAGATAAGGACTTAGCATCTCACCATCACCATGCAGAGTTCCAGTATTGGATATAGCTAAAAAAATTTAAATCTCTACAGTACATTGCAGTCTCTTTATAAGAAATAATATCCATTTTGTAAGGGACAAAGGACCCCCAATTATGTTTTCAATCAACAAATAGGAGAAACCTCCAAATTCTGTAAATTTTCAATCATCAAATGTCGTGCTTAATTCTGCTGGCAGTGATTAAGTTTGATAGTATAGTAACAAGTCCTATCAGATGTTCAATTATGGTTGCCACACTGAAGTGAAAGTCAAACCTTTTAGGATAGAGTTACCTGAAGCTATGCCTATTTTTTTTTTTTAAGTATCATATCATTTCAATAATAAGTTTCAACTGATTTCAATGTTTGTACATTTTAAATATTCAGCGCTATGGAGAGAAAAAAAATTGTGGATTCTTAACAATCCAGTAACTACATAAATATATACAGAGAAGTGCCTGTAGGTTGCAAAACAAAGTCAATCAGATGATTAAAGATGGTGACAAAATTGCAAAAACATACTGTTTTCTGACATTTTATTTAATGACCCTTTTTAAAATAATTTTTACAACTAAGTAAAAGAAAATAAATTTTTAACGGTTAATTTCAATTCCATAGAATTAATTGAAAACATAATGGGATGGTTTTGTCAAAACAATTTTCTTCTATTCCAACTGTTTTCAGTTTTAAAATAGCTGAA
Source organism: Sinotaia quadrata (assembly GCA_028829895.1). NCBI lineage: Eukaryota > Metazoa > Mollusca > Gastropoda > Architaenioglossa > Viviparidae > Sinotaia > Sinotaia quadrata. The sequence continues at coordinate 45,895,486 of CM054177.1, read as the reverse complement.
TGTTTCGTCCATTGGCAGATTCTATGGTTCAGCTGCTACCCATAAACTCTTATCAAAATTCATTGTATTCAATGTTTGAAAAAAAAACCAAAAATAAAAACCCTAGCATTTATGTAGTGTCCAGTTTTAAAAGACAGTCTCTACAAGAATATATAATTCTTTACATTCTATAGCATAAAAAAAAAAAGTTATTTAAGACACTGTGCAGTCACAATACACATTTGTTATTTTATTGATAATTGGTTCACAATGTTTATGTTACATATAACATAGATGCTTGTAATATATTATATTTAATATTTATACTTACATATTATATTACCATACATATGTAAACTTAAATAATTTAGTATTTACTCCCAACGCAATATCCCAAGCTGCAAATATATTTATAATTATATTGTAAATATAAATTGGATTAATATTTTTAAAAGGCATATTGCATTTTCACCATGTTTATTTATAATTCAACAGTTATTTATGATTTGCTATCTTTCAATGTTTTCTTGGTCATTAATTAGCCAGCTCAATGAGAAGACTCTTCTGGGTTTTTTCCCCTTGTAACTTTTTGTTGATACTCTTGACAGGGCTATAGTATAAAGAGCTGTAACCTGGATGTGAATTGTGGTGTTAATTTGTTAATGTTATGCTTACAAAAATTAATGTTCTCTGTGCATATTATTTATGTTAACAACTGTGCAATTAATTTCTGTGGATTTTGTTTCACATCTCTGAAAGTAGAACTATTTTATGGGCAAAAGGTTTTCAATTATCAAGATTTAGAATATTGTTCCAATCATCAAACAATGGATGTAATCTATATTATAGCATAGTGTAAACAAGCTGGAGAGCCATTGTGTATTTAATAAATGTCTGGTGGGTAGTGGGATATTTAGTACACTATATCAAGTATTGAAAGAATTTATGGTGAATATATTTTTTTTAATGACCAAAATTCTAATTCTAAAAATATATTCCTTTAGCTCTAAATTTTTCAAATAAATGTATAAATTTTTCATTCCTGTTATATGTCATGTATGTAAAAATCATTAAACAATGCATAATCTTGTTAAAAATAAAAGAGATAAACTATTTAGGACATTATTTTAAAATCATTAAACAATGCATAATCTTGTTCAAATAGACAAATTATTTACTAAGTATTATTGTAGTATTTAGTAATTTGCCAATGAAATGCACATAAAAGAGATTTATTTATAACACATAAAGGTTACAAATACAAATCTGATTAAGAATCTGTTCTGAAAGCTGAATCGGTAAGATCATACTCAGAATCATAATATCAGTGAATAGATCTACTTTGCTGCTAATTTTATTAAAAACTATGAATCTTATTATAATAAATTATACTTTTTCTTAATAAGAAAAATGTTGGCATGATTCACTTAAAATTATAATTTACACTCCAGAAGTACCAATATCATAATAAAAATATGCAGTTTTTAATCCTGAAAATAATTAATACAAATGAATTTGTTTTAACTTTTAAGAAGATGCAGAGAAATAAAATTAAATAAAGTGATTTCTTAAATATCCAATTCAGTTTACAATTCGCACGCTACCCTCGATGGAAAGAACAATGGATGTTAATGTGCATCCTACTCGTCTTTCTACTCGCGAAATGTGATACAACTAGCAGTGCCAATCAACGGCAATGGTCACAGCAGACAAGGCATCAAATTTGCCTAACTGTAATTTAACTTACCCGAATGTTCCAGCCCATAAACACAAGCAAAAAGTGTCAGAACCAAAAAGTGCTCTGTCTTTGACATTTTCCTGGCGTAGAGCTAAACCAGTTTTTCACCAGGGTGGAGCACGACCGTCCATGATAGTAACAACATCTTCTCTGGAGCTGCCTGCCATTATTATTTTGTTGACAGCTGAATCGCGCGTTTTCGCACGAGCATTTCCGAGATTATGACACCCCCCTCCCTCTTTTTTCTCTCTCTTGTCTGCGCAAGTTTTCTCCCTTGTGCAGACAAGAGAGAAAACTCGCTCAGTTCTAAATACATTGTAGATTGAAACGAGTTATCTTAGCATATCTAATTCTGTAGATTGTAGAAGGATTGAGAGACAAACACGAAACCAGATACAATGCTTATCCAGTTTCGAATACCAGTATGAGACTCTAATACCAATTCAAATAAATTACTTGCCAAACAATCTACACGGAAGTTACATTTTAGGCATAATTCAAATTCGAAGTATATTTTCGAATAATATTATCAAATTGTTTTACTTATTTCTAAACAGCTAATTATGGTGATCAAGAGTTAAGTCCCTGAGAAAACCATATCCTTGCCTTCCATTCTGTTGTGCTGAAGATAACGATATTTTTAATTAATCTAGAGAGTAGTAAAGAAAAAAACTGACGAGAGAAGAGTAACTCAGCTCATTGGAAATAGAGAAAGATAGTGTTTCGTTATTTTTCTTATATCAACGTTAGACTGATTCCAGTTACTCTAATAAAAAAATTCAGGATAATTTATACATATAAACTTATGTAAATTTAACAGTTAAAACTCATTTGAGAAGGACATTTATGTTACTTGGAAACATCAGCAATAAGGGCAATGATTTTTTAAAATATTTACTAACAACAGATTAATGTAAGGTTCCATAATTTAATTTAGTGCTGCCCTTAAAGGAGCAGGCCTTTTTGTTTAACTTTTGTCACATCATGCCATGGTGAATAGTGTGCTCTACTGATTACGTTGGTGTGCGAATCCAGCATTGTTGTCAACTTATCAGTAAAATGTGTTGCTGTAAGTTGATTCCTATGAATTCCGTTTGAGAGCAAATACAGTGGAAATGGTGGCTTGAGTTTGGTCTCTGGAATTCATGAAGATTATTTTGAATGTTCCTCGTGGTTTTCACTGAGTACTACACACGGGAATTTTTTTCCATAACTAATTACAAGTGATGTGAATCTTAATTTAGGCTATTAATAATTCTCCAGAAGACACCACTTTCTTTCTTTCTTTCTTTCTTTCTTTCTTTCTTTCTTTCTTTCTTTCAATCTTTCTTTCTTTCAACCTTTCTTTCTACTCTAAGCAAGAAAACGATCTTTCAATTTTTTTCGAAAATTATTTTTTCATTTTCTGAACTAAAACTTTTTTTACTAGAAGTCAGAGTAGGCCTTGTCATTATTTACCTCCACTTTTAAATCTATTGCAAATCAGCCTTTGATGTTACATCTTGAATTATTTAATGATGTTTCCTTCAATGGTACTTAGTTTTCTGACCAAATCGCCACTGTAAATGTGAAGTCATTTTCAACGGCAATCGTGGAATTGTGTTCTGAAGGCTTTTTCACTGCTAATCGTGACATTGTAATCTGCCGGCATTGTCAGTGCTATTCGTGACATTGCTATTCTTCATTCATAGCTAGTACTATTCGTGACATTGTTATCATGCTGTCATAGCCAGTACTATTTGTCACATTGTTATTATGTCTTCTTGGCGAGTACTATTTGTCACATTGTTATTATGTCTTCTTGGCGAGTACTATTTGTCACATTGTTATTATGTCTTCTTGGCGAGTACTATTTGTCACATTGTTATTATGTCTTCTTGGCGAGTACTATTTGTCACATTGTTATTCTGTCTTCTTGGCGAGTACTATTTATCACATTGTTATTATGTCTTCTTAGCGAGTACTATTCGTGACACTAGTAAATCTGCTGTCATAGCCAATACTACTTATGACACTCTTGTTCTGTTTTCATAGTCAGTACTCTTCGTGACAGTGTTATTCTGTCTTCTTAGCCAGTACTATTCGTGACGTTGATATTCTGTCTAATAGCCAGTACTACTCGTGACTGTTATTCTACCTTCATAACCGTTCGTGACACTGTTATTCTGTCTGAAGGAACACCTTGAATATTTGGATTTGGTAGAATTTTTTAATTGTCATCATTAATCTGGCATTTCTTTTCTGCATGCTTTGTTAGTGCTATTTGTGACATTATTATTCTGCCTGTATTGTCGGTGTTATTTGTGACTGTGGCGGAGTAAATTTGCCTATCCCTATTTCTAAACTTAATTGTTATATGAATTGTTAAATGTCAAATGACTCGACCTTGGGCACTGCTTTTGCTGATATTTTTAAGTATCAGTTGGAAGTAAATAACTTAGATGGAGAATATGCTAGAATATTGCTGATGCAATCCAGACCAGTTCCTACTGGATGAGTAGTTTTTCTGACTAATAGTTTCACACCTGTTCATAACAAATTCATCCAATGGGGGTGGACCGAAAGTTACTTTGTTGAAGAAGTCTATATTCTAATCACTTTGATTTAAACATAACTTGAGTCATAAAGGCAATCATTAGCTTATGGTTAGTTAACTGACTGATAAAGGAAGAATGGACTTAGAATATTTCGTACATGTTTGCTGTTGATCTATGATTTGAATTAGAGAATGCTTTTGTAACTGAACCATTATTTCGTCCTACCACTTGTCAAATGTGGGGTCTGAGCTCTTTTCCCTTGCATGCGACACTTAGATGTGGGGTCTGAGCTCTTTTCCCTTGCATGCGACACTTAGATGTGGGGTCTGAGCTCTTTTCCCTTGCATGCGACACTTAGATGTGGGGTCTGAGCTTTCTTCCCTTACATGCGACATTTAGATGTGGGGTCCGAGTTCATTCCCTTACAACATGCAACATTTAGATGTGGGGTCCGAGTTCATTCCCTTACAACATGCGACATTTAGATGTGGGGTCCGAGTTCATTCGCTTGCAAATGCGACATTTAGATGTGGGGTCCGAGTTCATTCGCTTGCATGCGATATCCAGATCTTACTTGCACAGAAACCACTTTGACATCATATAACCAAACTGTTTCAATTTATTTCAAATTAAAATTTGTACATTTTCCTGTAAAAATCATGCAGATTTGATTTGATAGTCAGAACGTATCACAGTCTGGCACAAATATTTCATAAGCGGATTTTTTCAAAAAAATATATATAATTATGTTGATAAAAATATTTCAAAATTTTCAAAAATTACTAGAAAAGCAGACAATTCAAACTCTCTCATACAAAGCCAATAACTTCAAAATACGCATGTGCCAAGCAATTTTATTTGCATGAGAAATTATTGCTCTTTCTCTCGCTCTTTCACGCACACACACAAACACACACACATGCACGCGCAGGTTTAGATTTTATTCTTTAAAAAATAAAAGCATAATAACAGTTCAATTAATTAGTTATTACATACGAATTCAAATAATTAATACATATATTGCATAGCAAATGAATGTAACTAATTAACTTCTAAAGAACCGTTAAAAATCTAATTAATAACATGACTAGTGTCCAATCTTAGAAATAATTGACTTTAAACAATAATAATATTTTCATATCGTAAGGCAGTTGAAATCTGCGTATCTAGTTACTTATTATGTCCAGAGGCTATTTGGACAATGGGAGCCGTTACTAATTTGGAGGGAGCGGGGAGACAGACATAAAGAAAAAACCTACAAAAATTTTCAGAAGTCTTACTTGTTACAATTGCTGATGGGTAGCACAAATTCGCCGCTTTAAACAGTGCAAGCTAGTATTATATTGTTTTTTTCAATAATTAAAATAGTTCCCGCGGGGTGGGTGTGGGTGGGTGTAGTCAGGTTTGCAAGTCAAGCCACACCATTTTTATTTGATTAACAGGTTCTGTGAGCACAGTAAGTAGCCAGTGTATTCCAATCACATGTGCGACACAAGCCTATTTGAACAATATTTATGATCGTGTGTTAGTGAGCACAATGCTGCTTGCATTCAGGACGCTATGTGTAATTAAATAAATAAATAAGTAAATAACAATTCACTAGCCACAGGCAGCCTAGGGTGGCAAACTTCGACTTTTTTAAAGACAGTCTGCTGAATCCCCCCCTCCCATCTGGAGAGGGAACTAAAATATCTCATGAACCTAAATTCATTTAAGAAGACCTGTGTGAATATATTTCTGTACCTTCCAATGTCTTTTGAGTGTGACATCAGTCTGATATGTCTTTACTGTGCAGACATATGATATAGGTATTTTTACAGAGTAATAAAGGTCTTTCATTTTCATGTTATTGTGATTACATTTAAATTGGTACAGATTGAAAGATATTTGTCATTATCATAATTGAAATATATTCTGCAGATCATAAACATCATAGATGGTCACAATTTGACACCTAACTGGAAATGAGCAAACTATTTATCAGGAAACTATTTATCAGACTGGCAAACTGACTGGCAAACTGACTGGTCAATTACGACACACGAGTGTAATAAAGTGCGGAAGCGATTTACCAGACCGACAAGACTGGTCTCCCCATAAACGAATAATTAAAATAAAAGTCAGGATGATTGTCATCTCGATAGAGACTACCACACACTGTAAGTTGTGTACACTTGACTAGAGAAAGTAATGTACACTGTTCTTACACTATACAATCTCTTCTATTTGCACCAAGAATTATCATTAAATTATATTTATAATAATATATCATTCAAGGTTTCATTATTAATGATTCGGCAATATAGTGTCAAAATGTGACACATGATGTCCTTATTGCTGAGGATTGTACACTGCACCAAACCTTTGCTTCCCAATCCCCCCCCCCCAAAAAAAAAAAAAAAATAATAATAATTAAATGACGTCATATCCAAACCTGCGATCTGAGTAATACTTCTCATTGGTTAGTGTCAGCTATGCAACAGACACATCACGTCACGACACAAAACAGTATCGTTCCTTTCAATTCAAACTTCTTTTCAAAATATATATAAATATAGCGCCTTTGAGCTAAGAGGGGAACAAAGTCAAATGACATGAAAGGAAAACAGGTGTTCGACCCGTTCTTACGCTCAACGCCATTCGCTTAACAATGTCACGTGTTCAGAAACAATCATGACTATTTAACGGTTTGTGATCGAGAGATTAGCTTGACGCGAAAGCGGCGGAAGCCGGAAGCGTTCCCCACATTAACAACAAACAGATTAGCTTGCGGCGGAAGCCGAAAGCGCCCCCTACATTAAGAAGAAGAAGATTAGCTTGAATTTTCCATGTGTAGTTTTATTTTTATTTTTCATGATTCTTTTGTCCCCTCCCTCCCCACGTCATTCCTTTATTTTAAGACATTAATTAAGACATTATATGTCACATGCATGTCTTGAAAACTGATTATTCATCGTACAGTCAATAATACGGTTTAATGTAGTTCTTCAGTTAAGTGTAACAGTTTTTAAAATTCATTAAAACTTATTCAATCGTTGCTAAACTTTTTGCAGCACACAAGTAAAGATATTTAAACTTCATGATTGAATATAGTATCTTTTGACAAACTTTAAAGCCGACTTCACACTAGAGCGAATTTCATGTTTCTGATTCTAGTGCTGTTTCTTTCCTTTTGTATTTTAAAAAAAAAAATTGGTTTCTTGTTGTTAGTTTTTGTGTTTGTTTGTTATCAGTTTTATATTCAAAATTACATCATATAATTTTGCTCTCTGGAAAGTTTTCCAATTTTTTTTTCACTATTTCGTGATGAAAAAGTATCCTAGCTATACAGTGGATTAAAATAACCTGCTGTTGCTGTGACCTTGCATTTTTAAGAGGGGAGGGGGAAGAAGAGAAGGATTTTGCAATAAATGTTGATTGCACTCCTTCTGGACGTAATATGTCAATTTTGTTAATATAACTAATCAGGCCAGCCTAATCAATCCACTTCAACAGGTAGCATATAGATTATGGCGATGGGATAAAATAATTCAATGTATTTTAAATGTATTTATTTGATTATACGTAAATTTTTATTTTGCTTACTAATTCATTTATGTACTCACTCATTTTACACTTACTTGTTAATTTATTGACTTACTTATTAATTTACTCCTTTTTTATTTATTGATCCAAAATATTAATTTATTTTATAATTTAATTATTTACTTAATTTCTTATTTATTTGTTTGCTAATTTTTATATGCTAATTCTACTCACTTCCATGTAACATTTATTTATTTAGTAGGATTCTATTTCTGTATTGCAAATAACATTTATTTTTTGAGTAGGTTTCTATTCGTGTACTACAAATAACATTTATTTTCGGTGAAAGGAAATCAATCAGTTTTTTTAATTCATTAATATATATATATATAAATTTTCAATGAGGAAAGTGAAAGATAATGTCACGTTAGCGGTGGGAGTGAGGTTCTTATCATGAAATACTCAATATGAAATGTTAAAAATTATTATTGACAAAAAGAAAATTTCACAACTGTTGATAAACAATACACCAACACCAGTAATAATAGTAAGAACAATGAACAATATTGATGAACAGTAACCCACTTTAAATTAAAGGACACGTTAACTCTACGTGGCGCTGCAATACAGTCCGTAGTCTCAGTAAAAGTTATTTTTAAAAGAAAACTAGGTCAACGGAACACTCCATCTAAGTAAATTGTCCAGTTATTTAGAGTTGTCTGTTTTGTTTGAACGTCTTTGCTGACAAGAGGAGAGAAGCAGCGAAACGAAAAACCCCAACTTCTTGTAAGGTGAGTTTTGAGGTCATGTACAATTTGATCACGACAGCAGGAAGACTAGAAAAAGCGTGTTTAAATAATTAAAAGATTTCACAGTCAGAATACATTTCAACTAGCAAACTCGGTCACCGTTCGGGTTTGCAGCTCTAGTGTTAATCATATCAATCGGGAGACCCATTCATGTATATCAGTGACGGGGCAAGGCAAAGGGCACAGCAATTAGACTGAAGAATTAATTGCCAATTTACAGTAAAGTATATAAAGAGTTATAAGTTTTTCAAAAGTGCATAAAATTCTTTGGATATATAAACACGAATTGCACTCTTTTGAAATAAGTACATTGTAATTATTTGAATAAATACTAATCATTTTTAACATGGATATGAACACAGATTAGCTTGCAATAAAAACTTATGCTCTCTCTCTATCTCTCACTCACACTCACTCACACACACAGATACACAAACACACACACACACACACACACACACACACACACACACACACACACACACACACACATTATCAAACGTATGTCTGATGAACATTATATATATAATCTTTCGAACATTCATGCATGTATTCTTTGCTCTCGATTTCAATACTAGTGAAAAAGCAAGCATCCTGTCGCTGCTCAGCACCTCCCACACATACTACCATTCTGTTTGGCACACGCATATTCTCAAGGTTTCATCCGCTTCAGAAAATAATCAACTGACAATACAAAATATCACAAACTTGTCCGATTGGTGATACACAGGCCCCACTCCTACTACGCCACCCCACCCAAAATAAACTACCTTCCCTTTCAGAACTATACTTATCACATCCCAACCCCGCTAATCATAAATATCACCAAACCGGGTGCATTTCACAACCTCGACCACTCGTCTGTGAACACATTTAATACAAAACGAAAACTACGTCTACAACATCACATACATACAATCCCAACCCCATCAAAGATGCACCACAAATATCACCAAGCCGACTTCATTTAAATTGCATCCTCTGGCACTGGTACGGGAGACTTGTTACTGGCGTGCCGAAGGTCATTGTTCCTTGAGTGGGAGAATGGAATGCCATCTCCTGATGGGAAATCGTTCTCATGGTGTTCACGAAAAACTGTCTCCTCCTCTGAGCTACACAATGTTTCCTGAGGTGTGCAGAACTGTTCTTCCATAAAACATGTTTCTAAGGACGCTTTTGGAATTGGTTCGTCCACGTCTGAGGTCTTAAACGTCAATAGACGATCGTTGTGAATCACTGAGTCGATAAGGGAGTCTGGGGGTGATATTTCTGCAATTCAAAGGAAGAGGCACAGTTTAAAAACAAAATTATCATTAAAACACAACAACTGCAAATATGCATAGCCGCTTGAAGTGGCAATGATGACTGATGATAGCCGTGAAGAGGGTGATGATGATGATGACGGTGATTGTGAAGCGTGCAAAGATTTAATTTGTTGTTTCAGGACATGATGACAGCAGTCGATAGTCGTGCAGTGGGTGACAATGGTGGAGGAAGTGATGAAAGCAATAATGAATGGTGGAGATGATTTGGATGGTGGAAGTGACGAAGAATAGTTATAATGATGACATGAAAATAAGGACAGGATAATGACATGATTACGATGATAATTGTGATGTTAGAGGTGAAAGTGTTGACGATTTTCACTGTGATACTGGAGGTGAAGTTGATTCTGATGGCAGATATAATGATTATGATAAGAAGGTACGGTGCTGATTAGTAGTGGCGATAAAATTATGAAAATGACGACAATTAATGTATCGGCGGTGGTGATGATTACAGAAACGATTATGACAATACTTATGACGGTTACAGTAAAGTAGCGGTGGTGATGATTACAGTAACGATTATGACAATACTTATGACGGGTACAGTAAAGTAGTGATGACGATTACGTGGACGATAATAATGCTGAAGATGATGGTGGCGATTTTGATGATAATAGCAGTGGCGAAGATTTCGATGACCAGATTTTGTTTTGAAAAAATTATTTATTCCTTCTTCTAGTATCAATTGGAGTTTTTAAATTTTGTTATATTCTTTAGAACATTTCTAAGAGCATTTATCTGAAAGTTTTAACATGTAGTTATACACTAATGGCCCGTTACATGAAATTTTCAAAGGCCATTGGAGTGGTGCTTTCTGGAATCATATGATGTTGTTTATTGCAAAGACTGATGAAGTTCATGTCCCATCCAGTAATCTACACTTGCCTCCAGATCAGTACAACCTGTGGGTTTGGGTATATGATGAACCCAAATGAAGTCTTGTTTCTACTGAAAACAGACCTCTAGTGGTCCAAGACGCACTCCAGATCAATCAACAAGCAAGCGAATTCCGCGCATTATGGCAAATTCCATGTTATTTGAAATGTAGGCCATTGTGCATCACACCCAATCTATGGGATCCAGAGAGATGACGTCGTGTGATTTCGAGAAGTGCGGAACAGGACAACTCGCTGCATTTCGACTGAGCAGACTCCGTATTAAGTAATGCAAAAGTCTTTGCCATAAAGTGCATTGTATGAGAACAAGATGTACAAGAGCACTTTCAAATATTAAGAAAAGAACAGGCGATGGATGCAACATAGGATGTGAGGTTACAATGAGATCACTAAGTAACATATGTTGTGTGTAGATGGGACAAATGATGACAGATGCAGCATAGAATGCGAGCAAAAGCAGAAGAAATTAATAACTCGTCAATATTTTCTTCTTTAACTATTCCTTTCATTTTCTTTTATACACAGAGCTCCGGAGTACGCAGTATAGCAATACTGATTTACATTCCTCTAACAATTAAAATGAAACTAAATCTAACAAATTTGCAACTGCAATCCAGGATGGACCCAATTTCTATTTTTAAAAAAATTATAATAACTATGGATATTTTTATCTATTGCCACAAGCACTATATTCATGATCTACGAACTGTACATGCAGTAGATGACGTAATAGTGTCGTGCACACACTAATAAACATCCATGATGATAGATAACAAAGGTTCGGTACAACTTGTGGCAAATGAAACCTACAAAATCATGCATCAAACAGCACTTGGTTAAGACTGTACACAACATTTTATAGACAAGGTATTCCAAGATACGAGCTTGCCTACCACAACTTTCCCGACTTTGCTTGAAAGGTCGCATTTATTTTAAAAACTGTTGATGGTTAGTATGACAAACATTTATTTTAACAACTGTTGATGGTTAGTATGACAAACATTTATTTTAACAACTGTTGATGGTTAGTATGACAAACATTTATTTTAACAACTGTTGATGGTTAGTATGACAAACATTTATTTTAACAACTGTTGATGGTTAGTATGACAAACATTTATTTTAACAACTGTTGATGGTTAGTATGACAAATATTTCCAACCCTTCCTTTATTTGTCACTTGTTTCTTTCATATTTACTTTCCATATCTGTATTAATAAATAGGTTTTGCGGTAGTTGGGGAGCACTTGCTCGCATTGCCGACATTCAATGGACATGTGTTAGGTAAATGTCATGTACTGCATACTGAATAACAGGACCCTCCTAAAATAGATTACTGGACATTGCCTGGAGTGCTATCATAAGTGAAAGACACTGTTCGTCACTCATAGTGGAATTCAATAGCGTCAATTCATGTGAATGTACGAACCATCCCAAATCTTGTTGCAAAAAAAAAAAAATGGCTTACTGCATGATACAAGTGTCTACTAAGCAGTTAGCCAGTTAGGGTCAGCTAATGGTCACATACTGGCCAGCTATAGGTAACCAAAGGCCATCTACTGGCCAGTTGTAGTTGACAAATGGCGCTAAGAAAATATAGTGGGGAAACCCATGTTGTGGGAAATGATCCTTTTTGTAATCACTTGCCGAGAAACTCCACGCAAAATAAGATGTATTCCCTCACTTAGGTCTTTATTAGGGAGTTACATGACAAGGCCTCATTGTGAGTAAAATAAACGACATAGTTACAAGTCTAAATTTGTAATTTTCATGTTTCTGTTCAAATAAACAGAATGTAAATTTTATGTCTTTCTTTCAGCTGAGCGACAATGTATTTCAATTTTTACGTGTAGCTTGTGTGCTTTCTTAATTCTAAGATATCATTATTTTGTTCAGTAGAAATACTATGCAACTTATGCTAGTTGATTTATTTGTAATTAACACGCTAGTCATTGTCAGAATTTAGTAGTGAGTTTGATGCAATGAATCTGGATCTCTGTACAATAACATTTCAGAGTCATAACCTTGATCTGTAAATGTTGGTTATGATTTAGAGAATTTTCTATTTTCATTCTTTGGCCTGTAACTAACGTTGTTGATAAGGTATAACTGTATCTGAGAAAATATAAATGTAACTTTGTCTTGTTGATACTGCATAAATATAATGGAAAATGTGAATGTAATTTTCCTTTGTTGATACTGCATAAGGGTATCTGGAAAATATAAATGTAACTTTAATTTGTTAATACAATGTAACTGTATCTAGAAAAGCATGTAATTTGTGAAAGGACAAGTAACTGAATTCATTGTGGTAAACTAAGTGATTACATTCAATAATTGTAAATATATTCTGAAGGATAATTAAGAAAAGAGAAAGTCAATGCCAGCCCATCTGAAATTCTACAAAAAAATTATTATTTTGTTTCTACAGTCAATGGCAAACTCCATTTGGTACCTTTACTTCTTTTGGTTTCCTTGGGCACCATTTCATCTACCTTGGCACATCTGCCTTTGCCTGTAAACTGGGCAGAGCAGGTTATTTTGAAAATTCATGAAGCCAACCAGCACATGTTGTTTCGAAGGCTAGTGTGCAAAGTTGTGATGTCACCTACCATGGGTAAGAGAGACAGAACTCAATACAGGTCATGTTGACCCTTTTCATGAAATTATTTGACTTCTTTCTATCTTGTGATGTACCTTATTCATGTCATCTAAACGTAATTGATTGAACTTTGTTAACAGATACTGTTGTCGATTCCAAGACATTATCATAAATGGTTAATAAGAGAACCATTCAGGCCTGACACTATAACGAACTATCTACCAGTATATGTTTGTTTGTGCATTTTTGTGTGTTGTCAGAGTATATTAAGCAAATTATGCTGTTTATGAAACATATTTTCATAATTTTAAAATCACTAACGTATTGTTGCAGTTAGGACGATCTAAGTAAGTGTATAATTGCAAAAAGTGTTATCATCGAAACCCTTTGCCAGTCTGCTGTTTATTATTTATTTTAGTTTGTGCCGACATTAAATAATCAGTTAATTTATCTACGGTACTTTCTTACTCTGTCTTGTATACAAGTATGCTTTGTTAATACTGCAATCGAAGCAGTATACTCCAATTAGGGGCTACAAAATGAAAGTGGAAAGTGACAGTCGAACACAAAGAGACGTGTTCTGGTTGGCAAGAAAGGGAAAGGTGTAAGTACCAAACAAGAGGCATGTCCTGGTTGGCAAGATAGGGAAAGGGGTAAGTACCAAACAAGAGGCGTGTCCTGGTTGGCAAGATAGGAAAAGTGGCAAGTACCAAACAAGAGGCGTGTCCTGATTGGCAAGATAGGGAAAGGGGTAAGTACCAAACAAGAGGCATGTCCTGGTTGGCAAGATAGGGAAAGGTGTAAGTACCAAACAAGAGGCATGTCCTGGTTGGCAAGATAGGGAAAGGGGTAAGTACCAAACAAGAGGCATGTCCTGGTTGGCAAGATAGGGAAAGGTGTAAGTACCAAACAAGAGGCGTGTCCTGGTTGGCAAGATAGGGAAAGGGGTAAGTACCAAACAAGAGGCATGTCCTGGTTGGCAAGATAGGGAAAGGGGTAAGTACCAAACAAGAGGCATGTCCTGGTTGGCAAGATAGGGAAAGGTGTAAGTACCAAACAACAAACTACAAAGCAGTGCGTTTATAAGGTATCAAGGTCGTGCAATCAAGTATGTTGAGGTGGGGAGTTCTACAACACACACACACACACACACACACACACACACACACACACACACACACACACACATACACACACACACACACACACACGCACACACACTCACACACACACACACATACACACACACACATACACACACACACATACACACACACACACACTGAACTATTTGCACTTGCATCAAACAAGCTGACTATACGCAAGAAGCAGAAACAAAACGTCAAAAGCAGACAAGAAACGAACAGCAATAAAAAGCAAAAACATTCGGCCGGTTGGCCAGCCAGCTGCCATAAAGAGGGTGTGGTCAGTGTGGGAGGATAGAATACCTGGTGCAAAAGTAGCACTAAAGCGGTGCGCAGTGCAGTGCTGTGCTTAAACACACGTGCAACGCGAACGGGGCAGTCCATGCTTACAGCGACGGGTACATGCCGGTACCCCGCAGCCGTGGCGGCGATGTCAGCCTCCGCCTGTAGATGACGGTGATGGCGATGCCAAAGACGATGACGGAAGGAATACCAATGACTAGAGCAGCCACGATAGGCCAGAACGTGTCACTTTCACTGTTCTCTACAGAGGTCTCGCTCACCAGGCTACTGCTGTTGCCATAAAAATCTGACAGTGGAGTCTTCGACATGTCACTGACATTAGAACTGGTGACCATTTCTAGTGAAGGTGAGGCGGTTTCGTTTACACTTTCCGGAAAGGTGCTGAGCCAGTCTGACGTTTCTTGTGTCGGGTCCTCGTCAGTAGAATGCGTGCTGTTATCTGGTTGACCATCCTGGGTGTTAATTTCTGAAATACTGCTGAAGTAGAAGTTCGTCGTCGTGTCCATGTCGGGGATGTTAGCATTAGAGCTCAGGTAGGTGACTTGGGGCGCAGTTGTTGAGTCAGCAGTTGCAGTACTTGGGTAGGTATCTGCATTGGTGTTAGTTGAATCAGTAGTGGATGGTGTTGTAGTACTCGGGTAGGTGGCTAGGGGCATGGTTGTTAAGGCAACAGCTGTCGTCGTTGTAGCACTTGGAGGAGTGGTGGTAGGAGCGTTAGTTGAGACAACAGTGGACGTTGTGGGTAGCGCAGTAGTGCTTGAGTACGTGACATGAGGCGTGATTGTTGTGCCCGCAGTTGTAGTCGTTGTAGTGTTTAGGTAGATGGTGGTTGAATCAGTCGTTGTTGCAATACTAGGAGTGGAAGTTGGTGTAGTAGTGCTCTGATAGGTGATTGTGGACGTCGTATTTAAAGAAGCAGTATCTGTCATGGTAGTAGTAGACGTAACAGTTGCGTTAGTGGTTAAGGCCACAGTAGTTATAATAGTTGCATTAACATGGGCATCATCGGTTTCAAACGTTGAGCTATGTAAACTGTTAATAGTATAGTTAGAAATTGTATTACTTGATGCTGGGGAAAGAGACTGTGGCTGAGAAGTTAACGGCTCCGTCTGTGTAGAAGATCGGGAGCTAATGTCACGCGTGAAGTCACTTAAGGTTTGCGACATTAATTCTGAGTTCATCACCATGTCACTAGACGAAACAAATAGAGTAGTTTCAGATGTCACACCTGACACGTCACTCGATTCAGTCACACGCTGATCTGCTAAAGACACACTTTCTGAAAATCCACTGACGTTTTGATTCTTATTTAAATTCGTTACAGTTGGTTGTGTTGTTAGGCTAAGCTCGATTGTTTTAGTAACAGTATCATTTACGACATTAGGCTCATCGTTTGATTGGATGGGCAGTTGCTGACGTGCTTCCAGCGCATTTTTATTCACATCTGCATTGTCCTCGGGCCCCCCAAGATCTAGCGTCGTTAAAGTAAAATCTAGCTCTTCAGAAGTTTTGTTTATTTTTGATGACGTTGAGATAAAAAGAACCGGAAGTCGCACTGAGGTGGTTTGGGCAGTAGATGAGGACAGTTTGCTTTCATAATCCACCTTTGCACTTGCAAGCAGGTTCGAAATAATATCCAGAGGATTTGGACGTGACGAGGACGCGAATGAAAATGAGGTGTTGTTCATGGCATCGTCGTAGAGGTCATTCTGGCTGTACATTGATCCCGGCATCTGTTCGGAACCTTCCCCGGAAGACGCCTGATCTAAGATTTGATCCTGATCAGCAGCACCTTCATTTAAAAAATCTTCAGCTTTATAACTGCTGGTCCCAAGACTGTTTTCTAATGCCAGGTTATACTCATCCTGAGATGGTGGAATTCTGGAAACACTAGCTGCCTCAGTCCCTGACGCTCCTAGCAACACACTGAAACTGCCATTCATGTAATTGCTTTTTCCAGGAAATCCAGTGGGTTGCATGTTGTCCGATTGACGTTTCCGTCTCTTCAGGACACTGATTATGTGTTCAGATGGACTGAGGTTGTTTTTTGTCACGCTTGGTTTAATTGGATAACCAATGTTGGATGCTTGCCAGCTTGAATGTGGATTAGTTTCACATCGCTGAACAAGACTTAGGTGAAACCTGTCGATAGACAAAGGCCGGTTAAACATGCAATCCGGTTTTAAGACAACAGTAAATGTTGGTTTTTTCGGAGGGAGATACACATTAACACGTATTTACTTAGAAAACTGTAAAAAACCTGACAGTAATATAAAAAAGGTTTGTTACAGAATCAGAATTTAAATTCTTGTTTGATTGGATTTGCTATGATATACATATACTGTCATTAATTGGTGGAGTTCAAATCTTACCTTAGCGTGGTTAACGGACGTGACATAAACAATCTTATACAGTTTTAATTTCATATCCTTATTTAACCAGACTGACAATTCTATAAATAAAAAAAAACAGTGGTGTCTCAGAACTTAAATTTCAGATCCTAATTGAAAAAGTTTTTAAATGTCAGTGATATCAGTTTGCTCTATGCCATGATTTAGCTCGTAAACATCATGACTAGTAAACATAATAAACAGCATAGAGCTCGTAACCATCATAGCTAGTAAACATGATAAACACCATATAGCTGATAAACATCATAGCCAATAAACATTTCTGCCACAAGTCATAATTTCAAATCCCTCACAGGATTAACTCTCAACGAAATAAATTGATCTGCCTCAAACTTCTGAGTTCCAATCCACCTTTTGATAGGATCACGACTAAAGCCAAATGACACGTTGGTAAGATTATGATGACATTAAAATCCAGCGTTCTTTAGAAATTGTTATCATAGCGCTCATCATATTTCAAACGTTTTTGGTAGAAGAGGGAAAGACTTTCGCCCTGTGACCCCGTTGTTAAGAATAGATTTATTGAAATAACAGGCAATCCTTGTCAATAACCGGTAGGTCTATTGGGATAACAGGCAAACTTGCTGGATAAAATGAATACCTATATGAGATAACAGGTAGAACTATTGGAATAATATGAAGACCTATTGAAATTATAGGGATACCATTTAGGATAACCAAGAGATCTACTGGAGTAACAGACAGACTTATTAGATTAGTTGGCAGATCTTTTGGGATGGAATAGACAGACACAGACATCTTAGAATAACAGGCAGACCGATTAAAGTTATCAAATTAGACCTATTAAAATAAGAAGTACACAGATTGAAATTACGATGTAGCATAAAATATTGCTAATTTCACGATGAATATATGTATAATAATTACGATGTATAGGGTGGAAAATGGAGAATTAAGGAGAAAACATCACCTATTGCAATATCAGACAAACCGAATTTTGTAACAGGCAGATCTAATAGATTAATGCAGGAAGAAGCAAATGTCTTGCAATACAGGCAGACCTATTTGAAAAATATATAATCCTACTCGGATAGCAGAATTCTTGGAAATACAGGCAGACCAATTGAAATAAGAAGCAGGTCTACTGAAATAAGAGGCATATCGGCTGCAAGTCTGATGTAGTACTAAATATTACTAATTTTCATAACAAGAATTACTAGGGACAGCTGGTCTTTAGTCAAATACATACTGTGTTTTTTGGAAGTTGCTGATGATATAATATTCTGTGGCATTTCCGTCAGGCAACAGAGTGACGTCATATGTGGCCATGTCCAAAATTTCGTGTGCATCATTCAACCAGAGAAAAAGTGTCATGCTGGTTGGCGACTTCTACATACAGAGAAAAGATGACTGTGAATTAAAAATGGTATTTAGTGTGAATGCGAAATAAACATGCAATTATTGTCACTGTGAATAAAACGTGTAATTAATCCAATTATAGATTGTAGTCACGATAATGGAACAAGTGAATTGTCAGAAAAATACATTTATTAGAAAACAGTGTATTTATTGTTATCCCGGGTAACAGGTATACGTAAAATCAGTTGCGCCAACGTGAGAGCACTAGGTGACCCCTAAGTGTGGTACCTAATTCCTGATTTGCTTAATAGTATTTTAAATATATTATTTCTTGGTTTGAAATGTTTTACTGATGTTATTTAGTTAATATGTTTGTATGTGACATATTTAGATACTGATTGGCATTCTACGGTAAGAAAAATATATAATTCATGGGTGGAATGTGTCTTTGTTGATTGGCATTCTACGGTAAGAAAAATATATAATTCATGGGTGGAATGAGTCTTTGTTGATTGTTGCCAAATTACTAATGATCATTTGATAAATGCCATCTTAAATCTAATGCATGATGGTGAACTGCGGACTTTTAAATTCCACAGCTGTCCAAACGTTTGAATTGAGAAATCACTAAAATAGTATTACGATATTTTAGAATGCTGATGATAAAAACCATTAGTGGAAATTGTACAAACGATTTTTCCATTAGTCACTATGTACAAGGCTAATTAAATCACAAACATTAATTAACAGGCAGTATACTTGCACAGGCCAGTGTCTCATTTTCAGAAATGGTCTCGAAGTCTCACATCTCTCGAGGTCGAGAAAGAGTTTTGTGTCTCGTATAGAGTATGGCCTCTCATGGACGCTATGGTTAGTTTACTTTTGATATATAATTTATTAAATTGTTAACTTTAGTCCATCTGAATGTATTCATTCAGAGAAAAGACAGACTTGGGGGGGGGGGAATAAGATCGAGCCAGTGATTGTTTGCAAAATATTTTTGGGTCAACTATTATAGATTTTTGTGTAAATCCTAACTGTGTAACAGTTAAAAGTTAATGGTCGGTATAGTAGCCGGAGGCTGAACAAAGCTAGCCGTGAGTAAATGATTAAGTAGAGAAACTATTGTTATCCTAGTTTGCCTTGTCAACAGCAAACTGAAGACGAGCTCGAATCTGCGACGTGAGAAAAGATTAGTTACGAAATAATAACAATTATCCTTATGTGACCTCAATCCAGGTTTACACTTAACAGGTACTAACCATTCAATGGTAAACTGTTAGGTATTGTCTCGTGCGTCAGCAATTTTCAATTTTAAAAATTAAGAAAGCACCACACACAAAAACGTGAAACAAAACTAATATTAGTGAAGAAAAAGGGAGTCTTAGCGCTTTTAAGCGAAGGTGCATAATCAAATAAGAGTTACCTTGATGACGTGCGGTAAGGACACAAAAGGGGGACCTTGCATACATGGGTCGAGGGAGGCTGGGCTCGTGTACCTGTATAAATCAGAGCACTTCATTTTAAATCAGAACGAATTAATATTCGTTATAAAGATTCAGTTCCTTCTATTCAGATGAATTCCTGATCATTTCATAGTAGTTAATAAACCATCACTTAAATCGACAATCGATACCAGTTTATAAAATAATAACAAAACGTTCATCTAATCTAATAAGAAATTAAATTAAAATAATATGCTTACAATGAATGGTAGGCAGCTATCACGGATAAGTGTGAGAGCAGCTTGTTTTTTTAGAGACTGATAGTCAAAGAATGTTGGTAATTTGTAATTTCATAGAACACTACTTCAACATCAAACTAACAGTAGCAGAAGGTTTATGGAGAATGACAGTCAAAGAATGTTGGTAATTTGTAATTTCATAGAACACTACTTCTACATCAAACTAACAGTAGCAGAAGTTTTATGGAGAATGACAGTCAAAGAATGTTGGTAATTTGTAATTTCATAGAACACTACTTCAACATCAAACTAACAGTAGCAGAAGTTTTATGGAGAATGACAGTCAAAGAATGTTGGTAATTTGTAATTTCATAGAACACTACTTCAACATCAAACTAACAGTAGCAGAAGTTTTATGGAGAATGACAGTCAAAGAATGTTGGTAATTTGTAATTTCATAGAACACTACTTCAACATCAAACTAACAGTAGCAGAAGTTTTATGGAGAATGACAGTCAAAGAATGTTGGTAATTTGTAATTTCATAGAACACTACTTCTACATCAAACTAACAGTAGCAGAAGTTTCGAACGCAGAGAAAGTCGTCTTCGCAAAGCCACATTGCACGTTCCACACTAATGCTTCTCAAGCTTGATTACCCTCGACCCCTGTCATGGGGAAAAACTTCTCGTATGTTAAGTTACCAATGCGGAGGTTTAAAATACAAATATTAAGAGAATTGTATGCGAGTCAAAAGCTATAAAAGTTAACAACCTGTTTTTGTGTTAACTACGACAATTTCAAAACCCTGAACAATTCACTAACTAAGATTACACGACTCTAACAAGTGTCGAGGCAAGCCATTGGTGAATCGTTTTCGAAACGATAAAAATTAAATTTTAAGAAACTCAAAATAATGTTGTACGACATTACCTATATAACTTTGCACACACTTTCAAAAGACTGAACACTTTCTCGCCTTCAGGACATGTTTAAGAAACAGGGGCAAAGCACTACTATGTGATGAAAATAAAACCTTTTATTGGTTTCGAGACAAATTCCAATACTGTCGTTTTATATAAACATTGACACTGCATTCCATGAAAGCTATTCATTTATCTCAATTGCAAATAATTGTTTTAAGTATTAAATATGCATTAACAGTTGATAAACTTGTAAACTCGAACATATCGCACTAGATGACTGCTTACCTTGACCCGGATGTATATTTGATGACTATGGACACTTTTCTACTTCCTCCAGCACAAAGGTCATCAAGCTGGTATCTGGGCCCTTGTATTCCCAGAAATGTGATATCTAATACGCATGCTCCATATCCCTAAGGCGAAAAAAAAAAATAAATGGTTGGCATATTACGCAGAAATCGCCATCGCAACAGCGTTTATAAAATAGCCTAATTTAAAAGCATATAGACGAAATGTACTTTGATATTGTGACTGATGATTCGGATTAACAAAAGTAAATATTAATACATTGTAAATTCGTGTTCGATGAGAGCCGCAGAGATCTTATGGAAATAGTTATAAACCCGTTTTTAATTTGGTCGTGTGCAAGTCAAAGAAAGATTCATTTATAAACCACCAAATGAAATGGCATCAGTACTGAAGACAAACAATATGAATTGCTTGGAAATTAAATAACGTTATCCCTCATTACGAACGTTTTAATACTTTTGGTAATTAAATAACATTATCACTCATTACAAACGTTTTAATATTTTTGGTAATTAAATAACGTTGTCACTCATTACAAACGTTTTAATGTTTTAGAAATTAAATTTCGTCAGCACTGATTACAAAGGCTATAATTTTTTTTTAAAATGTCGTCAATCTAATTACAAGCGACATGAAGTGCTTGGAAATGAAGTGATGTCAACACGAAATACAAGACAAAAACTGTTTGGAAATGAAATGACGTCAACACGGAATGCAAAACATGTTTGGAAATAAAAATGACGTTAACACGGAATGCAAGACATGAACTGTTTGGAAATGAAATGACGTCAACACGGAATATAAGACATGAACTGTATGGAAATGAAATGACGTCAACAGGAATACAAATTAGGAACTACTTGGAAATGAATTGACGCCAACACGGAATACAAGAGATGAACTGTTTGGAAATGAAATGACGTCAACACGGAATACAAATTAGGAACAGTTTGGAAATGAAATGACGTCAACAGGAATACAAATTAGGAACAGTTTGGAAATGAAATGACGTCAACACGGAATACAAGACATGAACTGTTTGGAAATGAAATGACGTCAACACGGAATACAAATTAGGAACTGCTTAGAAATGAAATGACGTCAACACCGATTACAAGCGACATGAACCACTGGGAAATTAAAAAGCGTGGAACTTTTTGTCATAGCTGCATTTTATGACACGATTTTAATGTGACGACAAATGTGCAGAACTAGTGTAAAGTACCTTCCCATGACGTTTACTATGCAAGTTTACTTTCCGGTGGGTTGTTAAGGGATACCGAGATAATATGTAATAAGCTGTTGTGGCTTGGGTTTCTTGAAGCAGGGATACGAAGCGAGCTCACAGGAACGCTGTATGAATACTAAAACATTTTGCACACAAATACGCTTTTAGATTCGTGTTGTTCCAAACAAAGCTGGCCTCCGCGAGAGGTCCTGTTAGAGTTTGTATTTTTAAACTAATACAGATACAAGAAGAAATCGGAACATTCGTTCTCCCACCCCACCCTAAAGGAACCTAGGAAATAGAAAAAAAATGCGTGTAACCTTGACTGATTTACGTGCAGTGAAGCTTTTCAAGGTATTGTAAATATAATTATAAGCTTATGTTTACATTTTCCATATACAAAAACTTATTTAAAAAAGAGATAAAAAGTATGGCACGCATGTTATTGCCTTCCCCCTCCCCCTCTTCCTCCTCCCAAGCAGAAGACAGTATTGCCTTTATGTGTGGAGACAACTCATGCAGCAATCAAGCGGTCAACCAGTAAAAGATTTAAACTTTAAAGGACGACTTGTTTGGAAAAGATGGCCTGCTCAGAGAACTATTTGCAAAATAAAAAGTGCTAGTTTCAACAGAAAAGGCATTTCGCAAATACTGCTGGTTAGGTTTGGATCGTTCGTATAGTTCCGCTTGCACTCCAAACGCTGAAACGGAATTCGCTAACATTCTTGAATTTCTGTCATTTTGAATACAGTGCAAGAGTCCAGAAGACACTAACCTCTTTAGTTTCAGCCTAAGTCGTCGGTAATTTTGTTTTAATGCATTCAAAATCATTCATGATATAAAATATACATATTTTATTATATTCAATGCTATTAGTGACCTAAAACATACACGATATTTTTAATGCATTCATTGTCATTATTGACCTAAAATATGCAATATTTTTAATGCATTCATTGTCATTATTGACCTAAAATATGCAATATTTTTAATGCATTCAATATCATTAGTGGCCTAAAATACATATGATACTGTTAATGCATTCAAAGTCAATAGTGATCTAAATAGTGACATATTTTTAATGCATTCAATGTTATTACCGATGCAAATACAAACATCACATTTAGTAGTGCATTATAATGTAAATACCAGTCTAAAGGCAGATATTACAGTTTGGAATATTGATCATTGGCAGATAAAATATAAACGTCACAGTTTGTCAGGCATCCAGATCATTACTCAAAGGCATTCAATGACACTTCTGTCTTATAGTTAGACGTCATAGTTTTTAGTGCATTCAGTGACACTTCTGTCTTCCATTTAGACGTCATAGTTTTTAGTGCATTCAATGACACTTCTGTCTTATAGTTAGACGTCATAGTTTTTAATGCAGTCAGTATCATTAATGACCTAAGCTTAAAGTCACATTATAGTTAGTGCAGTTAGTATAATTAGAGACCTAAAATTAAATTCACAGTGCAGAGTATTCTACTCATTAGGGACCTAAAGATGAGTCAATGTTTAGTGCATTCAATATTAAAGAGCCAAAAATAAAGTAAATGTCTAGAGCATTCAACATTAAAGACCCCAAAATAAAGTCAATGTCTAGTGCATTCAACATTAAAGACCCCAAAATAAAGTCAATGTCTAGTGCATTCAACATTAAAGACCCCAAAATAAAGTCAATGTCTAGTGCATTCAACATTAAAGACCCCAAAATAAAGTCAATGTCTTGAGAATTATAGTGCGACTTTATCTTTAGATCTCTAAAGACGTTGAATGAATTATAGTGTGACTTTATCTTTAGATCTCTAAAGACGTTGAATGAATTATAGTGTGACTTTATCTTTAGATCTCTAAAGACGTTGAATGAATTATAGTGTGACTTTATCTTTAGATCTCTAAAGACGTTGAATGAATTATAGTGTGACTTTATCTTTAGGTTTCTGATGTGGAATACTCTCCACTGTGAGTTTAGATTTCAAGAGTAGAATGCACTGCATAATGACTAACTTTAACTTTAACTTAACAATTTACATGTGAATTTATCACAAAGTCTCATGGCACTATATTGTGAATGTTTCTTTAGGTCTCAAAGGCGTAAATGCACAATACTGCGACTCTATATTTAGATCTCTAAAGACATTGAATACACTATAGTATATTTCTTTATGTTTTTAATGTTGAAATATCTATAGTGTGACTTTTATCTTTAGGTTTTTAATGTTGAATTAAACGTCTTTAGAGATCTAAAGATAAAGTCACACTATAATGCATTCGACGTCTTTAGAGACCTAGTGCATTCAATGTTTTCAGAGACATAAAGACAAATTCACGTAGTGCATTCAAAGTCGTGCGAAAATGCATGCATGCCAAATAAAAATAAGAGTACAGTGAACACAAAATCTTCTGCCTCCGTCAGCCTTCTAAACACGACCAGAGGAATACAAGATTGAAACACTGGCAAGAAACAAACGGCAACCTTATGCCAATATTGTCTATTCCAACAGAATTGTTGGCTAAAGCAAGAAAGAGGAGAATGTTATGCAGACTTCATCATGACGAAGGTATTTTGATGGCACACAACCACACACACACACACACACACACACACACACACAAAGACACAATCATACTCAGACACGCACTGCAGTCAGTGGACGGCAACGAGTACACGTTTGCACAATATCAGCTTTTGTTGCTTTTTCCTGTTCGAATCGTTTGGACACTGTGAAGAAAGAACAAGGTGATTGAGAAAAAGAAAAAAAGAGAGAAAAAAGAAGGAAAAAATGAAGAAAAGAAAGAAATTAAGAAATAAATATGGAAGGAAAGGAACGAAGGGAAGAAAGAATTAATATTTTTATTAAATGGGAGAAAAGAAAAAACGAAGAAAAAAGAAAAACTTGAAGAATTTTTTTTAAAAAAGAAAGAAAGAAAAAAGAAAGACAGAGAAAGAAATAAGGAGGGAAGAAGGGAGAAAGAAATTAAGAAAGAAGTGAGAAGGAAGGAAATGAAAGAAAAAGGAAGAAATACGAAAGAAAGATATTAAGAAAATAAAAGATGAACGACATAAAGAATGAATAAAAAATAAATTAAGTAAAAGAAAAAATGATGGAAGAGAAATTAAATCCAGAAATTAAGAACACAAGAAGAGTAAAGGAAAGATTGAAAGGAAAGGACAGAAAAAAAAACTGAAAGAGATAAAATTAAGAAATTAAATGAGAAAAAATGTAATAGGTCCTAAGTAAATGATAAATGCATATTGTTTCAGACTCCAAGCCCGCTTCCAGCATTCGCTGACTTGCAAACATACACCAGACTGATGTTCTGGAAGGGAAATATTTAGTGCTCTGAGTGGGAAGAGCGGAAGGCTTCTTTCATAGTTTTAATAGAAAAGAACATTAAATTTGAAACTGGGCATTACTGTTCGACCCAGACTACGCTGACGCGAAGTATAAACGGTGAAGCACTGGCGTAAAGTAGAAATAGCGAAACCCTGACGTAAAGTACAAAGTTTTAATAGCTGACGTAAAATACAAATACAAGAGTCCTGGCGTAAAGTACAAATAGTAAAACCATGACGTAAGTTACAAAAGATGAATTCCTGATGTAAATTACAAATGGAGAAACGCTGACGTAGACTACGCATTAGTATTTGTGGATTTCTATAAATATAGGCGGTCACGTGACATTTCATTGGTGATGCATCGTCATATTGACACCTCTATAAAATTATACCAGTGGTTTGGGTTTTATTCAGCACTTCAACAGAGACAGAGAAATTAACACACTGGTTACATAACGAGAGTTCAAACCAACCATCAGACTCAGAGCACCCCTTAAAAATATAAAATAATATTTTCTTTTCTTTAGTACTGCCTTTCCTGGGGAAAATTAAGCAATACTATTGTGTAGGTGCATAATGACGACAATATACTATGACATGTTCAGATTGTGCAATTAATTTTTCGACGTCACAGATTACGTGACCTGTTAGAGTCTGGCGGGCCACAAGTCACATGTCAGGGGCGCCTTTTGCTGGTGGATAGCATCAGCTAGAATGAAGACAACAATAACCTGGTTCACTAATTTGAATAAAACTACGTGTCATTATAGACATAGCTATCCGAAGTCATAGATCACACAGCCTGTGCATTTAAGGTTGGCAAGCACAATGCACCATAACGTACAGATCATTGTATCTTTTGCAACTAGTTGGCATATTCTCCGGATGAAAACAACAAAAAGTTAAGTATCTATTTAATTGCCTTGAGTGGTACAATTTTAAATGAAAGATTTCTCAGCATCAACTGAGTATTTCCTTTGCACATCCTGACCTGTAACCTTTTCTGGCAGACTCTCTCTCTCTCTCTCTCTCTCTCTCTCTCTCTCTCTCTCTCTCTCTCTCTCTCTCTCTCTCTCTCTTAGCAGTAACCTAAATACAAATTCTGCATATTGTACATTTTATCAGAGGGTACCCATACCCATAGCTTCGGTTTCTGTCTGCGGGTCAAGACAACGGGGTCCGGGTAGTGCTAGTTTGCTGAAGTTTGCACGACGTTCTTTTGCAGCTAGGTCAGAGGTCAGATATTCTCGGCAATTGTGTAAAGTCGCTTCGTAAGTAAGTGCCTTAAATGTTTGTGTCACAAAGTAGAAAAGGGAAAGAGAAAAGACCATTACTCTACATGATTGCACGGTAATACATATTATCATCATTTTCATTCTGTCTAGGAAACTTGAGATGTCAAGTTCGAGCGTTGTCGGTACATTCCAATGCAGTCACAGCGTTGCGCAAGAGGGGTTTTTTTTTAAACGTCATCCTGTATTATTCTATTTTAGTTTTCTGATTAAAAATGAAATAAAGTCTTAATTCAGGCACTGTGTTTATAGTTTGCATTCACGTTTCCTTGTAAAATGCCAGGTGGGTTTTTTAGTACAAACCATAATTACTTTTGTTTTGTCAGTAGTAGTGTGGTGATTGGGGAGCGATAGACGGGACTTGATAAGAAATACGATAACATAGCAATGATATCTGCACACAAGAAAATGCACTAAGCAAAATTGCTAACAAAAACGAAGTGAAAATATTTTTTATTGAACACTCAGTGACACACATTTTCCACATTTTTCTACACCATATTGTGCTACACCAAAAAAAAAAGAAGAAATATTAGGAAGAATAAACCACGTGAAATAACTGTGAAAGGAATAATAACAGCAAAAGGATAATACATATATTAGAAGAAAGAAACCACGGGAAATAACTGAGCAAAAGCATTTAGTTGTGTGCATTTTATCTAACTTTTAACTGAAATATAACCCACCTAAAAGTACGAAGAAAAGAGTTCAGTGGTAATGCGACAGCTTACACACACAAATTAGGTCGTATTCATAACGTTGTCGGTTTGGGCGCTAACTCCTAAACGACTCTAGGAGTAACACTTTCTTGTTTGCTGTTTGCTTAGTGATTTCACCTACTTACTGACGTAATAGCTCTTTGCTTGTATTTCACAACACAAAGACTTGGGGTTAGAGTTGTGCTGAATTTTCTTATGTTCATACTTATAATCAAAAAAATAAATAAATTAGGCTGAAACGTCGCTTGGGCGTCATGTTAGATAGTATGGGCTTGTTGGTTCTTGGCGCACATTTGATTGGTTAGGAAATGGGCCTACTCTTAATCTTATGTGATGCCAACTTTGATTGGTCTGGAGAAAAGGGTCTACTGGTAGTCTTCTATGAGTGGCGCTAGTTTCACCCTCATTTCAAAATAACAGGCAAATATATCAGAGGAAACAATCTAAAGATTATAGCCAAATGCATAGCGCTTTAGACGAAATTGTTGATGTTTTCAACGATCATAACACTAAAAGACATCAGATCTACACGCCTGTTTTGTGGAGAACAAAATGGAAACTTTTTAATGCTATGATATCACTGCGACAATAGCACCAAAAACAATCTCACGGACTGGAATTAGCAATCATTAATCTGTTGCATGTTTGCGGTACAGGAGCTGTATCAACAAGCATTGCTCGCTCAGTCTCGGTTACATAATCGTTCAAAATAACCAATCAGAGGGAAGAAAAGGTGTGTCTGGCTTCAGCAGCCATCTGTTCTAAATTTTATCATTGGATACTATTATTAGAATAGCCATGCCATTGAAAGGTCATGATTTCTCCACCACCCTTACTTTTGTTCAAGTTGAGCAGCCATTTTGAACCAAATTTTTTTTGTCAGGCATGGCAAGTTTTGATGCCGATTTTTCTGATGGCGAGTTGTGTGATTATTCCTAACTAATGAACTTTATTGTGTGGTTGATTCTAATTAATTGTAGATGAAATTCAACCAGCCCCTACTGACCTTTTGGATGTGACCATGTGATAATACAAAATCCGGTCGTCCTTAAAGCATTAATGGCTTTCATGTGACACTGAATTGTGTGTAAAATCATGGAACTTTTCCAGGAAACAGTGAATACTTACAAGCAAAACAATGTATATTATATTATATTCAAATGCCAATTCAACAAAGTATTCGTGATTGGATGTATACAAGGAAAAAACGATGCTGTTCAACATAACAAAAAAAATAAGAAAACTTCTTATTATTTATTTATTTTTGAATTTAATAATAAACTTTGGAAAACAAAATGTTCAGTAATTAAATTTAAATAAATACTTAATACTTAGTTTGAAAATCTTTTTAGAATTATACTTGCTTTTAATTTTTTAGTAGAGTTGTTAAAAAAAGATGCTGAAATTCGCAATCAAAACAAAAAGATAAGAAAACTTTTTTTATTATTTACTTGTTTTTGAATTTGAAATAAATTAAAAATAATCCTTTCAAAATTCCTTTGTCTATAATAGGTAGTAATTTAATTTTTTACAATCCATTTATAATTACAAGCGCATTTCCGTTTTTAGTACATTGAACCATTCAATTATCGCTTAGTGGCAAAAACAACATGACACTTTGACCTCGGGTTACGCTTTTCAACCCGACGACAAACGGCAGTGACATAAGGATATGAAATAAAAAGACACGTGACAGAGACATGAAGGAAAGACAAGTGACAAAATAACGCCCAGAAGTAGCAATCATCTGCAGTGACAAAAGAATACAAAATATAAAGACACGTGACTAGAGCATAACTTAGCAGTCAATCACAATGCAAAAAGATAGTGAAATATAAAAGACACGTGACAAAATAACGTCCAGAATTAGCAATCATTAATAGCGAGGAAACGACACCGAAATCCAAAGACACGTGCTGACCCCAGAGGAAGAATGGAATAAAAAGGACGAAAGATTTAAAGGTAAAGGCGAAAGGAATCAACCAGAAATAAATATAAGTGCGCAGTATCCTGCAGTATAGCTTTCTGGTTTTTAATTGAATTTTGTAATAGAGAAGAATAGCAGCAAGGGAGCTAACTGATCGTAGGATTAATGCTGGCACAGACAGCAAAAACATGGTTGACGTATTCTTTTTCATTAAAGTAAAATGTACATTGACCAATTTGTGTTCCTTGGTAGGTACAGCAGAATATATTTTTGTTGTTGTTTGACTGATAGATGAATATTAAGCCAAATCAAATTAAGACTGACAGTCTCAGTGGCCACCCCCCACCCTACCCCGCCACATAATATTTTCATGTGTGTGTGTGTGTGTTTGAGAGAGAGAGCATTGTGTGTATACTGGTACGTGAAATACACACACTGACAACTGGAGAAAAACGCCTCAACGTCTCACTGAATGTCCTTCAAGGTCACGCTTTGCGTGCGGAAAACCAAAGAAATTTGCAAACAAAGACATCTGTTTGCCGGACCTTGGGGGAAAAATTCAACACCTAATGATCTCCTCTACTCAGTCAGAGAAAAGTAAAGAAAAAAATGGCTGCACTGCCATTCTCCCCCCACCCCTTCCAAACAAAAAAAAGAGACAGATAAAGTAGCTTCTGCAAAGCAAATAAGTCTGAAGGAAAAATGAAAGAGTGAATAACGTCACAGCAATTGGCCGGCCAAGTCCGACACAAAAGCACGAAACTTACTTGTTAATGGTCGGCGTGGCACCACGAGAAAGCGCTACTTTTAGAGAGGATTTCTAACTCAGTTGCAGCATTTGCGTGTCAAGCAGGGGAGCTAACCGTGCGCAGGATTAATGACGGGAAGGAGGGGAGGGAAGCGAAAAAAATGTGTATTAAAAAGAAAGGAGAATAACATTTTCGCCCGAAATATATCTGTCTTTGAGCTGCAGTCAGTCTTAAATGCAATTTTAAAAAAAGGGTATAGGTGGGGTTGTCTTTGCAAAGAGTTTCGAAAGCCAGATTTGATCATTTGATCCATCTACGGCTTTCTACGCGATCTAACCAATTAAACTCGCCTAGTTGTGGATCCAGAATGTTTTGTCAGGGACATGTATAATGTATACAATTTTAATTGTTCTGCTAAACTATATTGCTATTTATCAAGTAAAGGTAAATGTATAATGTATACAATTTTAATTGTTCTGCTAAACTATATTGCTATTTATCAGGTAAAGGTAAATGTATACTATAATGTATACAATTTTAATTGTTCTGCTAAACTATATTATTTCTATTTATCAGGCAAATGTAAATGCAAACATTTACCCCAGTCTAGAATATTATATGGTTTAACTGGTTTTATATACTTACTCTCAATGAAACTCTTAGAACATAATATTGTGTATTAAATATTGACTGACAAATGGGGAGCTCATTCAGGTCAAGTTGGATTTGCGGGATGCATTTGATGGATGACTTTTAGAATGGGAATTACAGATGAAAATTACTGTGGGATGGAAGTATAGCACATATTCATTACTAAATTCAACAGATGCTAGTGAATGGTTTTGCAATATGATAAATCATTGAAAATATTTTAGTAAACTATACTTTACATTAAAATGTTAACTTAAATACTAATTTTTTTATACATTACACATATTTCTTAACAAAGCATTTTAAATAAGTTTTAGTAAGATTTAGTTACATTCTTATATGCATCTATAAATTACCCATAACTTTGCACAGCAGTATCTTTAAGTCTCATAAAACATTTATGCTGTAAACTTTACTATGTAATCCATATTATTGGGGAACACACACAACAAATGAGTAAAATGTCACAAGAAGAGTAATAAAGTGTCATTAGTAAGAGTAAAGACTTCAAACTAATTTTACAATGTTATACTGACAGTTAAAAATATATCATTAAATCAGGACAACGTACATTTTTAATTCTTTAAAAACGTAGGTCCACCTTTAAAATGCTTTTACTCTACTTAACATCATTGACGAATTACACCATTTAACATCATTGACAAATATCACCACTTAATATCATTGACAAATATCATCATTTAACATAATTTACGAATTACACCATTTAACATCATTGACGAATCACACCATTTAACATCATTGACAAATATCTCCACTTAATATCATTCTTAAAATAAACTTTGTCTAGGCAATGACTAACAGCCTACCAAAAATGCAAAACACAGTAGTCGGTCTTGCTCTGAATGGTACACCAACCCCGGTAAACAAACAATTCAGTTATGCCGTTCATTTTCTACAAATTGAAAAACATTCAAGTCGTTTCTTCAGAACAAAGAAGTCACGTGGCACAGGGGGATGTTTTATGTGGGAACAAGTATGTATCAGTGAGTCAGTTAATGACGCGTTTTCCTCCTACGGTGTCAACGTACGCTATTGTACCAGCTGTCCTCGTGGGCAGTAGGCATTTCTTCGGACTCTGCTATGTAAACAAATACATCGTCACGGTTTCATTCCTCTGTGCGGCCGGTTAAAACTCACTTACCCACGACCGCTGTCACCAATTTTTTTTCACCACCCCCGTACGGTTTCACGTCTTCATAGTATGTTGTTTTTATAGTACTCTTCCCGTTTAACCTGCCTGTATTAAGACCTCTTTTAACGGGGCTGCTCCTTTTCCACTATCCCCATTGACGTGTAGTTTACACTAAGTATGTTGGTAAAGAAAGCGATCCAATATGATAGATTTGTGCTGCTGGTTTGAAGTGCAATTTTAAAACAACTATTTTTAAACGCTACGCGATCAAGAGAAGACATTTGTTGAATGACTCTCACGGGTGGGATCGAGAGGTCAGCTGACGACAGTAGTGAAAATGAGGAGTGGTTTGTAACGACGTCGGGCAAGACAAATCGCACGTATGTGCACCCGAGATGGCGACTGGGATACAGGGAGTTTATGCTGTACGCACTAAGTTGTACAGACCAAAGGAATTGTTCTTAAGTGACGTAATATGACGTCACTCATCTTTTCAAAATATGGGGCAAACGCAACAAATGAGCTTTTCTCTCAGGGCGTCTTCGATAACGAATATATGTAAACTACACAGAAATTGATGAAATAATATGACAATAAATAATAAGTCGAAAGGAGGAGAGAAAGAGAGGAGAGATAAACAGCGGTAATAGCCTATCAACATATTAATATTTTACGAATTACATTATTTTTCGATTTTGTATTTTTTCCTTCTCTTTTTCTTTCTCGACAATACTTCATAGAAATAAAACTTCTCAATATTTTTATCTTATTAAAAGTAACTTAAAGATTTTTATTCATAGAATTATAGGTTATTGTTACAAAGTCGTAACTTAGCAGGAAATAAAACAAATCTCTCCTCACAAGTGACTTCGTACAATTCATTCATCGCCTCAACAAAAATATCGATATTAAAACAGTACCGCCTTTATCGATATTAAAACAGTATCTCCTTTATTGATATTAAGACAGTACCGCCTTTATCGATATTAAAACAGTACCGCCTTTATCGATATTAAAACAGTATCTCCTTTATCGATATTAAAACAGTACCGCCTTTATCGATATTAAAACAGTATCTCCTTTATCGATATTAAAACAGTACAGTCTTTAACGATATTAAAACAGTACTCCCTTTATCGATATTAAAACAGTAGTGCCTGTATCGATAGTAAAACAGTACTCCATTATCGTTAGTAAAACAGTGGTGACTTTATCGATATTAAAACAGTACAGTCTTTAACGATATTAAAACAGTACTCCCTTTATCGATATTAAAACAGTAGTGCCTGTATCGATAGTAAAACAGTACTCCATTATCGTTAGTAAAACAGTGGTGACTTGATCGTTATTAAAACAATATCTCCATTATCGATATGAAAATAGTACCGCCTTTATACATATTATTAAACAGTACTGCCTTTATCTATATTAAAAAAGTACAGCCTTTATCCATTTGCTCTTATCATATCAAAAAGATTCGTTTTCATCGACATTAACAGAATACTATATTTATCAATATTAATATAAATTTTGAAAAATAAATCGGTGAACGATAAAAGCTATGAAAGCTGCTCTCAGTGAACTCCAGCAACAACAAAAAATTCCCGTACTGAAAGATTTTAGTTCAATATGATTTTTGTGTCACTATACTGTTTCATCAAAGAAACTTCATGTTTGTTTTTAACAAGTAAAGAGAATATTTGTTAATGAAGGAAAATATTTCAAACTTCAAATTTAACAGCCTGTTAATATCTATTTTCATAATATGTAATATTGCTTTTGTGTGACGAGCGTCACCACTTCGTTAGTTGCTAAGGAAGCACTTCTTATTTCAGAGATTTATATATTTTAAAAATTATTTAATATTCTGTTTTGTTTTGTCTTTCGTGTGCTTGTGTGTGTGTGCGCGCACTGGTGTTAATATTCTTTTTGAAATTTTGAATTATATAAGTTAAGGTAATTATTTCTTTTATATAAATTTAACTGGGTTTTTTTTAAATCGTAAACTGTTTGTTCGCTTTACTTGTTTTAATTATTTACTTCGTAGTTTTATAGAGTTGTAAACAAATTCCACAAGACTGGGGGCCCAATACACTCGTGCAAATGCGCGCGAGAACACACACACGTACCTACATACATATATACACAGAAACACAAGCAAAGATACTCTAATACAAATACACGCATCACATAACAAATAAAAATTAAAACAAAACCGAATTATGAAGTGCATTTAAGAAGGAAATCAAACTGCTGCAAGAAGAGTGAGTGAAAGAGAGAGAGAGTGAGCGAGAGAGCAAACTATATATTAATTTGGTTCACAAAACACCCAAACATTACATACACCATTTTGATATGTTGTGTTCATGAAAAAGGGGTGCGCCCAAACTATTCAGTCAAAACACACTTTTCGGCCTTCACCTCGACATTGAAACTCTTGGCATTACAGAACACAAGGTGTGTAACTCTAGGTTTAACAGAACTCATTTTTCAAAATCTGGGCATTAATTAGCAAGAAGATTGTAAATTTGGGCTTAACCGAACTCAATGATTTTAAATCTGGGCATTATTTAGCACAAAGTTTGAAACTCTTGGCATTACAGAACAGAAGGTTTTTCAATCTGGCTTTTAATTAACACAAAGTTTGTTACTATGAAAATTAATACAACGACACTATTTAGCATACGGCATTCAACATTCAGCATAAATTAACACAAATCATATAACTCTGGACAAATTATCACAAATCACATAACTCTGGGCATAATTATCACAAGTCGTAATAACTCTGGACATACATTAATACCTCAGTTGGTGAAAATATGCAACAGGTTTAGACTGATGACGATGCATTTGCGGTTTAGATAACGTTGACAACATAGGTAACATATTTTGAACATGTTTAGATTGATGATAAAGTGTTTGGAAGCTGGATAAGGTTGCTGAGAGAGGGTATCAGAAGTGTAACTTGATTATGACTGGTTGGTTACATGATGTTTAGAGTGCGGATAACTTTCTTGTAAACTATGATTTTAAAAAATCTGATTAACTATCATTTCAAATTATTACAATTTTTTAAACCAGAACCTGCTATTTTTCATAAAATCTTCTCTCACAATTAAAAGCAATAATGAGAAAATAAATTACAACATAATAAGAATAGCTTCGCAAAGTGCTATATGGAACCGTTATAAGAACTTAACATCATCAGTGGAGAACCAATGAACTGATAATCAAAGTAACAATATGAAGTGTATATATGGTTTACAACACTAAATGATTTTCTTATTACTGATTAACTGACAGATTATTTGACAAATTTTCTTATCTTCTATCCTTCGAAAGCGAAAATTAACCAAAGCAACAACATGTAACTTTAAAACATTTTAACATATAAACTAAATAATAATTTTAAATACAGCTCTATAAAAGTAATCATGTAGATTTCAAACAAAGTAGTACATACAGACTAAGGAATGGAGAACTCCACAGAGGAAGCCACTACTGTGAAGATCGTAATGAAAGAAAAGTGAATACCCATTTATAACTACCCCAAAACTATGACAAGCAAGATATCTCCATCTTACCATTCCTCGGATTTCATCTGCCGATCCAGCAGATGCTGGCACGAACACAAGTAGAGTGATGAAGAAAAATATCTTCAGACTGGTAGACACTGCACACATCAAAGACATCGCACTCAGGATAGACACTGAACTCGGCAGAGGTACTTCTGTCGGTGTAGACGCTGCACTCAGCATAGACACTGAACTCGGCAGAGGTACTTCTGTCGGTGTAGACGCTGCACTCAGCATAGAGGCTATACTCGTTCTACTGGGTACTCCATACAATATCCGTACCACATTTACATACTTGCTCATTTTTTTTTTCTTTGTTCACAATTTTTTATTCAGAATCCCTCAACACGTATACTT
The DNA here is from genome assembly GCA_028829895.1 of Sinotaia quadrata. Taxonomy (NCBI): domain Eukaryota; kingdom Metazoa; phylum Mollusca; class Gastropoda; order Architaenioglossa; family Viviparidae; genus Sinotaia; species Sinotaia quadrata. The sequence goes on along the minus strand of CM054177.1, from coordinate 45,858,972 downwards.
AAACAAACTAAAGCTTTGTGTACGGATTCGTTCTGTTGTAAGCACCAGATTAAGACTAGTGGCTAGGTGCTAGGATGTATTCGCATTTTCTATTGGACAAAAGCTGGCGGCTCAGAAATGAAGGTTAATACAAAGAAAGTAAGATTAGCTATCTGGAAAATACTATTGTCTCTGGTGGACGACTTAGAATTATATTTCCTTCAACCTGCTTCCCTGCCTCGTTTACAACTTCAGAAAATTTGTTCCCCTCGTGGTATTATTATGACATAACACGAAATCCTCGCGATATCTAACTCCAGAGCTCTAATTTTTCGTTGTTCTTGTCAAACTCTTTCTGATGAGGCAAAGTTTGTCCTCTGACTCAGCGACTCCAATCTCCGGTGTTCACTCTGACGCAGTAGGGGGGGCAAGACGGCACGTTTGTCGCATCAGAAGCTGCCGTGTGGCTGAGGCGGGGTGTCGAAGTCGTGTGATGCCTCTGTCTCCCTGCTGCGCCCAGTGCGTCCGTTTCCCCTACGCATCCCTTGTATCTACGACACACCTGTGAACGCAGTCATCTTGCTGGGCATTGCCAAACTACGTGTGAGACGCGCTTTCGCAATGGCTAGTGACACATCCTAGCGACCAATGAACGACAGCTTTGAATTACCGTCGTAAGAAAGACAGAAAGAGAGATAGAGAGGGTGTGGGGAGAAAAAAGAGAAGCGAGACACGTGTTTGAGGAAATAATACGAATCGTTTACATCTGTGTTTTGTTTTGTCGAAATAAAAGAAAAGCGCAGAGCACTATGTGTGTTAAGGCAGGGACGACATTAATGGTGTCTTGTTTACACAACAGTTTGCGCTTTGCTCGCGAAACCTCTGCAGTGTCGTGACTGTGTGAGCAAGTAAGATGAGTTAAATCAGTGGCAAGTAAGATGAGTTAAATCAGTGGCAAGTAAGATGAGTTAAATCAGTGGCAAGTAAGATGAGTTAAATCAGTGGCAAGTAAGATGAGTTAAATCAGTGGCAAGTAAGATGAGTTAAATCAGTGGCAAGTAAGATGAGTTAAATCAGTGGCAAGTAAGATGAGTTAAATCAGTGGCAAGTAAGATGAGTTAAATCAGTGGCAAGTAAGATGAGTTAAATCAGTGGCAAGTAAGATGAGTTAAATCAGTGGCAAGTAAGATGAGTTAAATCAGTAGCAAGTAAGATGAGTTAAATCAGTAGCAAGTAAGATGAGTTAAATCAGTAGCATGTACTGATATCGGTCTTTTATTTATTTTTTCTCATTTTCAATATGTCCCAAACTAATTTTTTCCGTCTTAATTGCAGTCTTTGTGTTTGTCAATATTAGAATGAAATTGGACATAATTGCTTGTGGACTTCAAAGGCAGCCTACTTCGTTTATGTCTATGCATCAGTTTCGTGAGGCCTCAGCGCATGGGTGTTCCTCTATGAATGACTTTCGTTAGTTTCTACCATACAGGAAGGTCTCAGAGCGCGTCCGCCGGTATACTGGTTACGCGAGGCTGTTCCCCAAAACGAGATGACCTCAGTGTGCGAATGTGCACCTATTTATTTATAAATTCTCCGAAAAAATTCTGAATCACGTGGCGTACATGTGTAGCTGATTGACTAATTGTTGTCTAATTGTGTTCCTGTTAACAGGGGTGTATTTTTCAAAAGAACATAACCGCACTCATTCCGGGGCCATAACGTCAGTGGTTGGCATATCCTAACAGGACGATCTATTAGGACATGCCAACCACTGACATTGTGGCCCCCAAATAAATCAACAGAGAGATAAATGTCAGTGGTTGGCATGTCCTAATAGGATGTTCTATTTATATCTATTGCTTTATTTTGGGGCCAGTATTGTCAGCACAACAGTTTCTGTTGAATACAGGATAGTCTTTTAAGCAATTCCAAACTTTTAAAAGCTTGCCCTGAATGCTTGGTGGTTTGGTTCAAATTGTTAGATGTTTTGCTTGCTAAATATAATGTTTAACCTTGCTGAATGATACACTGAATTGTTAAACTGTGGTGTCCTGCTAAATTACTTTGACACGTTAAAAATAAAAAGATACACTGAATTGTTAAACTGTTTTTTCCTGATAAATTACTTTGACACGTTAAAAATAAAAAGATACACTGAATTGTTAAACTGTCTTTTCCTGATAAATTACTTTGACACATTAAAATTAAAAAGATACACTGAATTGTTAAACTGTGGTGTTCTGATAAATTACTTTGACACGTTAAAAATAAAAAGATACACTGAATAGTTGAACTGTCTTGTCCTGATAAATTACTTTGACAAGTTAAAAATAAAAATATACTCTCAGCAAGCTAAATCTTTGAAGATATAATGAATTAAAACTTGTTTATTTTGAGGCTTTGGCCACAATTTGAGTTTGGTTATTCAAACTTTTAGCAATGTAATGTTTAGCTTGTGAAAACGTGTGTTTTTTTAGCAATGTAATGTTTAGCTTGTGAAAACGTGTGTTTTTTTAGCAATGTAATGTTTAGCTTGTGAAAACGTGTGTTTTTTTAGCAATGTAATGTTTAGCTTGTGAAAACGTGTGTTTTTTTAGCAATGTAATGTTTAGCTTGTGAAAACGTATGTTTTTTTAGCAATGTAATGTTTAGCTTGTGAAAACGTGTGTTTTTTTAGCAATGTAATGTTTAGCTTGTGAAAACGTATGTTTTTTTAGCAATGTAATGTTTAGCTTGTGAAAACGTATGTTTTTTTAGCAATGTAATGTTTAGCTTGTGAAAACGTATGTTTTTTTAGCAATGTAATGTTTAGCTTGTGAAAACGTGTGTTTTTTTAGCAATGTAATGTTTAGCTTGTGAAAACGTGTGTTTTTTTAGGAAGCTATATCACGTGGTGGATTGAGTCACATTTAAACAGCCAACGAGTAACGTCAATACAAGCCTACTGACGGTAACTGTATGGCAGAAGAATTTGCTAATAACAGCCAATGAGTAACTTCGACATTGGCTTACTGATGGTACCATATTTTTAGTGAATTAATTCTTAAGCGTTCAGGAATGAAACTCTAGTTGCATACCTCACACGGCCCACTTTAAAGTCTGGCGATTCTGAAAGTGATTTTTCGAAATAAGTAAACTGGTTTCGTTTTTATTTTGAAAGCAAAAGCATTTTGAGTCCGATGCTGAATTTACGAACAATCAATGTAATGTAACGTGCCTAGGCAGGGAGTGCAAATGCACTAAAGCTGTAAGTGCATTGAATGGAACTCAGAAGAAAGGGTACCAAGGTTTTAAAAAAAGCAACTTGAAGACAGCTGGCCAGACTTGCTTAAAGGAAGAACTGTATCATTGCCTGCTGTAAAATAAGAAAGGAGAAGCCGGCCGAACAGACTTGCTTAAAGGAAGAACTGCTCATTACCTGCTGTATGAAGAGGTGAACTAAAAGGATGAAATTTCAGTACACAGATAAAATCTGACGTTTTGTCCACGTCAGTTTTTTTTGGAAACTGCAATAGGCCATGGGAAGCATGAGTAATACGCAAAGAAAATGAACTCTAGAAACCAGTATATACATTAGCTGGACAAATGTTTAGTAAATCGAGGTGGAAGTGGTGTCCTTGGCTTTTGCGGTAATATTTTCTCTTTCCTGCTAAACTTTGTTTAGTATGACTAGAGTCAAAAGTGAAATAAATGATTGATTGTCAAGTAGGAGGGAATGTTTGTAAGTCTATGCTTGTGTGTACGTGCGTGTGTGATTTATTCATGGAATGTCCAAGTCCAGATCTTGCTATTTTCCAACTGCCTAGAATAAGCAAAGCGTTTTACATGGAGGCCATTGTATCATTCCGTCCCACGAACTAGACACTGAATGTGGTCCACCAAAATGACCTTGACATAGAACCTGCTGTCTCAGTCCCACGAACTAGACACTGAGAATAGTCCACCAAAATGACCTTAAGGGTAATTGCACCAACATGACGTTAGGGGTAATTGAGAGCATCCCACTTTAGGCGAAGTCGAACTCCACATTATTTCAACCAGTGAATTTAATGTAATACCTCTGAGTTCCAGGCCTTCCTTAAACAGAGCATTATTTCAACCAGTGAATTTAATGTAATACCTCTGAGTTCCAGGCCTTCCTTAAACAGAGCATTATTTCAACCAGTGAATTTAATGTAATACCTCTGAGTTCCAGGCCTTCCTTAAACAGAGCACAATCGAAAAGCCATTCTGTTTTCAAATTGTGTCTTCCCTAAACAGAACGCGTTCAAAAGGCCATTCTGTGTTCAAACTGCGACTTTCGAAAACTGAACCGTTCAAAATGGCCAGACTGTGTCCAAACTGCACATTCCCTAAACAGAACACGTTCAACAGGCCAGTCTGTGTTCAATCTACGTTTTCCCTAAACAGAACATGTTCAAAAGACTAGTCTATGTTCATACTGCATATTCCCTAAACAGAACTCGTTCCAAAGACCAATCTGTGCTCTATTGGCGTCTTCTGTAAACTGAACGCGTTCCAAATGACAACCTGTGTTCAAACTGCGTCTTCCCTAAACAGAACGCGTTCATAAGGCCAGTCTGTGTTCAGAGTAAATGTCATAATTACTAGACATATAGAAATGATCAAACAATCGTTGAACATGTTAACTGAATGAGGCAGATAAAGATTAAGACTATGGACAGTTCAAAAGAATAGAGAAATGAAAGTTGTATGGATAATTTTTATATTCAATGAATAGAAAATGTACAAGCACTATTTCTTCCATTTAATTTATTTGCTAAATGTAAATGTAAATGGTTGCTATTACTAACATTATAAAGCATTAACTCATCATTGTGCATCCATTGAATCTCAAAGTTATTTGTCAGTCAATCAACGTCACTGATTATATATTAATCTTCGTTATAAACAGGACATATTGTGCGTCAGAGAGTTCTTTGAAGACTGTTTACTGTTCTCCAAATTATTATAGATAGATAGATAGATAGATAGATAGATAGATAGATAGATAGATAGATAGATAGATAGATAGATAGATAGATAGATAGACCAACTGACATTACTCCAAACAGCGAATGATTAAAGTCGCCCTAGCACTAGGTAAATCGTGTAAACAAAAACAAAAAACAAAAAAAACTCACTTATTTTCCAGACTACATTAAGCATTGTTCCTTCAACATAATTTCTTTGTAGCTCCCAATAAAATAATTAAATATATGAACCAGTCGACGAAAGATGTACAAAAGTAGAAGATATTTACCAATCACTGGGTATAATGCAAAGTATGAAAATAGTTGTTTTTAAAAAGAAAATAGTAAACTTAAAAACACACACTAAACTAGTTGTTTTATAAAGAAAATAGCAAACTTAAAAACACACAAAAGTAGTTGTTTTAATAAAGAAAATAGTAAACTTAAAAGCACACACAAAACTAGTTGATTGTGGAGTTTGATATTTACAAGTGAAAAGTAATTGCTTCCCATATAATGTAAAATATAAGTAGATATGTCAAGCTGTAAAACGATTATTTTGCTTTTGAAAGAGTTTCAAATTTCGCATTATTTGAGAATAATTGTAGCACTTTTAGGAAGGTAAAAATATATATTGTCAAATTATTTGGAAATAAGTAATGATGCTTTTTTTTGTGAATAAATGTTGCCGCATTATTTGGGAATAAGTATTGCCGCATTATTTGGGAATAAATAGACTAGTTCAGAATGAACAACAGCGTGGTGTACTGTCATCAATAACGGCACTGCTATAATCACCTGATGCGAACAAATAAAATGGAAAGACTTTGAGAAGTCAGTAGGTGTTGTATATTCACAAGTCAGTAGGTGTTGTATATTGACAACTTTAAAAAAATCTGTGTATACGTAATGTATATGTAAGATTGACGTTTTTCACAAAGTGACTATTGCAGACCAATCGGCACGACTGCTTTCTAGTTGTGTTGTGCACTCTTGAAGGTGCAGTCCAACTCCAGTTTTAAATATAGAACTGACAAATAGGGCAGGGGAGACTGATTACGGGCAGCAATAGTAGCTGTAAAGCTGTGTTCAATGGGCTTTTGCAGGTAACTGTAACAGTTTTAAATATAGAACTGACAAATAGGACAGGGAAGACTAAATACTGCAGCAAAAGTAGCTGTAAAGCCGTGTTCAATAGGCTTTTGCAGGTAGGGTTCAACAACAGTTTTAAATCTAAAACAGAATTTTTTTTTTTAATACAAAGGAACTGCTTGGACAGTGAAGATTGGCTTAAGGTAGCAACAAAAGCTAAATGCCGAGGGGCTGTCAAGTTGTGTTCTATGGGCGGGAACTTTTACAGATGTAGCTGTCCAACATCTAGTTTTAACTCTACAAATGATAAATAATTTTTAAGACAGACAAGGGAGTATATCAGCTGTAAGACAGAAAAATGTGGTAAAGTGTGGTAAAGTGTGGTAAGTGTGGTAAGTGTAGTAAAGTTGTGTTTAATGAGCGTCAAACCTTTACAAGTAGTCCAACAGCCGTTTTAAATATAGAACTGATAAACAGAATCTGTGACGACATGAGAAAGAATAGTACAGGCATCTACAGTAAATAAATGACAGTTTGGGGAACCAAGAAAAAAAGTGAAGAAAATTATTTTAGATTTCTAGGGTCGAATTGTATCAAGTCAAAAGTAAGAGAGTGGATAATAGTATTCTATTGATTTCTTAATGCATTCATTGATTACACTGAAGATACTTCGTAAAATTAGTCATTTATTAAAATCTGTCTCAATGCGTTGTGAATGAATAAATCACTTTCTCTTATTTACTTGCTCTCTATTCTGTTATTCTGTCTGCATGCATCTTTCTCTCCTTCCATTCTCTCTCTCTCTCTTTCTCTCTCTCTCTCTCATTCTCTATCTGTCTTTCTCTCACTCTTTCTCTTTCTCACTCTCTCTCTCTCTAATACATACATGCAACACTCTTAATTCCAATTTGAAAAGATTAAAGAACAGTTATAACTAAAACCGTGAAAAAATATTCGAATAAAATCATTTTCGAAAGATTAAAATTAAATACACTTATGGTTTGCCGATTTTTAAAATTTATTTGGGTGTTTACAAGGAAGAAAAGACATCAGCAAGCAGACAATATATATATTATTTTGTATAGGATGCTTACATACTTTTAAGCCAATGAGTTGTACAGTTTTGTTCTTGACGACAGGTCAGTCTCCATGACGATAATCTGAGTGCTGTACGCATGCTGTGAGCTTTAAGGACAAAGGTCAATAGCTGCACGCATTTTGTAACAGGATGACGCGCACTTCAGTCGTGAAAGTTTGCTGTAACGTCTTCTTTGCCACTTTCTGTCATCCACGTCAAAGATTTAATTGCCACTCTGCAAACAGTGGATGCGATAAGAAAACAAATATGTATTGAGAAAGCTAGCAAGAGAGATACCGTTATCGTTCTCAAGAATGAAAGTAAAGCTGGATTGGAAAAACCACAGAGATTATATATACCAGTTAATAAGATAGACAGATAGATAGATAGATAGATAGATAGATAGACAGACAGATAGATAGATAGATAGATAGATAGAAAGACAGATAGATAGATAGAGAGACAGAGAGATAGATAGATAGATAGATAGATAGATAGACAGATAGATAGATAGATAGATAGATAGATAGATAGATAGACAGACAGACAGATAGATAGATAGATAGATAAACAGACAGATAGATAGAAAGACAGATAGATAGATAGAGAGACAGAGAGATAGATAGATAGATAGATAGATAGATAGATAGATAGATAGATAGATAGACAGATAGAAAGACAGATAGATAGATAGATAGATAGATAGATAGATAGATAGACAGATAGATAGATAGACAGACAGATAGATAGAAAGACAGATAGAGAGACAGAGAGATAGATAGATAGATAGATAGATAGATAGATAGACAGACAGATAGATAGAAAGAGATAGATAGAGAGACAGAGAGATAGATAGATAGATAGATAGACATACAAACTTCCATACAAACAGACAGATAGATAGAAAGACAGACAGATAGATAGATAGATAGATAGATAGATAGATAGATAGATAGATAGACAGACAGACAGACAGATAAATAGACAGACAGATAGATAGAAAGACAGATAGATAGATAGAGAGACAGAGAGATAGATAGATAGACATACAAACTTCCATACAAACAGACAGATAGATAGACAGACAGATAGATATATAGATAGAAAGATAGATAGATAGATAGACATACAGACAAACTTCCATACAAACAGACAGATGGACAGAGAGATAGATAGATAGATAGATAGATAGATAGATAGATAGATAGATAGATAGATAGATAGATAGATAGATAGATAGATGCAAACTAGTGGAATTAATGGAATTAAAGAGTTTTACTCTTACAGACTGAGAATTTCTTGGGGTGTTCTGCATTTGTTAAATAACATATTTCGAATTTGATAATTAAGTAACATAAGCCGTTAAGAATGTTTTATGATAACAAATATAAATAAATCTAAATTTGCAAACAGTAAGATATTTGAAAATGAATTTAGGAATTTTTTTAGTCTCTTCAATAATATATTTCAGGAATATGCTTCATTTTTCCAGGTTCTTCTTTCTTCCTCAATTAAACGATTTCTATCTTCGTTTCTACTCCCAAAGGTTAAACCATTCATGAAAAGATTGAGAGTTCCTTGTTGGACACGGTGGCAGAGTAAATGTGCCTATCCCTATTTCTAAACTTAATTATTATATAACTTGTTAAATTGTCAAAGTGACTCGATCTTGGGCGCTCCTTATGATGATATATTTTGTAATTATTAGAGTTGGAGTGAACAACTTGGGTTGAGAAAATTGCTGATGCAAACCAAACCAGTTCTATCTGGACGAGTAGTGTTTTCTGACTTGTAGTCTCATACTTGTTCATAACAAACTCATCCAATGGATATGAACGGGAAGTTTCTTTGTTGCAGAAGTACTCTATTCTAATCACTTGAATTTGAACAAGTCGAATCTGGTCATAAAGGCAGTTTTAGCTTATGGTAAGTTAACTGAGTGATAAAGAAAGAATGGACACAAATATTTCATACATGTTTGCTATTTATGACTGTATTAATATTTCTACTTTTTTCATAAAAAGATTCGACTGTAAAGCTTTATCTCATGGTGACTACCAGTAAAAGACTAACCAAAGCAATGGTTTTTATGCATTATATAACAGAGGACTGAGTAACTCATTTGTGCTTTTCCTCTTTGAATTCTGTCAAATAGCCTTCTCATTAGCACGCAGGAATCGAAGTGAAACTTTTCATGTCTCACAAGACAAAATTATCATGGAGCAAATTAATTTTAATTAACCCCAATCTTTCAGCCTTCATATGCAAATAATTCTGTCACCTATTTTAAGTTTTCTAAACCTCATGTATTAATGTTTTCACTTATTAATTAAATCATTTACCCTTGACATTGATCAAGGAGTTCCAAAAGAATATTCGAGTTTAAAAAGAGCATCTATTATGACAGGCATTGTGGGGCAAACAAATTTTAAAAGGCGTCATTTAATTAGCCACTTTGTTGCGGCTATGACACCATGTCAAATGATTGAATTAGGCAAGTACATGTGTACTTAATATGCTTCATGTTTAACCTCGTTACAAGAATGAAGAAAATGCAGGAACAAAGTAATTTTAATGAAATAAAGGACATGGGTGGGGTGGAAATCCTAACAAAGATCAAAATACTCAAATTAAGAATATACAGGCACAAAACAATTTTAATGAAAGAAAGAGTGAGTGGCTTGTTACTAAAATTAAAACACTCACATCAATTGCTAAATGTGAGAGGACTAAACGTTCGACTGCGTGAATCCCTCACTCTAAACACATACACGGTTTGGTCTCTAGAGGATGAAATCACAATGTAAGTGGGTTTCAAACATTCGCGCTGTATTTAAATTGTTAAATTTGTCAATATACATTTTCTTCAGTCGATCGAAGTTCCGGGACAAGTGCAAATAAAATTATATTTACCTTGCAGACTGAATTTGATTACAATTCATCAAGAATTGGGAGAGAGAGGGACATGATGTTGTTTGATATTTAAAAATATGGTAATAATGCTACAACTGCAAGAGAAAATGAATATATCTCTTTTTGCAGATGTTCCCAGGCTAAAACCTAAGTATGTCTCCTCGGCAGAAGTTCCCAGGCTAAAAAAAAGAAAAAGAAAACAAACAAAACTTGAGTGCAGCAAAGTTATTCAGGCTCAGGCTAAGAGTTAGGCTTATGGTCATTCAACTTGGAGAGTTTTCTCGTTTAAAAAAACAAACCGCACCATCAGTGCAATGCAGCTGTCCTTTGGCAAGACATCTAGTGCATGGAGACGACTCGGTTCTTGTGATCGTCACTGCGCATGCTCAAAGGATAATCTATGAGTGCAAATGGCTAGACTGCCTCAGTGCTTTCGAGTACACAGAAGGTCCTTGCGTTGACGACGTCCACTTGAGGACTGATGCTTTTAGAAAGAGGTCCCAGTCCATGGACAAAAGAAATAGCCTGTTCTCTCTTTGCCGCAGTCTTTCGACACCACAGGTTTAATCTAATTCTGACTATGCTTTATTTGCTTGCTTTCTCTCTTTTCGCCGCTATCCGTTGACGGTCACACATCGCACTGGATTCTGACAATCGTTGCCTTGTTTCTCTACCAAAGCTTTTTGTTTGTTCGTCGTTTAAGACGCGTGTACGTTTTATAGACAAATGACGTTTTTTTCGTGCCTGTGAACCAGCATTAAAGCAAGAGTTGGATTGAACAATCGTGGTGTGTGTGTGTGTGTGTGTGTGTGTGTGTGTGTGTGTGTGTGTGTGTGTGTGTGTGTGTGTGTGTGTGTGTGTGTGTGTGTGTGTGTGTATTCTTTGAACTCGTGTGGCATCATTCTGGCTTTATAAGTCCTTGTTCATTGAGCTTGGTGTTTTGTTGCCAACAGTCGGAACTGCTAAAGTATTGTCCATGTCACGTGTCCGATCTAGGTTTAACGACTCTGTCCTATTTTAGATTTCCAGTTATCAATATTGGTTATTGATTAATCTCTAACAATAGCGACAGCCGGATGGCCTGACCTATCCACTACGAAATGCCAGATGATTCAGGCTATTACTCACTTACACATCGCTAGATAAATCAGTTGACTTGCCCTATCTAGCAATGTTATCTCCCCCTTTTATTTATAATTTAAGAATTAAGATCCTTTATTACTGCTCACCCCCAGCTAGCTAATCCAGTCAATCCAGAAACACGTTATTGCACATCCGAACATAGTTGCTTAGCGGAAGTCTCTCCTCATAAATTAAATAGATACGATTAATACAATGAAAATAATATTTTCATAACTCGGCATAATTTGCCTAATATTTCCTGACAGTCCAATGTACTGAGAATTTGAATCAGTCAAGAAACGTTTAACAGTAACTATCCCTGAACTATCTCCTTTATGTTAAGGTGGCTGAGCTTGTGTTGTTGTATTACACTCGACTCAGTATTTCTTTTAGACTGTTCCTTCATTCTCAATACAAAGTAAAATTAATTTAGAAAACGATACAACGATATTGGTTCAGTCTAGCAGGCCTGAAAAAGGATGTTTAATTTGTTTATCTGATTTGTTAATGTCTTTTATTTATCCTCACAAAGACAGTTATAACTCTAAATGTGACAATTCAGAACTCACGTTGAGGGAGGTAACTTTTATTCAGTATCAGAGATAGAGACACTGACTGAACATCAAGATCGAGTTTTGATCATTTTAACTGATAAATTGTAGCTTGCTATAAGATATTTTTGTCCATTTAAAAAAAAAAAATGTTGGTCAATAGGTGCCAATTGATTTGTATCGGGATCTGAACCAGTAGTTCTGCAAGTACATTCTCGGATGTCATTCAAGTAAGTAGTGCCTTAACTCGCCTACCTACTAGCACACACACACGCGTGCGCGCGCACACACACAACAACAACAGTACTCGACGCAACATTTGAAAGAAAAAAGTCGACAGGTGATTGGACCCATAGAACGCCCTGGATATTTGCATTGCTACTCATCTCAATCGCGAGACGTCACACGCAGGCTCTTGAGAGTTATCCCGGTTGAATCTGAATCCGTCTCTTCACTTTCCTTCCTGGACTGTCCATGCCAAATGCATCTTAAGGCGGGTTAATTCTTAACTACAGGAAAATCCGGTTAAAATGCATAAAAGGTTTCTATACTCACCTCTTGACCGCATACTTGGAATAACTGGAAGAACATACTTCTATACTTTCGTTTTTAAGGATGGGTGGGATTTGTAGAAAGAAGAATTGTGCTCTATCATTCTGCATGGCAACACAGACGAATTTCAAAGACTACAGAAATTTATACAGGCTTTTGTTTGTTTGTTTGTTTATTAATCTGGCATATTTGCAATGGCAAATTGCACATACAGATATAGCCTAATTATGAATACTTGAGATATAATTATGAATACTATTATTGTGTTGTTTTTATTTGCTCCAGAACACCTCCACCCGGTTAATACCTACAGTGGAGTCGGACATGTCGTTCTTTGGAAACAAAAGTCGATGTGACGTCTTGAATCAATAAGCCACACCTTACACTGAAGCATTTAATTAAATAAAATCATGAAACCGTCTACTTTGAGCACCAGCATTTTATCGTGATGTTCGGTCGATGTTTTCAACATCAGCATTTTGTAGTGATGTTTGAAAGATGTATGAACGCCAGCATTTTGTAGTGATGTTTGAAAGATGTATGAACGCCAGCATTTTGTAGTGATGTTTGAAAGATGTATGAACGCCAGCATTTTGTAGTGATGTTTGAAAGATGTATGAACGCCAGCATTTTGTAGTGATGTTTGAAAGATGTATGAACGCCAGCATTTTGTAGTGATGTTTGAAAGATGTATGAACGCCAGCATTTTGTAGTGATGTTTGAACGGTGTGTGAACGCCATCACTAGCACTTATGTTCGATCAGTAACCGTAATGAAACTGATCAAAAAGCAGTGGGCGATACTGACGTTCAAACATCGATTGAATATCATCAATACAAGACTGTGATGAACTCCAATATTTCTACCTCCTTTCCAACAGTTTCCTGTGGAGTAATGTTACAAATTACGCAAATTATTTTTTAAAATAGTATAGTTCTCTCCACCTCTCTCTTATTTCTGTACGCGCTGCGCTGATTTTGACTCGGGTAGATTTTTTTTTAGATATGTTAATATTTTCGAATCGGGTAGAAGTTTTATTACTGCTAATATTTCGAGCCGGGCAGAATTTTTAATACTGTTAATATTTTCATTCGGGTAGAGTTTTTATTATTGTAAACATTTTCGAGTTTGGTAGCATTTTAAAATTTACTGTTAAGCAAAATACCTGTCTCTAGCGATTATTTACTTTTTAAAAATAATCTTGCTAAAATTTTAATAAATAAAATAAAAAAATAATCTTGCAATTATTATTAAGGCAACTGGGTGAGTTTTTATAATTGCAGTATTACATATTTATTACATGTTGTTTTCGTTAAATTATTTTAAATATATTGTTCAGGCGAGTGACAATTATTATTGTTGTTTCTGCTGTTCTTGACTGTAAACTTATCTACAACGGCATCGCTCTCATTAGCTGACGTCACCAGCCGCGTGCTTACGTAGGCTCAGTAGATACTGGAGACCACTTATGACCCGACTAAATCAATGGCTCTTCTGAGTAGACAATACTATGATTTAATAAATCAGTTCTAGCTCAACTGAGTTCTTTGTCTCAAAACTTAAATCCAGTCTGTGCTTTAAAAGAACTATTTATATTTAATATCAACTCTGTGACAGTCGGTATCAGTTTAAAAACTCTATAGATAGAATTCGTGTGAACTAAAGTTAGTGTATTTCTGGAGTGCTCACAGCCTCTCTCACACATACAAACACGCTTGACCATCAAGCACATAAGAGCTAAATTTAAGTTATGCCTTTTTGCATAAAGACGGTATTACAACAACAACAGCAACAATAATAATGATTTTAAAATTGATGGATTTGATAAAAGTTCTAAAAGCGCTTTACATGTACAATAATTACTCCCTAAAATGCAAAAAGTCCTTATTAAAAATCTACTCCACCACATATAAAGAAAATCAAAAATACAACAAAAATGAATTCACATACAAAATCACCACACAAAAATAACAGACAAAACACTATATAAAGGAGAAACAAAACAAAGTCATTTAAAAAATGACGCTTTGAACAATGACACAAAAGAGGTTAGTCTTGCTGATGAAAAAGATTTCTTGAAAGCCCTCTTAAAGAAAACCTCTTCGTACCCTCGAAAGGCAGGACGTTGCTGGTAAATAGACAAGACCTTGATAAGCAAACGAATGTTGACTGTATGATTTATACTGTTTTCGGAATGTTTAAGATGTGTGTGTCTGATGATGAACGCAAGCTTCTAGCAAGTGAGTACACACGGGGGAGATAATCCAGGAATTGATAAAAATGTTTAACAAGGCAAGGCGTATTCTAGTCTTCTATTAAGAGGTTGCCAATAAAGACTATGGAAAAGTAAATAAATATGGTCAGTTCTTGGAGCTCTGAGAATAATCCTAACTGTAGTGTTCTGAACTTTCAAGAAGTCAGTGTCCAAGAGAGTACTTGTACACAAAGGTTTTTGTAGTGTCAACTTGCGAACTGTTTTCATTCATCTTACCTCTGGATCAACTTATTACAACGTTGAAAATGTGTTCTTGTAAGAAGATAGAGACTGTCAACAAGTACAACAAAAAACTACATCCACATTTCTAAGTTATTAACATATTTAAAGAAAATGTCATCACTATTTAATAACTCTGGCAGGAACATTTTTAGGAACAAGCATGTCTTCAATTGTATTATGAATCATTAGATACTTATTCCTTATCATCGAAGACTTAGCATCAAAAACATATTTTTTCTAGACCTACAGATGTATAGCGATTCGTGACACTGGGTAAGGGGCTGTGTATCAATAATAATAACAATAATAATAATAATAATAACAGACAGATGGATGGATGGATGCATGCATGGATGGATGAATGGATGAATGGATGGATGGATAGGTAGATAGATAGATAGATAGATAGATAGATAGATAGATAGATAGATAGATAGATAGATAGATAGATAGATAGATAGATAGATAGATAGATAGATAGATAGATAGATAGATAGATAGATAGATAGATAGATAGATAGATGCTGTAAAGATGTGTGGATTATACCAATCTCCACAAACAAAGAAAATGGAAGAAAACAACGAAACAGGCATTAGCAAATACCTGGAGCCAAACACCTCTCCATGGCCTGTATGTGCGACAAGTTGATGAAACATCAACAAAACAATTAACATACAAACAGTTGAAAGAGGCAGGTTTGAAAGCAGAAATAGAAGCACTCACATCTCCGCAATATCAAGCACTAAACACGAAGTCGCACAAAACAAAAATCATGAAAATCTCAAATGATTCCAAATACAGACCGGAAATCCATGGATGAAACAACAGAACACATACTATCTAGATGTCAGGTTCTGGCTGGAACAGAATATACCAAAAGACACAACAAAGTGGCAAAATTCGTACATAGAAATATATGTAAGGACTATGGAGTAAAAACCCAGAAAGAGCATGGATGCATCAACCAGAGGCAGTCACCAAAACAGAAGTCAAACTACTATGGGACTTTAAGATAAGAACAGATCGAGTAATTTCTGCACAAAGACCAGAAATTGTAGTTCTCATTAAGTCCAACAGAACATAACAATAATGTATGTCGCTGTTCCAAGTGATAGAAACATAAAAACAAAAGAAAGAGAAAAAACAGAAAGTACCAAGATCTCAGATTAGAAACCCAGAGACTGTGGAATGTAAAAGCAGAAGTAATACCTATAGTGATAGGAGCCTTGGAGAACATAACATCTGAGTTGGAAGGCTATCTGAATAAACTCCCTGGAAACCAAAGACTTACCCCACTACTCAAAGCAGTGCATCTCTGAAGTGCCCATATCCTCCGCAAAAACTTTGGATATCCCAGAATCTTGGTAAGATTCCGAGACCTTGGTTCACAACCGACAGTCAAACTGAAGTCGTGGAAAGAGGAATAATAATAATAATAATAATAATAATAATAATAATAATAATAATCCAAGAATACATCACTTTAGAACATATATCAATGATTGTCTGGAATGGAGTATAACCAGATCATGGACCGTTTACTGACTTAATTTGCTTTCTTTCAAACAGATAAGATTTCAACCAAGATACACGCGTACCATGTACGCCAAATCATGCTGGAAATGGGGGCGCGCTGATATAAGATGGAAGCCAAAACATGCTAGAAATGGGGGCGCACTGATATCTGATGGAAGCCAAAACATAATAGAGATGGAAAAATACTATCAGATAGGCGCCAAAAGTTGCTGGAGATGGGGACGCACAATAAGATAAATGCCACAACATACTGGAGATCGGGGGGGGGGGGGGGGGGCGGTATATGATGGGTGTCTAAACATACTGGAGATCGGGGGGGGGGGGGCGGTATATGATGGGTGTCTAAACATACTGGAGATCGGGGGCGCTATATGATGGGCATCAGAACATATTGGAGATGGAGGCGCACTATATAATGGTCGCTAAAACATAATGATGAATGTAAAAGAAAGACATAAAACAGAACTTTCTTCCTTCTCCATTTTATCCTCTTTGACTCTAAACCCATTTTCTCCATCCCTATTTCTTTTTGCCATTTGTTAAAAAATTATTTAACAAAAAAACAAAATAAAATTTCGACTAACACTATTATTCAAATGACATGTTGCTATACCAAATTTAGCCACTGGATGCATTCATAATGAAGTGGAATACTTTAATGTTCCAGGCTGATGCAACTGTTTTGGAAGATGCTTTAGTCAAATTAATTTTTTTTTACAAAACAGACATTCCAGATAGACATTCTGACTAACATACTTGCAAGGCCTACTGTTCTTTAGATCTCAATAGATTTAGATAAATCAATGTGTATTCCCGACCTCTCCAGTAATGGTTTTGTCTATAGGCCACTGCAAACATGTCCACTCTTGTCATCCTCCCCAGGTCATGGATTAAATTTGTTCATACCTCACGAGGCACAAGACAGGAAGCAGCTAGGGTTCAAAAGTTAAAAATAAAAATGGAGGATTGGCATTTTAAGGCGGTAATGCCGAAAACCTGGAAACGTATCAAGCACACAAGTAACCCAGAAACTCCCATTCATCTAGAGCAGTGGTCCCCAACCCCCGGTCCGCGGACCGGTACCGGTCCGTGGACCATATGGTACCGGTCCGCGGACCAAATGGTACAGGGCCCCCCAATTTTATTTTTACTCTGGTGTATTTCTTTCGGGTTTGTGCGACTTTCCATGGACGAGATTGAGTCTGAGCATTCATTCTCCCAGTTGGTGTACGATCATCTGTCTTTGCTTTTAAAGAATTCGAGCGCTACTTCCCAACCACACCAACACACTTCGCTTCGGACCACCGACGAACGCACTCCATCCATTGGACCGCCGGAAGGAGAGTCATGTCAAAGCGCCACACCAGACAAACCAGCACTAAGACTCAGCCCTTTTCAGGGCTGGCAAAAATGCCACTACTGCCCACTCCACCAAGTGACATTTTACGCAATTCTGAGTCAGTCACAGAAGATGCGGACGGCCCATAGCACAGCTTAGACAGATACGGCAAAAGAGATGAAGAGATGCAAATATTAAGAAGTACAAAGAAGAAGACTGGACAAAATACTGCTGTGAAATCAGCAAACCAACCGAAAATGGGGGCATACGAAAAGTTACCCCCTTCACCTTCACACTAGAAACTAAAAACGTTGAACTAAAAAATGCGTTCACTAATTTGCTGTTGACCCTCTTCCACACAAAAACAGAAGATGAACTTACACTAGACAACAAGCCATCTTAACTGCAATTGGTCTCCATAAGATTTTAAACAAGCACCTGACAAGGCAACACGAAAAAAAAACTACATCAACAGACTGACATCTTCTGGAAAATAACGCCGACAACAAAAACACGCTCTTCACAAACGGAAAAGGAGAAAACAACGCGAAAACCCACACAGGAAGACGGCACAACTCAAACAGTCAAAGGAAAAAGCCACGTTTCCACCCAAACTCTACAAGCCGCTACAAGAGAAAGTGGAATAAACACCAACATCATCTGGAAAATTCCACCTACGGCCAAAGTGAATTCAACTCAAACAGCAAAACAAGAAATCAGCCAGGCATTCTCGCAAACTCCAAAAACCCACAACAGATAATAAGGAAACACAGACTACAAGCTCTATCAGCAAAGAAAAAGAAATTAAAACAACTACCACCGAAAATAAGAAGAAACGCCAAAAAATCTCCAGCACACAAACGGTACATATCAAGACGCAAGAAAGAAAAATACAAACAGAAAAAGAAGTGAAGACAACTGACGCAAAGACCGAAACAGAAGTCGACAACGCTCCAACTACACCATAAGAAACAACAACAACGACTAAAACAACTGCCCCCAATCCACAGCCAGAGTCACCACCAGGGACTGCAACAAAGACAACCACAACAGACACACGAGGAAACACTACAGAACGGAGCCCCAAATCAAAAAGAAGGCGCCCGCCACAACACATCAGACGACAACAACAGTATCATCTACTACAGCCACAACAACAGAATCCACAACAACAACGGCAGCGCTGCGACAACAACCACCGCCGACAACAACAACAACGGTGGCAGCACAGGGAGCAACATCACATGCAGTGGGGATATTATAACCACCCCATTGCGGATCTAATTCAACTAATGCTTGCCGCCAACACCCACCTACATACAGTCCAACGGCTACCGGGGACATCAACAACCACAGTGCCAACAACAACAACAACACCACTGGTGAACATTACAGGGTGGGGAATGAACATCCTGGGCGCACATACACACAAAGTACAGACGATGTGGTATTATCCTGGGCTCTGTAAACCCCCTCACCTGCCAATACAACAACGGCCACCACAGCACTTAAATCCGTATTGCCATTTCCGAATCCTATTTGTGTGAAGCGGGGTTTTCTGCAGTGACAGCAACCAAAACAAAACAACGGATGGACATAAGCAACTCACTTCGGGTGTAATTGTCTCCTATTACCCCCAGATGGAACCCTCTCGTTGCAAAGAAACAAGCTCAGGGTTCTCTCTGATTTAGCGTTCTAGTGAGTTAAAATGTTAAATCACTTTATATTCATTTTTTGGTGTAACTGTATTTTAATTTGAAGGCACGTTTAAATACAATTAAATTAAAATTATTAAATCAAAACAATCTAAAATATAAACAATCAACGTCCCCCCACATCATCGGGCCGCGGTAAAATTATCAAGCGTTGACCGGTCCGCGGCAAAATTATCAAGCGTTGACCGGTCCGCGGCGATGAAAAGGTTGGGGACCACTGATCTAGAGTACTTGAATGTTGGATTGGGTGTGAAATTATTTTTCATACAGAACAAGCGGCAATGTTCCTTTCTTAAGCACACCTCTTCTCTTGTACAGTAAAAATGTCGCACACACTTTCAGCGGGACTGATGCTGATTTACTTCTCAAAATGAATTCGGCTATTTATAGTACGAGGCGATCGTATCTGGTGTAATGACGTACGCTCTCCACAGAATGGACACCAGGATCACATTTGAATGAGATTAATAATAATAATAATATTTCTTCTAACGCAGTTTGTGTAGGGGACTTTTCCGTCTTATTCTAATTATTATTTAGATGCAAAACCCATTTTATCAGCTTATTCCAAATTTCTTTGACATTTAAGCATAAAATTATTTTCATTTCGTCAAACGCTTGACATTTACAATTGATCAATGAAAAATATTCGAAGAATTTTCGCTCGATTCTAGCGTTTGGTTCCTTGAAAACTGTATTATTCAAACAGATAAAGCATTACAAGTTTTCTTGTAAAAATGACACGACAAGAATAAAATTGAGTATAAAAGAGTAGTGTGTTGTGGGGAAATACCAGATAATTACACACACGGGGAAACTCAACAAAGTAAAAATAAAATAACTTAATATACAAAATTGAGTATAAAAGAGTAGTGTGTTGTGGGGAAATACCAGATAATTACACACACGGGGAAACTCAACAAAGTAAAAATAAAATAACTTAATATACAAACACACACATCAAATCAGTTCTTTTAAAGGAAAAACTCACTAGGTTAAAGAAAATTCTCTGTTAAAGGAAACACTGAACAGAGTGTGAGAAAAACTTAACATAATAGAAAATTCTCAGTAAAAGAATACACTCAACAGACAGTAAGAAAAACTTATCCTTTAAAGAATAAAAACATTTCTATCCAAAAGAATAAAAAATCTCTTTAATACTGGGTAAAGAACGAAATGAAAACCTCTCTAAAACTGTCTAAAAGAATTCAAAACCTCTCTAAAACTGTCCAAAAGAAATAGAAACCTCTCTAATACTGCCCACCCACCCCCCACCCCCCGAAATGAAATCCTCTCTAATATTGTCCAAAAGAAATGGAAACCTCTATAATATTGCCCAAAAGAAATGGAAACCTCTATAATATTGTCCAAAAGAAATGAAAACCTCTCTAATACTGTCTAAAAGAAATGGAAACCTCTATAATATTGCCCAAAAGAAATGAGAACCTTTCTAATACTGCCCCGCCCGCCAAGAAATGAAAACCTAATACTGTCCAAAAGGAAAGGAAACCTCTCTAATACCGTCCAAATAAACCTCCCTAACATTGCCCCCAAGATATGGAAATCTCTCTGATATTGCTTCAATGAAAGGGAAACCTCTCTAATACTGACCCACCCACCCCTCCAACCTCAAGAAATTGAAACCCCACTGATATTGCCCAAAAGAAATTGACACCACTCTAATACTTTTCAAAAGAAATGGAAACCTCTCTAGATTGCCCAAAAGAAATGGAAACCTCTCTAGTACTGCACCCAGGAAAGTGAAACATAGTACTGACCCCAAGAAACTGAAACCTCTCTAATACTCCTCCAGAGAAATAAAAACCTCTTTAATACTGCCCAAAACAAAAAAAAAGAGCTAAAGTGACAAAAGAACAGAACTATTGTAAGGAGAGAATATTCCGAGCAACTAGCAAACAGACGGAAGAGCTCTACAGGGCTGGTTAAAATGCATTCGCAACTCTGTCACAATCCACCTCCGCTGGCTACTAGGAAGTGCCCATCACCAGCACGCAAGCAACATGGATAAATTATAAGTTATAAGCAAAAGGGCGTGCCGGACTGAGCACATCATGACATGCACTCATCGCTCAGGGAAGCAACCCCGGATTTGTCATCACATACTTCGTTCACTCTAAGTAATGTGTAATCTACGATAATTGAAACGGAACCTCCCAAGCATGCACATTTTTTTTTTTCATGAATTTATTTTAAAGTAATTTTTAAGACGGGGCCTCCTCTTCTTGCGGTCGGTGACGAGCACGCGTCGTCTCGTGTAGCGCGTTTGTACACGCAAATCATCATCAGATTAGCTTTCTTCATCCTTTACCCTCGGATGCGTGGCATTAGGACCAGCGCGCAGGAGTTGTTCGTTATGTTGACAGAGTCGATTATGTGCAGATGGCTTCTGTTCTGCACAGCAAGGACAAATTTGGAGACAGAGAATACTTAGACATACAGGCCCTCTCCCTTCCTCATCCACACCACCCAGTAGAATGTCTAAAATTATCTCTTGCTATTTAAATAGTCGATCGAGTAATTCAGCCTCTGTAGTTAACTGCCAAGACTGCATTGCTTTAAACGTCCGTGTACGCTGAAAGCTGGTTATTTAACTTCTGCTCAGTCTGAGGGGCACATGAAGCTTCAGAGGGCGACTCCCTTGCAGGTCCCCTTTCTCTTCGATAAAACGACTCAGGTTGTCAGTTAATGTTCATCAATCGTAAAAGTTCGATGATAGTGAAAGTCACATGATCAAAGAACCATAATGTGGAGGACACACCAGATAAGAATGGCACAGATGAACTGAATCTTCGATCGACAGTGAAAACAAATCGATCGTGCAGCAATTAATGTCGAAAATATACCAAAAGACATTTCGACAATTAATGTCGAAAATATACCAAAAGACATTGGGTTAACCCTAAGCCACTGAAAAAAAAAAATCGATTATGAAATCACTAACGTTGAGAATACATAAGTGATTGATCATTCATCCTCATGCACCCGTACTTGTATATCGTCACTATTCCTTCGTCGTGCACCCGTACTTGTATATCGTCACTATTCCTTCATCGTGTACCCGTACTTGTATATCGTCACTATTCCTTCATCGTGTACCCGTACTTGTATATCGTCACTATTCCTTCATCGTGCACCCGTACTTGTATATCGTCACTATTCCTTCATCGTGCACCCGTACTTGTATATCGTCACTATTCCTTCATCGTGTACCCGTACTTGTATATCGTCACTATTCCTTCCGTTTTGACTCCCTTCCACCTCAGCTAACTTGAATTCTCGGTCAATACAAAACAGTCAAGATAAATTAACCATAATATTTAACTTGGATAACAATATACCTGAATATAATAACATTCCTGATAAATGACGAGCTTGATTATTTCTGTTAGTCACCTATCACACTGCCATAGGGAACTTTACCATGCTAGATTAAATCCCTAGGCATTTTCGTACGTGTAACACTGACCATAGCACTAATTAGATTTTTAAAAATGAATATTGCAATGCAACGCTCACAAGAGCTCTTTATTTCCAGCTAATAAACTAGTTTCATGAATAGTATATGTACAAACACTACACAACAAATGCATGAACATAAGTATTAAACAAGCTGCATAAACACTATAAATACATGAAACATGAACACTAGAGGCAATGAAAAGTAGATGAAGAATGAATTAACTATCGATAAAAGTAAGACAACAGATGCATGAACACTAGAAACATTAAACACAAGATTATGAACACCAGAAGCATAACACAAAATGCATGCAGACTAGATGCAAGAACCCTAGATAAATAAATACTAGAAGCAGGAACTTGATATACGTATGAACACTCTACAAAAGACACAAGATGTATTACACTAGAAGCATGAACACTAGAAACAGGAACCCTAGAGGCATGAACCAACAGAGGTATGATTGAATAACAGATGCATAAACAACAGACTGAATTAGTACTTTGATCATCATTTTTATTGAGAATGCTCAGTACTGTAAGCATTATTGTTACTGAGAACAAAAAGTATTTCGCGCACTGAGAATAATCAGTAATGTGAACATTATTGTTATTGCAAACAATCAGTACTGTGAACATCATTTTAAGAATACTAAGTATTGTGAACATTATTGTTCATTAATTATAATATTGAGATTTCAGGGAAGGAGAGAAAGTTAAAACTACTAAAACTGAACATGTACTCCATGGTTGAGAATTGTGAGGGTATGCTATTTCATTTCTCTCACAATTTTCTCTTTATGTAGATTATCATCCTACAATCCAAGACAAGAGATTTATGTCTAGAAGTCCTTTGCATACGCTGTGTTCCACTTATCCTTCAACTTGTTCTTTACAGTCTCAGGTGCAAAGATGTATTCTATCGATGCTAGTGATAAATGCCACAAATCATTTTTCGAAAAGTTGAAAGTCCTAGCTACATGGATATATTCTTTAGTTAAGGATGTTTGGTACACACCTTTGCCATCAGTCTGCAAATATATCAAATCATAAAAGTAGACATTTAATGAAAGATGTGACATCTACACAACTTCCCACTTTAAAAAAAACAAAGACTAGATAGACAGACATAGATAATTGGATGTTCTAGCAATGACATAAGAAATATATATTTATACAAGTATATTCAGGTACTTACATAAGGTACAATAAGACACATATAAACATTCAAAGATATCTATGCAAATTACACATTCACAGATACTTACATCAATCACACATTCACAAATACTTAAACAAACCCCATATTCACAAATATTTCCACAAACCACACACTCACAATAATCTACACATCAACAGATATTTGCACAAACCATACATTCACAGATACCTACACAAACTACACTTTCACAGAATCTTACACAAATTCTGCATAGATACTGATATAAGCACATGTGAACAAAGAGAATCACAAAGTACAGATACCTACATAAATACACATTCACAGATACTTACATAAACACACATTCACACATAGATACTTAAATAAACACACATTCATATATAGATACTTACATACACATTAATATACAGATACTAACATAAACACATTCATATATAGATACTTACAAAAACACATTCGTATACAGATACTTACAAAAACACATTCATATATAGATACTTACATAAACACATTCATATATAGATACTTACATAAACGCATTCATATATAGATACTTACTTAATCACATTCATTTATAGATACTTACATAAACACACATTCAGAGTGGATACATACTTTAATACACATTCATAGATACCTATATAAATATACATTCACATATAGATACATAAACACATATTCAGACACAGATACTTACACATATTACAACAGGATGATTTTTCTGAAACCAGAAGTTAAAATGGTGCTCGCTGTACTCAGTTACTGTCTTGGTCTTAAGATTTGACGTCATGCAAGCTTCTGTAATAAAACAAAGAAAACAAAATGACCTTAATTTTTACAATTTATTTTACTAGATGTTCAGACTATACTCAGATTAAAAAAATAACAAATTTAAATGTCCTTTATTCAAACTATAATTTTCCTCATCAAGAAATATTTTTTTAAAATAACCTTAAATGCAGTGCTTTTTCAAACGTTCTCATAAATGTTGCTGCTTACTGCAAACTTTTATCTACAAATAATTATTTGTCTGGTATTTATTATAATAAATACCAAACAGAATGTGCCAGATACAAGAAAAATAAGATTTTGAGATGAAGGTGTTAACTGTTATAAGAGATTTCCTTTCTTTTTTTTTAATTTTAAAAGAATACTGACACCTGCACTTACCAATTGGTATTCTCTTTGTTAAAACAAGATTCTCTATTTCTTCATATCCCTGTCCTGATTCATAGCGGTGTAAAAATGTGCCATGTCCAATGCGATCTGGAGGGGATTCTCGAATGATAGCTAATGTTTCCTCAAACTTTGGCAACTGTAAAATTTTAGAAATAAAACCATGATATAATTATAAAAAGTAAATAAAATCATTATCTTTAAATCATAAAAGATTATCCCATATTGAGGCACAGTTATTATTTTTGCTATGTGCTATGGGAAAATCATCTATGCCATCTTTTGCTCAAGTATTTGCTAGTGGCCCATTGCTGACATTATCATTTTTCTGTCTTTTGCTTTGACTTACTGATGTCACACTAACAAAAGAAAATGATGAGTTAAAATCTTTATCACTGTTTTCACTGTAATTATTACAAAGGTATATAAACTCATTTTCTGTTTTCACTGTTATCAGTGTAATGACATACTCATCATCTGTTTTCACTCTACTTAGTGTGATAACACAAAGTCATCAATGGTTTTCACTCTAATTAGCATGATGACATAAACTCATCATCTGTTTTCACTCTACTTAATGTAATGACAAACTTGTCATCTGTTTTCAATTTACCTAGTGTAATAATTATAATACGTAAACTCATCATCTACTTTCAATGTTATGATATGTACATTCAACATCTGTTTTCATTATAAACCATAATGAACTGTCTTATAGTTCATGTAAGGAAATTACCTCAGCAAGATGACTTGCAACCTTCAGCCCTTTTTGCACAGCTGATTGGAATACAGGAATGAAATCCTGAGCATTGCCTACCTAAGAACAGAAAATGAGGTAGTTACTAAAAATAACTGAACCAACATTATCTAAGTGAGGTGGGTGTGGATGTAGTTTAAGTTTACTTCTATCAATAAAAGATAAATACAATAATTTGTAATTAAAGTTTAAAGTTACTAATTCAACAGCCATGAAATCTATAAATTCTTTCTAAATATTAAAATTCTAAAATCATGAGCATGTTCCTTACACATATACATTCCATGACTTATGAGATATCAAATGACAAAATTTTCACTTAAAATTTATATAAACAATATATTTTAATACCGATTTTTCTTTCTTAATGAGGCAAATTTTGCGTATATGTGTTGTCAAGAGTGTGCAAGCTCAGATTCTCTATTATTTTGTTAGCTGTCTTTTACATTAATAATGACTACAATATTAAAATAAGAAATTCATTACTAATTTAATGCAAAACATGTTTTTGTTAAATCTGGTAAAAATGTCAAATATCAGTGCTTATCTACACAAGATTCTGAGAAACATACACGCATATAAACAGCTTCACAAATTCTCCAAATAAATACTACTGATTGTAGGATAAGCAATGAGTCTCTATCAGTCTTTCCATATAAATGCTTTTCCATAAAAACATATTTCTGTACAAACATATACAAATACATTCAAATATTAATACATTTACACACAAATACAATTAATAAAATAGTGGAATGGCAATACTTACAGAAGGATCACCACTAAAGTCAATTCCAAGAACGATTCCACCACTTTCCTTTTGAAAGTTTTCAGCAAGATCCACTGTCATTTGTGCTATGTCCACACTGTTGCGTCTATCAATGGATAGCAAAAGATACACTTCAATGTCCAAATTCTCCCTCTTGCAATCCTGAATAGCTTGAAGCATGGTTGAAACATACAACTCTCTAGTCAAACCAGTTTTGGGAATTTCTTTTGGGGTTGATCGAAGCTCCAGGTATTTCACATTGTCAGCTGCATATTCATGTATGACATCATATGTCAGCTGCAAGAGAAATGGTAAAATAAAATGGTTATTGTTATTTGGTTTTAATATGGAAAGAATCTAATCAGGTGATATGCTTTTCTTTGTCTTCATTTAGCACTTTTAAATTGTGACCCAAATAGAAAAAAAATATTGTAAATAATTTGTTAATTATTGGGAAAGAATATTAAATAACTTGTTTTAAAAAAGTAACTTTTAATAAAGACAAGTATGTTAGCAATTTTAAGAATAAAGGTACACGTAAATACTTTTAAAGAATACATGTACATGTATTATGAGGCAAATACAATGTGATATTACATGAGCAATGAATAATGTAATAAGTACAATAAATGCCCTGATATAATGTGTCTGTCCCTTTAATATTCTAATTCTATAGAGTTGTGATTCTAATAAGTGAATGATAAGAATAACACTTTTAGGGCAATAATTATATTGCACTATAAACTGTCTTTTATTTAATACTCATTTACTTGTCTATTGAAAAATGAAACTGAGAGAATCACTAAACTAAAACAGTTCATAAGGATTATTTAAATTACATCTGTAAATACTTCACAGTTATTTATATGCATGCATATACTAGTAGTAGTATGAATATCTAAGTATAAGCTTATTTTGTACAAAAGTTACTATTGACAAAAGTCACTTATTTTAGCTTTATCTGAACAGTCACCACAAAGCCTATTTGAGAGTGTTTTTCACAAGTGGAATATGAGCTATTAAATGGCTGAAGAATACAAATGATATATGCAGTTTTGAAACATTATATGAATGAGTTGTGCTAGAGTAAAATGACTGAACATATATAACTTATAAGCAGGAAGGGAAAAGTGTGTCAGCTTCCTGTGTAAACTAAACAAGTAAAACATGTTTTATATGATCTAAATCTACTTTACAATTCAATACATTTTATTTCCTATTTAACAAGTTTATTTAAGGAAAATATAACACCTATAAAATATATAAAATTGATACTTAGTACTTAGCTTAATAAAAACACATAGACAAGAGTCTGCACTGGGTTTATCAATAACATTGTCTAATAAACTTTATGTAAGCTGAACTTGATATTAATGTGGGACACTTTAATTTTTAGAAATATTTGCTATTTTAATTCTTATAACAAAAACTAATTCTCATAAATAAAAAAGTGTATTTAGTTCATATGAATACAAATCTAATCCTTATCTTTTGATCTTACAAAGGATTATTTTATTAATCAATGATTACATGATGCCTATCACTGCACAGCACCATATCATCTCACACTCACAGTGTCATACCATCTCAAGTGCCATATCATCTCATAGGATATACCTTTAACAAATACTTTTGAGATATACATTCAACATTTCTAACAAGGAAAAGTACTCTGCTAATATTATATTCAAAGCAGCCATTTTCATAAGAAAGAGAATCTTAAAATAGTTGATAAGGTGTATAAAACTATAATGGTAAAATATATAATGTAGTTCTGACAGTTTAAAATGTTACCTTGTAAACAGCATCTTTATCATCAACAATTTTATGGATAAGCTTGAAAATTTCAAAGGAGCTGAAAGATGACAGAAAATCTGTAATTTGTAAAACAATACTAAGTATAATTTTCAAATTTAACAAAATTAATTCTTTTATAATAATTATCAAATGCTAATGAAGTATAAAGTGAATAATTTTCTATATGGTATTAAGGTATCACTGATAATTGATATAAGTAAGATATGGACATGTGGCCATTTGATTACCATTTGCTGATTTTGATGATTATATTTATATGGGATCGCTATGCTAGCATTAGCAAAACTTTACCTCTTCGTTATTTTCTCTAAAATACATATGATATAAATATATTAGGCCAGTAAACACTTCTTGTTCTGTCATTAAAAGTTTGCAAACTTAATATATATTATAATATTGTTCTTCGTTTTCTTTAAAATATATATGATGTAAATATGTTATTCATTAGTCCAACAAAAACTTTATATTCTCAAAGTTGTTAAAATTTTGCAAATGTATTATTATGACAGCTCTACTTTATTACTATGATGCTAAAATTTAAAAGCAATTAAAATTTTACAGAGGAAAAAACTTAGAATTTCATGTTTTTCAAGTTTTCCCTACTCATTCATGTCCCTGTAGTCTTCAATAGACATGTTCCACCGAAGACAATCATTGTCTGTGGCAGCCTTTCTGGCTACTAAAGCCTGTAGAGTTTCTGGACTAAAGCTGGTATTCAGATGTGCATGAAGCTCCTAGTAATAAATATAAAAATAAAACCACTCAGAACCTTTATTTGGTTCATTGTAAATTTGTATGTAAACAAAATAATAAATTACTGAACCATTATTAAATTACTTGATAATTATATAGTTAATAGTATGATCTTACACTTATTATTAAAAACCTTTCTTTGTTTATGGCCAAACAACGACTTTAAATATGACTTATCTGTAGGGGTTTTCATTAGTGAGTTAACTTAATAACTGTTATGTCCGATCATATCAAATAACTTGTTAAAAAATACAATTTTAAACGAATTCATACATTTGCTTCACTGCTTGTTTCATTAATGAATAAATAAACTCATCGAACTCTAAATATTGAGAATAATTTTAAATGGACACAGGTGAATGGAGGTGGGAGAAAAAAGAAAAGTAAGCAATTTATTTAATTAAGAAAAAATTTGATTTAAAATAAATAATTGCCAGTCTGCAGAACGAAATCTTAATTCCTCTCATATTCCTAATAACCAGTCATGAGTGGACTGCGCGATCTCGCCTTGAGGGTCAATGTGAATTCATATTGAGGAAAAAAATATATAGCTTACCACTTTGGGCATTTCGTGGCAAAATCTTTCAATAAGTTGATAATCCATTTTTCGCCATCTGTCAATTTCCAGCACCTTTGTCACACAAGTAGCAGACGCACTTATTCATGGGAAACTACTCTGCTAGCAAGGAAACTAATCTCGTAGTCGTAGACGAGAGTTTCTAAACATTGAATATTAATACTTATTACTAGCAACACATTACGTGTACAGTAGATGACTTTCATTAAACAAATAATTCTATCAAGCCATAAAGATACGTCCAAAAGGTATTTCATGCAAGGAAAGGATGGAACTCAGAGAAGGTTTCAAGAAATTTAGCATGGTTTCAATGTGTGGCGAGATGGAAAGTGTCAATGAAGTGTGACGTAACACAATTTCATGTTATTTTTTAAATTTTAAAGTGTATCCTTTGGTTGTGAAGTAATTTTTCAGATATAAGAATTAAGATATTATTAATAAATAAACAAACCACCTTTATAAGTGCATAAAATAATTGTCTTGAAACGGGAAACCTGGACACGCATTATATTAATGGGAAACAACCCCATTGTTAACACATTTATCATAAAGTTATAATCTCCCTTGACAATAGATTTTCTTCTTTTTATATATAATTATATCAAAGAGGGAGGGGGATTTCCAGGTCGAGGCTTGTTCGTTAAATTTTAGGTCACAGACACCATACAAAACCCAAACAAACTAGAAATGATATTTTACATGAATGCTAAAATATATTCCACATAGGAAAATTATCTTGCTTTCATCGCTCTTGAATTTACTGCTTGAAAGGGTATATTAATGTTTGGCACCTGTGATGTTGGAAATGGAAGCAGGACAAGGTGTTTAGAACATATAAGGTTTATGTACAGCATATATGATCTCAACGATATATTAAATGTGCGTGACATCTGGCATTTTACATGTATGAAGTTTATGAAAATAACTTCTAGGTGAAGAGTTATAGAGGGCAGTTAGTAGTGAAATGTATGGAGAATTGTTAGAACTAGCTTCTAGGCGAAGAGTTATAGAGGGCAGTTAGTGGTAAAATAAAAATGAAGGCAGTAGCACAATCTCGAATGCTGTCCCTCCCCTCCTCGCCCCCAAAAATTAAAATTCCCACCACACACACCAATCTCTTTTCCACATGTACATTCTCGCTCGCGTTCCCTGTCTCCACAGAGAATCAGTTTGTCGTGCGCCCTGCGAAAATCTGACAGGTGTATATTTTTCATATTTCAGTTATAATTCTTTTTTTTTTTTTGAAGGAAACAATATTGGGTCCCTTCTATTGAAAGGTCTCGAAGCGCAGGAGGGGGTTGCAGGGGCAGTAGGTACGTCACTGGATGGAAAAAAGAGAGGACACTGAAGTATGAGAATTAACTGTGGACGGGTTATTAAAGACGTGAATCAGTAAAATACAATGAATGGAGAAAAGAGAGTACACATGTCAATTAAATACTATGATGACAGTGAATGGAACGAAAATGAGTATTTACGCGTGGAGAAGTTTGAGAATGTATTGTCACTGCAGAAAACTGAGAACTTGTGTGTGGAGACATTTGAGAATGTATTGTCAGTAGTGAAAAAAATGAAAAATTAATGGTGGAGACGTATAAAATAATTCATATGGAGAAATCTGAGGACTTGGGCGGAGAAAATTGGACCTACGATACAATGGGGGGAAATAAAGACTTACAAAATATATATATATACACATGTAGTTTGTTTTGTCCCTGAGTAAACACACACGCACACACACGCACACGCACGCACGCACACACACACACACACACACGTAGCTTGTCTCGTCACTAAGTAAACACACACACACACGCACACATTTTGACTCGGCACTGGGAAGAAAAATGAAATTACACGTAAAGTTTCGTCAATAAAAAAAAAAGACATTACACGGGTTAACAAAAACATTACAAAGGTTAACAAAGACATTACACATATCGTGCCTCATTACCGGGTAAGAATAGTTTAGTTCTATTTTTGACAATGATCAAAATAGATATAGTAATGAGTTCTCCAAATCATCAATTTAAATCTTTTTTTTTTAATATTTTTTTTTTTTTTTTTTTGGGGGGGTAGCAGTCATGGTGATATGAGTATATATAGAACCATTGTACTGGTTTCGATTATCCGGTCAAAGGCACGCAACTGTAAAAATAATAAATACTGTATGAAGAATTTTAAAAAATACGTTTTAAATTTCTGAGAAACAGACAAATAAATAGGTTAAAGAGCTCGAACAAAACTGAACTAATCTAAGCATAGATGCATTACAGCGTTAATGTTTATAAAATGAAACACACTGATTTACACATTCTCTGTGTGATGAATTCATAACAATTTTGAACACTTTCTAAAGCACACGGTTGTTCGTTCCCTATGTCTCATTCTATTAATATTCAAATGGATTGAAATACTTGTAAAGAAAACTGTTGTTCGTTCCATAGTTCCGTATGTAGAACTGAACATTTGTAAAGCACCCTGTTGTCTGCTCCCTACGCCCGCCTGTTACTGTTGTACCTAGTCAAAACATGTATAATAACTAGAAACTGATAGACATCCGCATTTGTATTATTTTCGTTTATATACGAACAGAAAAGAGTATGTTATCAGTGATTTATAAAATTACCAAACAATAACAACTAAAGTGCAACAACAAACAACTCGCAACAGCAACACTAACAATAAAAATAAAATAGCAAGACAGAATAAAGCAGCCGAAGAAACAAGGAAAATGAACGAAACGGAAATGGCATTATTCTAAGATGCTATTTCTAATTTAATGGCAGAGAAATAAGAATAATTCTTTAAAAAGAAAAAATAAAATGTTTTCTTTCTCAGTCAAACGAAAGTTTATAACCACAACACCAGAGAAAAATCGTATTTATTTTTAAATTCCAGATAAATGATACGTGTGTGTGTGTGTGTGTGTGTGTGTGTGTGTGTGTGTGTGTGTGTCTGTGTGTGTGTCTGTCTGTGTGTGTGTGTGTCTGTGTGTGTCTGTGTCTGTCTGTGTGTGTGTGTCTGTGTGTGTGTCTGTGTGTGTGTGTGTGTGTCTGTGTGTGTGTGTGTGTGTGTGTACGAGAGAGAGACTCGATTGTGTCAGTACATTCGTCTGTGTAATAATCCGTAGTACTTTGACTGTGAGCCACCCTATTCACTAGTCTGATCACGAGCCATCTCATTCACAATAGATCGTAAATCACTCGATTCACTGATTTGACTGTGAACCACCCGATCCACTACTCCTATCGTGCCTCATTCTGAAAATATCCTACTGAATATATGCCGACACGCCACAATCACATGAACTGAGACGCGCGCGCACTGGTATATTCAAGCTACTGCAACACGTACAAATGGCGCGCCGAGACCACTTCTGAAGCGATTGAATTTGTTTGTTTAGCTGCTCAAATAAGTTTCACTGTTTTATTTGTTTGCTTTTTAACTGGCGTAACTGCTTGGCACGAGAAAGCCGTTAACCTTGACACTTTGACAGTCTTCATGTTCCATCTTGCAAAACTAAATTAATAAGCAGTCTCTCTCTCTCACTCGTTCTCTCACTTTCCCTCTATTTCACTCTCTCGTTTTCTTACTCTTTCACACTCTCTTGTTCTCTCTCTCTCTCTCACTCTCTTGTTCTCTTTCTCTCACTCTCTAGTTCTCTTTCTCTCTCATTCTCGTCCTCTCACATTCGTTCTCTCACACTCTCTTACTATCTCGTCCTCTCTCGTTCTCTTACTCTCTCTCATTCTCTTACTTTCACTCTCGTTCTCTTACTCTTTCACTCTCTTGTTCTTTTTCTCTCATTCTCTTTCTCTCTCTCACTCTCTCGTTCTCTTACTCTCTCTCTTATTTCTCTCCTCTCTCTTATTTCTCTCCTCTCTCTTTTAAAAATCTAATTCTGATAAACATTTGCAACTAACAATGGGTTAGTATTCTCTCTCTCAAACATGAAAAGTCAATTTATGACTTCCTTTGTTAGAATTTGGCAAAATCATCAAAGTGCATAAAAGCAAATTACAAGATTGTGACTAAGAGTGCAGGAATATGTTCTCCGGAAAATATTCACCGGAAAATGTTTTAAATACATGTATCATACTTTCGCATATGAGTGTCATACTGTCATGAACAGCTCTAGTCCACAGAGAGGGCAACCCACTGGTATTCAGACGTATGATCTCTTTGGTAACCATAACAATCTTTCAACAGCTCGTAGATAGATAATACTTTACACTAGATACTTGTTCTCTGTACCTATGGTTATGCAATATAAATGTGAAAGGAATTAAACAGTCTATAGCGGATTACTTGATATTACATTGGTGGCATTTCGGTATCCATAATTAATTGCCGTATCTTTTAATTGCGAATTATTTGAAATTAATTATGAGACAGTCAGAGTAAAGTATTAGAGTTATCTTAACTTTAGATGTCAAAATTGTCTGAGTAAATAAATTATGAGACTAGTTAGACTTGTCAGAATTACATTATGAGACTATTTAAAAAATTATTAGAATTCTCAAAATTAAACTATGAGAAATGTTTGAAGTAAACAATGAGAAATGTTTGAAGTATACAATGAGAATGTCGAACTAAACAATAAAAAATAAAATGAATGAGCTAAGTAATGACAAATGTCTGAGCTAAAGAATGAGAAATGTATGAGATAAACTGTACGAAAGTCAAGTTGAATTATAACAACTTGTAGCTATAGTATGAAAACTGAGTGGCTAAATAATGAGAAATGTATGAGATAAACTGTACGAAAGTCAAGCTGAATTATGACAACTTGTAGCTATAGTATGAAAACTGAGTGGCTAAATAATGAGAAATGTATGAGCGACTAAACTACGAAATCAAACTAAAGTTTAAGAACTGTCCTACCAAGACTTGGGAATACACATGTGTATTCTCAAAGCTCAAAAACTACTAAAAGCTGACCATTATATTTCCAGATATTTTGAGTTGCGGACAATGAGTCAACTAGCAGTAATCCAGATAATAGGTGGAGAACATTTTAATGTTTAAGAGAATGCAAAGATTGCAATTAACAATTCTAATCTTCGTAGCAAACATTTGTCATTAAGCTAGTGCTGTTTTCAATGCCGATAGCAAAAGACAATAACGCTGTGGCGACTCAGCTTTCAGTGGCGCCCAGTTGTATACATCCAGTGTTTCCTGCTTCCTGGTTTGAAAGAGGAATTCTGAAAGAACTTTATCGGACACGGCACGCTGCGCGACTACGTCTGGCTCTGGCACCGACACGTGCACGTGCCGATTGCGGCAAAGCTGTGTGCAGTGGAGAGCTGCTGGATGCGGAGGACCAAAACTATACGCAGGCCAAAAGTGCTTGGCTGACCCTGTTTTACTGTGTATATATTTTTCGGACAGTCCAGTTGTTCAGGAAACGATTTACCGCTAGAGCAAAATTGAAATATGCTTAAGAAACATGATTATACGTATGATTTCACTCGTATGGAAACTATATAGAAATTTGAAGTATTGAGTAGATATGGATAGGACAGCAGATGTGACCATATATTGTTACGGAAAGGTCAGATAGATAGGATCTTAGGTAGCTATGGAAAGGGCAGACGAATGGGTCTGTAAGCGGTTATGGAAGGGCAGACAAATGGGTCTGTAAACGGTTATGGAAACGATAGACAAATAAATATGTATGTGGTTATGGAAAGGACAGACGAATGGGTTTATAAGTGGTATATAAAGGACAGACGAATGAGTCTGTATGTGGTTATGGAAAGGACAGACAAATGGGTCTTTATATGGTTATGGAAATACACGAATGGGTCTGTATGTGGTTATGGAAAGGACACAAATGGGTCTGTATGTGGTTATGGAAAGGATTCGAATGGGTCTATATGTAGTTATAGAAAGGACACAAATGGGTCTGTATGTGGTTATGGAAAGGACACGAATGGGTCTGTATGTGGTTGTGGAAAAGACACGAATGGGTCTGTATATGGTTATGGAAAGGACAGACAGAGACTAGAAGTAGAAGTGAGGATCAGTATAGAAAATACCTTCTGTGTTCTAAAATCTAACAAGTATATCATTGCTGGGCCATGGAAATCATAGGGCGGGATTTTGCCCATAGACCCTCGACGCTACCTATTTTGATTTCCAGCTCACACCTAAGGGGCCTTTAGTAAGTGACTGATTCATTATGTACGTATCGGATAGGGTTCAAACAACTAATGATGTTCTAATTTATGAAGGACAGAATGGAATATATAATAATATTGATATTTACAACTCGGGTATTCTGTTTGTCTGTGTAACAGCCGGAATTGTTTTAATATTTAAGATTATTCACATTTTCATGAAAATATGCTATTTTACGATTTCGCAAAGACAATTAAAAATATAGCTTCAATTACTTCAACTTGTCTCACACTCCATCGCCATCCATCCAGTTGTTCCCCCCCACACACACACACACACACTTTTTTTTTTTTTTTGCATTCCGTTAGCTCATATTCGCTCAATTTTTCTCTTCTTTGTTTTCTTGTGCACGCTTACTTGCTCTTCTTCTCGTACACAAAAGACAAACAGTCACTAATTTGCACTTTACATCGAAATTATACATAAAAAAATATAATGTTCACCGATGATTAATTATAATTTGAAAATTGCATATTGACCTTGCAGCTGCAGCTTGGAAACACGTTGAAAGCAATTAACCAAGGTAATCGGACCCTTGTTATATCGGCTTATTTCTCTCCCTCCCTCCCTCCCTTCCACCCTTCTGCCAGAGCTGCGAAGATTTGCAGCTCAGTTTAGGCCGAGTAAGGATGCACGTGAGTGGGGAAAGGTGACTACAGGTATATGCCTGCGTGTTTTCTTTAT
The DNA here is from genome assembly GCA_028829895.1 of Sinotaia quadrata. NCBI lineage: Eukaryota > Metazoa > Mollusca > Gastropoda > Architaenioglossa > Viviparidae > Sinotaia > Sinotaia quadrata. The sequence goes on along the minus strand of CM054177.1, from coordinate 45,822,241 downwards.
GTTCATTTTAAGGTGTGCCTTGGATCACGCTCGCTCCGTCTCTTGGGATCTGAGGACTATTTCTTTGTTAAGGTCTATCGTGCCTAGAGCTGTGTTCAAGGAACAAGATCTCAGAGAATTATTTCTTTTTAAGGTGTATCGTGCCTAGCGCTGTACTGTAAGAACAGGGTCTCAGAGAATTATTTCTTTTTAAGGTGTATCGTGCTTAGCATATGCATCTTATATATGCGATGTTCTTCAAGATAAAGCTGTGTTTGGGGAGCAGAATGCAAAAAAATAAATAAATAAATAAATATTTTGTTAAGGTGCACCTTGTTTTTGCTGTCTCTTTGAACCTCAAAGAAATTTGTTAATTGGAAGACGCATGCCTCACGCTATCTCATAGGATCAGCAACTTCAACCTCTGTTTCCTAGGATCAGGAACTTCAAACGCTGTCTCCTAGGATCAGCAACTTCAACCTCTGTTTCCTAGGATCAGGAACTTCAAACGCTGTCTCCTAGGATCAGCAACTTCAACCTCTGTTTCCTAGGATCAGGAACTTCAAACGCTGTCTCCTAGGAGCAGGAACTTAAAACACTGTCTCCCAGGATCAGAAACTTCAAACACTGTATGTGTAGGATGAAGATCTTCAAATGCTGTCTCCTAGGATCAGGAATTTAAACCTCTATTTCAGGAACTTTAAACGCTGTCTCCTAGGACCAGGAACTTAAAACGTCATCTCTTCATATCAGGAACTTAAAACGCTCACTCCTATGATGAGGAAATGAAATCGCTGTCTTTTAGGATCAGGTAATGAAAACGCTCTCTCCTAGGATCAAGACAATGAAAACGCTGTCTTTCAGGGTCAGGAACTTAAAATTCTATGCTCATTTTGAGGGACACCATGGCCAACGCTGTCTCCTAGGATAAGAAGCGGAATGGACTGCCGTTCAGTCGTAGGACCATAACCAGCAGTCTGCTCTAACGTAAGTGTATTTTTGTCCGTAAGATAAATATATATTACTCTATGTACATGTGTAGGACACAGGAAGTAATTTGTAAATGTGTAGGACACAGGAAGTAATGTACATGTGTAGGACACAGGAAGTAATGTAAATGTGTAGGACACAGGAAGTAATTTGTAAATGTGTAGGACACAGGAAGTAATGTACATGTGTAGGACACAGGAAGTAATGTAAATGTGTAGGACACAGGAAGTAATTTGTAAATGTGTTGGACACAGGAAGTAATGTACATGTGCAGGACGCAGAAAGTAACTATTTTGTTTATTCATATTACTTGGGAAATCAACAAATAAAGCTAATCTCAAAGTAAAATCGGAATGAAACTTTCAGAGCTCTGTATGTATTTCCTAGGTAAGAATTCAAGGGCTAGAATATTAACAAAGGTAAGAATTCAATGGCTAGAATATTAACAAAGGTAAGAATTCAATGGCTAGAATATTAACAAAGGTAGGATTTCAATGACTAGAATATTAACTAGTCAGAGGCTGGAATTCGATGGCTAAAATATTAACAAAGTTTGGAATTCAGTGGCCAGAATATTAACAGTCAAAGGCTGGAATTCAATGGCTAGAATATTAAGAAACTTTGGAATTCAATGGCTAGAATATTAAGAAACTTTGGAATTCAATGGCTAGAATATTAACAAAGTCAGAATTTAATGACCAGAGTGTTCAGTCAAAGGTTGGAATTCAATGCCTAGAATATTAACAATGTTTGGAATTCAATGGTTAGAATATTAACAGTCAAAGGTCGAGATTCAATGGCTAGACTAAGGTCTGAATTCAATGGCTAAAATATAACAATCAAAGGTTGGAATTCAATGGATGGATTCTTAACAAAAATCGGAATTCAATGGCTAGAATATTAAGGTCATTAAAGTCAAAGTTTGGAATTCAATGACTATATTATTAACTAAGGTTGGAATTCAGTGGCTAGAATATTTGGAATTCAAGGCTAGAGTATTAGCAAAGGTTGGAATTCAATGGCTAGAATTTAACAAAGTTTGAAATTCGATGGCTAGAATATTTACAAAGGTCGGAATTCAATGACTGGAGTGTTAACAGTCAAAGGATGGAATTCAATGGCTAGAAAATTAACAAAGGCGGGATTCAATGGCTAGAATATTAACAGTCAAAGGTTGAAATAGTAAGCGAATTGTATGTCAACCTATTAAAGACCGAAATGTCAGCTTCGGTGGCTAGAATATCAACCATTTGTGGCCAGACTATAACGCACTGACAAATAACTAGATTTAATTAGTTAATTTACTATTAAAAATTATTTGTAAGGTATTTCGTCTGCAAAGTATTTATAAGTTTTGCGCAATTTGATTTATAAATAAATATATTGCACTGTACACACACACACACACACACACACACACACACACACACACACACACACACACACAGAGGCTACCTTTTAAGAAATGGACAAGTAATCTGGGCTCATGCTCTTGATAGAATGATGAAGGCCTTTCAGACATTTTATTTTATGAATAACAGAATTAAACGAGAGAAAAGGAAAGAGCGGGGGGGGGGTGAGTGAGTGAGCGAGAGAGAAAAGGGGGAGGGGGTTACTGAGAAGGAGAGAGCACGGAGATGAGAGAAAAAACAGAGAAAATGATATATAAGAGAACGAATATGAGAAAGAAAAAATGTCGGAGAGGAAAAGAAAAAAGAGAGAAAATGGAACAGCGATAAAGACAAAGAGAAAATGTTAGGGGACAGAGTCAGTAAGAAAGTGATAAAAAAGAATTAGAAGCCAGAGCGAGAAAGACAGAGGAAAACAAAAAGGAGAGAGAAAGAAAACGGGGAACAGAGAGAGAAAGAAAAAGATCGAAACATGCAAGAAACAAAAGAAAGAAAGAAGGGGGGGGGTAAAGAGAGGAAGAAAACAGAATGAGAGTCAGATAAAAGAGTAAAAGAAAAACAAAATAAGGGAATGTAAGAGAGGAAAGGATAAAAAAAAATAATAATAAAAGACAGAGTTAAGCGTGGTAGTAGTTTAGTCATCATATTTAGTTTCCCTAAATAAACCTCCAAAAATATCAGATTTACAGCTCTCCAAATGCAATCACCTTTACAGCTCTCCAAAACTATCAGCTTTACAGCTCTCCAAATGCAATCACCTTTACAACTTTCTAAGTTAGCTTTACATCGCTCCAAATCTATCAGTTTTACAGCTCTCCAAAACTATCAGCTTTACAGCTCTCCAAATTTACAACTTTCTAAGTTAGCTTTACATCTCTCCAAATCTATCAGTTTTACAGCTCTCCAAAGTGCAGTCGCCTTTACAAGATGGTGTCAGCTTTACAGCCCTCCTAATGCTATCAGTTGGCAGCCGAAGATCTTGGCGTAACTGAAAAGAACACACGATCCCGTACTATTTACGAGCTGCACGCATGTCAGTGATTATAAATTAATATTTGTGCGCGGCACATTGCGTTTTGATGTAGATTGTGGGAAAGCCAGCGAAGCTGGTTCTGTTGTGATTTAACACGAAGTTCATTTACACTTGGTAAGTAAATCCGATTAACGCGACTGCGTTCCGTTGCTGAACTTCTGTTTTGCCACACGCTGCGAGCTGTCGAGGTTGTTACCTGATTTCTGGGCGGCATTTTCGTACACGTGTACTTCATTTCTTAAAGATCCCTTTTTGCTGGCTCGTTTGACTGCTGGATCTCAAGTAGTTTCTCACCCGGTGGATGTTTTTGAAATTTGTTTTCAGCACAAAAGATTTGTTGCAATGTACAGTGCTTCGCCTGTTTCTGAGAAATACAACCACAGCCAGTTGTCGACTATGCGACTGCGACTCGACCACGTTGATGTACTGTATGTCTGGCAGTGCGTTTGTAAGACAGGAGGGTCGGTGGGAGGGGTACTCGGAGGAACAGAGGCTCCTTTGTTAATCAGGCGGCCGGATGATAAACAGGAGCGATGAAAGAGCCCTTTGATATACCGCGGAACCTTAGTCACATCAGTTTGCCTTGAACCTTGAACTTGAAAGCTTTATTAAACGTTTTTACTCACCTTCCCCGTTGAAATATTTGCCTTTTTCTGCACGTACTGTACACACGAACAGCAGACGTGGACTTTAAAAAAGGGTAGTACCGATCAAATCGACTTCCGACTTGACAATGCACTGTAAACTGACGACTCTACATAATTTGGCTGCTCGAGTCTAGATATGCTGCATTAGAGAATTGAACTGTGTGCAAGCCCATTGGAGTCCAGTGGTTCAAATATATTTTAAAAGTTCATCGGAGTCCACTGGTTCAAATATATTTTAAAAGTTCATCGGAGTTCACTAGTTCAAATATATTTTAAAAGTTCATCGGAGTTCACTAGTTCAAATATATTTTAAAAGTTCATCGGAGTCCACTGGTTCAAATATATTTTTAAAGTTCATTGGAGTCCACTGGTTCAAATATATTCTCTCGAAATGGAGAAACATAAGTAACTCCACCTCCATCAGCTTCACTTACTTCTGTCAGTACGAACATCAGTTACCACTACAACCACAACCACCTGCAATGTAGGAGAGAAAAACAAGAGAAAAAACAAAAGCAAAATGCAAACAAACACCATAACCTATTCGCTAAAAATAGTATCTGTATTCCTAAATAGGCAGGTCTGGGTTATTCAAAACCTAAAAAGAAAACGAAACAAGAACACTCTCAGACCTATTTTACAAACAGGTTGCCACAGATTGAACATAGTTGACAGAAATTAAGTCATCTTCCTAGCATAATGGCAAAAAATCCCCAAAGATTCTCTTTCCGGTTTAGCCCAAGCACTGTTTTCCAACTTTTGATCACAGTAGGCTTACTTTAATGTATACACATAAATTTTGCACAAAAAATCCAAAATAGACGAACAGCTCATTTCCTGATAATATGTTTCCTAAATTTTGTAATTAAATTTATTTAATTTAAAAGAAGTATTATTTTTAAAAAAAGTCTACAATTAAAAAACAATTACAAATTCACTCATTCTATAGTATTTTTTTTAAAATTATGATGTGTTTGTAGAACAAACATAAATTAAGAAACCGCCATTTGATCATTTTTAGTACAATTAGTGACAAAAAACCCCAAGCACTTCTAACCATACGAATAACGGCATAGGTCATAATGCTAAAATCTGCCGATCAACTGCTACTTCGATAAAGAACAAAACCAAATGTTCACTGAATTACTACGATTACAAAGTCTTTGATATTTAAGAATTTTAAATGGTTGAATCAGATATATTTTACATACATGGCAGTGAGGGGTTACGACTGAAATGGAACCAATTTCTCACTTGACAGCCTATCCTATACATTCTGCATGATGTTTACGTTTTTGTGCATGGCAGTGAGGGTTACGACTGAAATGGAACAAGTCTCTCATTTTGGCGGCCTATTTATTCTGCATGTTTACGTTTTTGTGCATACGCCGAGCGAGTTACAGTTGTATTTATTGTTCACGGGCAGAGAGAAACAAAAAATCAACGTTACCATTAATATTTAATGAACATAAATAAAGTAAGATTGTTAAGGTCTTAAAATCCGAGGAATGGACTCTGAACCCTATATCCTTCCCGAAAGTAAAACACGCCTCCACGCAAACTTCAGCCTCATAGCCCCTATCTCTATGGCCGTGAATCAAGGAATGCCCCAGAGTCGGGCTGACTTGACTCCCCTCAATGTACGTCATAAGAGGGTAAAGGACATCTAATTGCAGAATTTCCGTTTTTTAAACTCTTTTCCTCATATACATGGGTGGAGGGGGCGCCTCAGGGATCGTGTCCTTCATGTCCGTCCCTGGGGATAACACACCCTTGCCTACTTTTAAGTTCCTAATTCTCCCTGTGAGACTGTGAATCAAACAAATAAAAAAGAACTCCTTTCCAGCTTTTTATTAGAGAGTTACGGTTCCTGTTTTAACAAACAGCATGCTCTCATTTGCAATTGACAGTTGTTTTCATTTCTAAGCAGGGAAACCAGAACAACCCCAGACCTCCCCCCCCCCCACCGGTCAGTCAATCAACAAGGACAAGCAAATGACATGTTTATGATTTATAGTCACAGCATATCTCCTGTGCTACTTCGTAAAGTTCGAGGTAAGTGACATATTAATGATTATGTAGTTAAATTCTTCTGTAATGGTAGATACAAGGAACGATGTCAAGTTTTACATGTATAGAAAACCAATGAATTCTGATAGTTTGGTTTTCGACGCGTGATAGATGTGTTTTCTCTCTTCACATTTATTGATGTGTTATTGCCAGTGATCCCAACAGGAATGTTTGTGTTTTTTTAAGTACTGTCCTGTCTAAATAGGAAAAAGTGTCAACGTATTTTATATTTCTGGAACAAACCCGACTGGATAACCGAAAAACAATTCTTTATTGTCTCCATTTGCGAGTAGCAAGCACGTAATCTGCAAACTGCGCAGCTGTTGACAATGGAATGGGCCAATTCGCTCCTAATGAGAGCATAGACCTTTCTGACGCCTGCTTTCATTCTCTTGTTCGTAGAATAGAATTGTTGCATTAATCTTTTTTTTTTTCCAGACGCTTGTTGTTTAAGCCATGTATCTTCAGTAATAGACTATTTTCTTGATCATCGACAAGACAGCAGGACAAGCCAGTAATAAATAGCTATCAAATATATTTTCAGTTCGTCTCTTCTCTCTGTCAGCTGTTTGTCTCTTTTTGACGTGAGATCTGTTTACAGTTTACTTCAATATATAAATCATATTTCAGAAGTGTTCAAAGATACACATTATTTCTCAATCAATTTATGTATCACGAAAGCCGGGTTTCAGGCTAACCATTTCTAACGCAAGGTAAGTCTCGGGATATGCAGAATCCAGGCTATCAGGTAAATGACGAAGGTAAATCAGATCTCTTTCAAGTTAGGTGTCATGCAGTTGACTCAGAAAAATCAGATCGCAGGGAAAGCTAGGTATGAGATTATCCAATACTCAAGGGAGATAAATCTCAGGGTATCCAGGTACCAGACAAATAATGTTTAAGATAAGAGGTCTCAGGCCATTTGACTTAATTATGCTGGTTTCAGTCTTTCAGACAATTAAATGTGAGACTTTCTAGGTCTCAGGCTATCCAGGTCTCAGATACATTTATTTCAAGGTATTTAAATCTCAGACAAAATGAATATTGCCTTAGTCAGATTTCAAGCAAGCAAGGTAGAACTTATGTGTCAGTAAATCAGATCTCATTGAAGTCGGAGCGCATTCTATTCAGATCTAAGATATAAACTAGATTTTAGGCAAGTATTATGTCACTATCCATGTCTCTGGTTATTCAAGATTAGGTGACTCTAGGCTGGTATTATGTCACTATCCATGTCTCTGGTTATTCAAGATTAGGTAACTCTAGGCTGGTAGTTTTCAGTGGTCAAGCACGTTGCAACTTCACGTCATGTATTAGATTATTCATGACTCAAAGGTCAAAGGCAGTAAAGGCTTCTGACAAGCCCTTTCGTATAAAGGTTTATATCTCACGTTATCCATGTCTCAAGTAAGTCAGCATGAGGACTTTTCTAAGTCCAGTTAAAGATATATCTCACGTTATCCATGTCTCAAGTAAGTCAGCATGAGGACTTTTCTAAGTCCAGTTAAAGATATATCACACGTTATCCAAGTCTCAAGTAAGTCATTATAGGGACTTTTAAGTCCACTGAAATGTATATCTCACGTCATCCATGTCTTATGCAAGTCATTTTGGGGACTCTATCAGTTTCAAGCTATCCTGTAGCCACGATTTTCTAGGTCTCAAAGAAATCAGATGTATGTCTTCCATTCCTCAAGCATAGCAGATCTAAAGGTATTCCAGGTCTCAATTTTCGGGCTGACTCGTGCAATTAAGTTCTCAGTTTTCGGACTGACACTGAGGTCTCAAGCTAATCATTTATTGGGTTATCCAGTTCACAAGCAAGTTATATTTGTGGCTTTCTAGATCTCAAACAATATCTCAGGCAAGCGTTCAAAAGAAAAAGCGCGGAGAGTCTAAGCAAAATGTAAAAGTAAGAATAAGAGAAAACTAAACAAGACCCTCTCACAGCATTTGACAACTACACACTACTAGATATTTTAGGTCACATGCACAAACTTTCCTGAGCATCATCTCAGAGCAGAAGTAATCGGAAATACAGCACGAGCCTTCCGACCTTGTTCTATGGTCTTCTGCCCTCCGGGACACGTGACATAGGCTTTCAAATTGCTTTCTAAATCGAAGTCAAGTCATATTTGCATTTCCTTTGAGAAAGCATGATGCAGTTTCGCGGAAGAGTGCTTGCAGGCGATCTGGCGCTAATTGTAAATTTGTCTAGGAAATATGAGTGTCAGAGTTCCAAGAATTCTCTGTCGCGGACAGTCCGTGCCGACGGAATCGCACAATAGCGTTTGAAGAGAGAAAATATCTGGGGACGCAAGAATCAATAAACAGATACGCGCGCACTGAAGACAAATGGGGCGTGTTTACTGCTATGACGCTAAAAGAATTAAATTCGCGCTTACATTTATTACATAAGTCCACTTTGTTTGTTTGTTTATGTCTTGTTTAATCAGTTATTTATTAATGCCTGCTATAGTAGATGTTACGCTATTTTTAGGCTAAATAGTTGTTTCGTCAAAATGGCATTATGCCATGGTATAATACCATGCAGTTGTTGCACTAGTTCGGTATTATGTTGTTTTAGATATTATGCCATGTACTTGTTGCGCCAGTTAGGTATAATACTAATTATCTGCTTTACAGTAGTTTTTGTTGTTCCAGTTATTGATAATTTTTAACATTTATTATTAACTTAAAATGATTCATTTATAAGCAATCAGAAATTCTTTTAAAGAGCAATAAGAAAGAAGTTGGAAACATTGTCCAAACAAACACGAGGGCAGCAGGAAGATAAATTACTTTTACAGATTTGTGAGACAGAGAGAGTGAGAGAGTGAAAGAAAATAAACTGGAGTGGGAGAGAGAGTGAAAGACAGGACAAAAAACCGGGAAACTAAGAACGAGGGAGAGAGAAAATACAGTACAGAAACTGAGACAGTAAAACAAAAATACAGAGATTTAAAATAAAATGATAGAAATGGGGAAAATAAGAGAAAGAGAAGAAGAAAAAGAAAGGGAAAGAAAGAGAGAGAACGTAAAGAAAACTAGAAAGGAAGAAGAGAGAGATAACTATAGTTAGAGGGAAAGAGTAGAATAAGGAGAGAAGGGAAAGATAGACTGAAAGAATAGAAAACGGGGAGAGAGAAAAAAATTAGAAAGAGTAAAAAAGGAAGAGAGAGAAAAAGCTAGAAAAATAGAAAAGGGAGAGAGAGGAAAATATAAACTGAAAGAATAGAAGAGGAAGAGAGAGAAAAGGAAGAGAAACACTGCGAGACATTTTGTAAAAAGAAGAGATGAAAGATGAGACAGAGTGAAAGATGGGGAAAGAGTGAGAGAAAAGAGCTAAAAAGGGAGAAAGGCACTAAAGAGATCAAAATAGGAGAAAAGGGACTGAGAGAATGAAAGAGAGAGAGAAAAATTGCCGTGTTGTAGAATAGGGGAGAGAGAAAAAAGTAGACAAGAATGAGAGAGAGAGAGAGAAGTAGATAAGAATGAGAGAGAGAGAGAGAGAGAAAGAAGACAAGAATGAGAGAGAGGTATGAGTGACAGAAGAAGAGCTATGGGACAAAGCGACACACACACACACAAAAAAGCGCTGAGAGAGAAAATAATTTGATTCACGTTTACAAGAAAAAGTGAACATTATAATTTACATGCTCAGATATAAGGACTGACACTAATGCATCTTTTTTTCCCACAAGTTAGAACAATCTGTTTTGTGAAGTTATTTATTTTATTGCTTTGAAACTTTAGGACAAAAACAAGACTATTAAGCAAAGAGCACAAGTTCAAGAAAAATATGCTGATTGACCCTTTTTTCCTTTTGCTTCAGGCAACATAACTCAAGTCCAGTTAAAAAGGCAATAAAGCTATTGTCTGCCTTTCATGACAGGACTTCTTCAACACCCAATTCAAGTGATTAAACAATAGAATTATCTACAGCAGTTAATCTGTTGATCTCAGCCCATTGGATGGTTTCCTTCTAGTAAATCATAACCATGGATAATAAAACTACTCATCCAGTTGGAGCTGGTTTGCATTGCATCAGCAATTTCTATCATATTCTCAACCCAAGTTGTTTACTCCAGCTCTTGACATTTACAAAAATACCATCATAAGAAGTGCCCAATGGCGGGTCACTATGACAATTTATATAACAATTAAGTTTAGAAATAGGGATAGGCAAATTCATTCTGCCACACATTCTAGTCTGGCTCCTAGCAGAAAGTGCTATAATCATTCTAGTCTGGCTCCTAGCAGAAAGTGCTTTAATATTTCTAGTCTGGTTCTGAACAGAACGTGCTATAGTCCTTCTACTCTGGCTCTCAGCAGAAAGTGCTAGTGGCATTGACACACTGACATATATCCTAGAAAAAAAGTTTAAACGAGTTTCAGAGCTCGGTACGAAATGAGTTTATAAACTCTTATTTTCATCGACTACAAAACTTATTGTCTTATCTACCTTTTCTCTATATTGTATTTTATATTTTTTTTGGTTTCCTTGAGTCAGCCGTTCGTCGGTGTTCCAGTCAAATGACTGAAAATAATTTCTTCTTTACACAATTTCTGTTTTCTTTCCTCTTTTACCCATTTAAGTTTCTTCCCATTCAACCCCACCCTTAGCCTCACCTCACACACACACCACCACAAACACACTTTAAAAAAAATTCTTCTGTACTGGTTTGCGACTCAACTTGACGAAATTCGAGTTGACAAACAAGATTTATATTCGAAATCTTATTAATGGTGAAATGTATTTGCGAAACATCTTTTCTAATTTAATTATTATTTTGTTGTCTACTATGTCTATTTATCAACCACAATAATAACTAATTGCTAATATACACAAGTCAATTTTGTTTTTGCCTTGAATTATAACATTATATTTTATTACGGAATTTTTAAAGTGCAAATTTTGCACACCTTTACCTTAGAAAATTGTCTTTAGGTGCTTGCTTTTAATCCAAGCACCATTCAAAAACAGGTATACACCGCAAGCACCAAACTCACATACAGAGAACTCACGTCCATACACACACACAAACACAGGCACAGACATACAAACACACATACACCCACACACTAAATACAAATCAACCTGAACGAAAATGATCGTTCTTTGGACATAATCCAGAAAGTGAGTTTAACTTCAGATAAACATTGCGTTCCGTCAGGCACGTTATTAACGGGGCACTGGGATTTTTGCGCAAAATATGAAAGTAAACATAATATTATTTCGTTATAAAAATGAACAGAAGCACATAATCTTTTACAGCAACCTGATTAATTATTTCTAATGTGACTTTGTTGTTGTTGTTGTCACTCCTAGTTTCAGTCAAAAGAAATATAACAAAGGTTGGCAATTCAAAACGTAAATAATTGAATTGCATCGTTTGATACATAAAATACGCCCCGAAAAATTTACCTCTTACATGAGTGCTGTCGAAAGGGGAGTAGTTGGGGGTGGAGGGAGAGTGGGAGTGTTTGGGGTTCGGGGGTTGGTTGAAGAGTGAAATGAGACTGTGGCTTGCTTGCCTGGAAGTATTACGTGGGCGTGTCAGTCTGTACGTACCTCGCAAAACAGTGCTTGTCGATAAGGAGAGGAAGAAAAAAGGAGAGACTGATTTCAGATTGAAGGAAAGAGAAGAAAGAAAAAGGAGGGAACGCAGGAAGGAGAGGAAGAAAAGGTAGAGACTGATTTCAGATTGAAGGAAAGAGAAGAAAGAAAAAGGAGGGAACGCAGGAAAGAGAGAAAGAGAAACGTGGGGTGAGAGGGAGCCCTTCCTAGAAATGAGATAGACTTACAAAGTCATTAACAGGAAGGGAGAGGAAGGATTAGGTCAGGAAGGGAGAGGAAGGATCAGGTCAGGAAGGGAGAGGAAGGATTAGGACAGGAAGGGAGAGGAAGGATTAGGACAGGAAGGGAGAGGAAGGAATAGGACAGGAAGGGAGAGGAAGGATTAGGACAGGAAGGGAGAGGAAGGATTAGGGATTAGGACAGGAAGGGAGAGGAAGGATTAGGACAGGAAGGGAGAGGAAGGATGAGGTCAGAGAGACGGAGGACGTGAAAGGAGAAAGAGAGAACTTCGCGTATCTTTGTAAATCATTTTGAACGCATCTTTACCATTAAATGCACTTTGCAATCCTAATTATGTCTAATTATGTTAGTCTAATTAGTGAACCTACATTTTCGCTCTAACGGTTGAGTTTAGCAAGTGAAATCTTTATATTTTAAATAGCAGTTGAGTTTATCAAGTGAAATCTTTGCATTTTAAATAGCAGTTGAGTTTATCAAGTTAAATCTTTGTATTTTAAATAGCAGTTGAGTTTCGCAAGTGAAAACTTTGTATTTTAAATATTAGTTGAGTTTAGCAAGTGAAATCTATGTATTTTAAATAACTGCATTATGTGGGACTCACCACCACCATATCATTATTATAATCATCATCATTTTTATTGTTTTGACTATCATCATTTTATTAATTTCATCAGCATCAGTAGTTGTAGTACAAACTAATTTTCTTTGGAAAACACATCACTTATATGTTCGCGATTTTCTTTGTTTAGCCATTGGACAGCGGTATAAAGCTATCAAGTACAGAGAGACTGTTTCTCTTTCAGCCATTGGACAGTGGTATAAAGCTATCAAGTACAGAGAAACTTTCTCTTTCAGCCATTGGACAGTGGTATAAAGCTATCAAGTACAGAGAAACTGTTTCTCTTTCAGCCATTGGACAGTGGTATAAAGCTATCAAGTACAGAGAAACTGTTTCTCTTTCAGCCATTGGACAGTGGTATAAAGCTATCAAGTACAGAGCTGTTTCTCTTTCAGCCATTGGACAGTGGTATAAAGCTATCAAGTACAGAGCTGTTTCTCTTTCAGCCATTGGACAGTGGTATAAAGCTATCAAGTACAGAGAAACTGTTTCTCTTTCAGCCATTGGACAGTGGTATAAAGCTATCAAGTACAGAGAAACTGTTTCTCTTTCAGCCATTGGACAGTGGTATAAAGCTATCAAGTACACAGAGACTGTTTCTCTTTCAGCCATTGGATAGTGGTATAAAGCTATCACAGCCACCTACTCTCTTTCTCTTTCAACCATTGGACAGCAGTTTAAGGTTACCCGAGCCAGCGACTGTTTCTCTTTCAGCATTAGAAACCGGTATAAAGCTATCACAGCCAGCGACTCTGTTTGTCTTTCAGCATTGGACAGCAGTATAAAGCTATCACAGCCAGCGAGACTTGTCAGTGGCAATCAGTCACACCAGGGTTCAGCAACGATAACAGGAAAATCCCTCATACCAACCTCTCACGCAGGCGCACTGCATTTTCAGGATATCGATGAAGAGCGCCACCGCCAGGTAACGACCAGCTAGCATCGACCCAAGGCTTCGTCACTCTTTTTTTTTTTTTTAACGCTTCAAAGTTCGCTAGCTTCCACCACGACCAGACGTCTGCGACAGTTCCAATAAAATCAATCAGAGTTACCCAGAGGCTGTTACTTAACTTCCGTCGACAAGCATCTCGTCCAAAGATGAGCTGTTTGTTCACACGGGTCAAATGTTGTGCCAAAAAAGTAATGGCATCAAACTTGTTTGAAGACTAAGACAGAAAAAGTGAAAGAATAATGGCGTCAAACTTGTTTTAAGATTAAGACAGAAAAGTGAAAGAATAATGGCGTCAAACTTGTTTGAAGATTAAGACAGAAAAAGTGAAAGAATAATGGCGTCAAACTTGTTTGAAGATTAAGACAGAAAAAGTGAAAGCGAGAAAAGAGATGTAAACAAATTTAAAAGGAAAAAAGAAACGTTGACACTCTGCAGATTTTGTGGTCATTGTTTCGACTAACACTCTCTACCAGTTGAAAATCTGAAGTTGGAAAAAAAAAGAAGACAGCAAGAAAAGAAAAATTATAAAAAGTAATAATGAAAGTCATATCGACTGAACTGACGAATTAAAATGACTGAAACAAACTTTACAAAAAAGTAAAGAAAATCCGAACAAGATCTAAAACAAAACATAACGAGAGAAGAAAAAAAAACCCAAAGAATAAATGTTTTTTTTGAACGTGCAGCTGAATGTACGTATATTGGACGACGTCAAGCGAGGATTCAGTTTCAATCGATCATTACCACAGGACGAGGTTGTTTCCAGAGTGTTAGTCTTCACAACTTAATTTCCCCACATCCACTCTTGACGAGGAGTTTTCTCTAAGCTACCAAGATGGGAAAAGTTAGAACTCTGGAAGTGATATTAAGCAACCAATCGGCAGTGTACTTCGCAGGTCAAATGGTTCATGGACACATAAACCTGGAACTGAGCAAAGACCTCAAAATGAGAGGTAAGTTATCTATCTAATTCCATCCATCCATCCATCCATCCATCCATCCATCTATCTATCTATATGTCTGTCTGTGTGTTTTTCAAGGATTTTGTCTGTAAATACTGTAACAGACATGATTAAGGAAATATTAATATTTTCTTAAATGCCTACATATAATTTGCTTAAAGAAATAAGCTTTAGGCATTATTTATGTAATTGAGGGAGTTTTAATGACAATAAAATCGATGACAGATATTCAGAATTAAAAACAATGATTTCGAGTAGAAGTGATGAATTCACTGAGTGAAAGCAAGGTAAGTAGGCGTTCTATTACGTCATGTTATCCGTGAGTGAGTGGACTACAATGATGGGTGTACCAGGTCTGATGTATGTTGATTCTGGATCAAATCAGCATGGCGTAACTGTCATCTATCAAGCTTACGATGGGTGGATGACTTTAGTCACTGTTTGCAATGGAACTTCAGTAGATATGTGCAAAAGTAGGTAACACAGGCGTAGCAGGCTGGGGATGGGGTGGGGAGAGGAGGGGGGAGGCTAAGTGGAAGCCACTACTGTTACGGTTTCTTAGCATCCGAGACCAAGCCTAACAGTAAGGTGAAAGGTGCTTTGTTAAAATTTGCGATATACGCATGCCACATTGGTCAGGTATTCACTTGAACATTAACTTGTGGTCATGAGATAACATGGGTCAGGTATTCACTTGAACATTAACTTGTGGTCATGAGACAACATGGGTCAGGTATTCACTTGAACATTAACTTGTGGTCATGAGATAACATGGGTCAGGTATTCACTTGAACATTAACTTGTGGTCATGAGATAACATGGGTCAGGTATTCACTTGAACATTAACTTGTGGTCATGAGACAACATGGGTCAACTGTTATTCAAAGTCTTTATGTTTTGCAGACTCTCTAAGATTCAAAGTTGGTTTGAGTTAAATTAGTAAACTTCAATGATAGAAGTATGACTAAAATCCTTAACCATTCACTGACCAGTAAGATTATAACCACATGCGTCTTTTACCAAACAAGTAGCCATGACCGCCAGAATAGGCTACCAAACAAGTAGCCATGACCGTTAGAATAGATTACCAAACAAGTAGCCATGACCGTTAGAATAGACTACCAAGCAAGTAGCCATGACCGTTAGAATAGACTACCAAGCAAGTAGCCATGACCGTTAGAATAGACTACCAAAGCAAGTAGCCATGACCGTTAGAATAGACTACCAAGCACGTAGCCATGACCGTTAGAATAGACTACCAAGCAAGTAGCCATGACCGTTAGAATAGACTACCAAGCAAGTAGCCATTACCGTTAGAATAGACTATCAGACAAGTAACCATGACTGTCAAAATAGACTACTACATAAGTAGAGTAGACTACCAAACAAGTAGCCATGAATAAATAATTCGTACATTCTTGGAAGTAGTCCCATTGTAAGACAATCTGCTCTGACCACAAGTCATTCCCAGTACATTCGGAATATTCTCATTGTTATATCTGAGTGATGAAACAGTCTGTAATCTCTCTTGCAATAACATTTAATGGCACGTACTAATGCTCATTTACTTAACGTGTTTAATGAAATGTCATGGGAACACAAGATGCTAGAAAATATTATCCAGTGGCAGCCAGCGTCGTTGCGCGTTCCCAGAGATTTCAGGAACGAGGACGGTCATCAGATGGAAATGCATTATTTGCCTGAATATTTATGCCGACATCGATAGATAATTTTCAGAACTAGCATTCTCTCATCCATCTCCGCACGAAGACCAAGGGAATTTTGTTCATTCTCAAGTGACAAATAGAAGAAGCTGTCTTGTGCTATGGAGGCCAGAGTGACTGCCGACACTGTCGTATGATCCTGGCCTGTGTGACCTGCTGCCCTTTTGACTTGCTGGAGGATCCTTTTCTTCATTTGACACACCACCAAGAAAATGGCAAATGTTGATTAGACTGTATATATCAATGTACGTGACCTAGAGAGAGCCGTGTATGTGTATATCAATGTATCAAAGCCACGTCTTCTTGTAAAGCACATGGCATAGACAGGGACTTGTGTTCGTGTGTATATCTATGTACATGGCATAGACGGGGACTTGTGTTCGTGTGTATATCTATGTACATGGCATAGACGGGGACTTGTGTTCGTGTGTATATCTATGTACATGGCATAGACAGGGACTTGTGTTCGTGTGTATATCTATATACATGGCATAGACAGGGACTTGTGTTCGTGTGTATATCTATGTACATGGCATAGACAGGGACTTGTGTTCGTGTGTATATCTATGTACATGGCATAGACAGGGACTTGTGTTCGTGTGTATATCTATGTACATGGCATAGACAGGGACTTGTGTTCGTGTGTATATTAATAAACGTGGTGTTCAAATGGTCACGTGAGCAATTGCTTGTGTCAAATTGCCGTCCTTGAGGATAAACCACAGCTAATGCTTGTATCATCTTGAGCGGAAAAATGTCATGCTATTTTATCCATGTTCCCTGTGATGTTGTTATTGTTGTAAAATTGTCTAATTGATTAGATTTGTAAAATTAATTGATTTGATTAATACATAGACATATGTGTGTATGTGCGTACGTGTGTGCGACCTTGCGCGCGCTAAACAAGCTAAATAATTTAGTGTAATTAATTTATGTTAGATTTGTAAATGATCTATGTTTGATTTTTTTAAAATCTTGTTTGTGAAATAGGAATATCAGTAATGGGTACACGACTCAAAACTGTCTCTAGTTTTATGCTTAGTTATGAAACAAGATGAAATGACCCCATTGTTTGAAGATTTGTTATTTTTTCTATTTTTTGTACAAGATGAAATGACCCCATTGTTTGAAGATTTGTTATTTTTTCTATTTTTTGTACAAGATGAAATGACCCCATTGTTTGAAGATTTGTTATTTTTTC
This sequence comes from Sinotaia quadrata, assembly GCA_028829895.1. Taxonomy (NCBI): domain Eukaryota; kingdom Metazoa; phylum Mollusca; class Gastropoda; order Architaenioglossa; family Viviparidae; genus Sinotaia; species Sinotaia quadrata. Next base: position 45,804,834 of record CM054177.1, on the reverse strand, counting down.
TATTTTTTGTACAAGATGAAATGACCCCATTGTTTGAAGATTTGTTATTTTTTCTATTTTTTGTACACTCGAAAAGTGAATGATGAGTGCGTGTATGGTAATTATGTACACTGAGGCTTTGAACTGTGTCTCACACTGAGGCTTTGAACTGTGTCTCACACTGAGGCTTTGAACTGTGTCTCTCACTGAGGCTTGAACTGTCTCACATTGTGGCTTTAAATTGTCTCACACTGAGGCTTGAATTGTCTCACACTGAGGCTTTGAACTGTGTCTCTCACTGAGGCTTTAAACTGTGTCTCGCACTGAGGCTTTGAACTGTGTCTCTCACTGAGGCTTGAACTGTCTCGCATTGTGGCTTTAAACTGTCTCACACTGAGGCTTAACTGTCTCACACTGAGGCTTTGAACTGTCTCGCACTGAGGTTTGAACTGTGTTTCGCACTGAGGCTTGAACAGTGTCTCACACTGAGGCTTGAACTGTGCCTTTTACACGTGTGTGTAAACATACAAGTACTTACCCTCAAATATCATTACATTGATATTCAATAAACAGCTTCTTGTTTTATTCTTGTTTTGTTCTCAAACATGCTATTATTAACATATGGTGAGTCTTTGTATCTCCATGGAGTGTATACAAATGTACGAATGAAGGGATTTAAATCCTACATTGTGAGATTTTTTAGCTGCCTCAGCGCAAAGTGGATACCCTAATTAATTAACTCCAAGAATAATTACTGTTGGACTCTAAAGAGAGACATTCCTACTGCTGAGCATTCTAGAAGTTCGAAGAGACGGAAGTTCATGCCTTGAATTTTGAACAATGATGACCTAATATTGAATTTATATGTACTTACCGTAATCAATGCCTACTATTCAATGTACACTAATCAACTTTTGTAACATTTAATAAATGAATTGTGTTAGAAATTTTTTTAAAATTTAAATTAATTTTTTTTTAATTTAAAAACCTATTAACAAAAATTGCCTAATAATGTTACAAATATGTAATCGATTTAGCTACAAGATCGGATTTTTTTAAAACCTGACCTGATTTTTAAAAAATGGATGTCATTTTTAAATTTAGCAGTGCAAGATTGTTCTAAATCATTTGAAAAAAATTCAGACAACTTACACATTTTTTTGTGTGTGACGCAGTGTAATAAATCTATGAGAAGAAGGCTAGCTAACCTGATATAGATGGGAGTAACTAGCATGATAATAGTTAATATATTCTCTTCGTTGCTTAATGAATCGACAAAAAACGCGAGTGTACGCAGAGAAACAATAACTTTCACACATTTATATCGACAGTCTATCTACACAAATATAGTACACGAGAACTACAGTTTACAAAGCGTTTCTGGCATGGTTAAAGACAGTTTACAAAGCGTTTCTGGCGTGGTTAAAGAGTTTACAAAGCGTTTCTGGCATGGTTAAGACAGTTTACAAAGCGTTTCTGGCATGTTTAAAGACAGTTTACAAAGTGTTTCTGGCATGGTTGGGTAAAGACAGTTTCATATTTAGTTTTTTGTTTACCATACATTGATCTTTTATTTAATTGGACAAGTGTTTTGCTGTTTGATATTTCATGAAAGCACGCGCGGGCGGGCGCACGCACTCACTCACACACACTGACACTCATGCATAAATCTGATATATCCATACACACATACGCACACACTAATGCACGCACACACAATTTCACACACATTAAATATTAAAATCTCATCCAAGAAGAGTTAACTAAGTTTGTTAAGTGAATTACTCCCCGGTAAAAGAAACACATTTGTTTCCCACCTGTGCTCTTTCCCGTGAAACAATAGTTCTTCAAATAACGCACTTTTGTCTTAAATATTGCGACAGTTTTTCAAATAACGCACTTTTGTCTTACATATTGCGACAGTTCTTCAAATAACGCACTTTTGTCTTAAATATTGCGACAGTTTTTCAAATAACGCACTTTTGTCTTACATATTGCGACAGTTCTTCAAATAACGCATTTTTGTCTTACATATTGCGACAGTTCTTCAAATAACGCACTTTTATCTTAAATATTGCGATAGTTCTTCAAATAACACAGTTTTGTCGTAAACATCGCGACAGCTCTTCAAATAACGCACTTTTATCTTACATATTGCGACAGTTCTTCAAATAACACAGTTTTGTCGTAAACATCGCGACAGCTCTTCAAATAACGTACTTTTATCGTAAACATTGCAATAGTTCCTCAAATAATGCACTTTGTCTTAAATATTCCGACATTTCCTCAAAATACACTTTTATATTAAATATTGCTACAATTTATCAAATAAAGCACTTCTTAGCGTAATCGTTGCAATAGTTCCAAAATAACGACCTTTACCTTAAACATTGCGACAGTTTCTGAAATAAAACTGTTTTACTTTATTAAAACATAGTGAATTTCTGAATGGCTGCACTGCTTAACTGAAACATTGGGACAACTTCTGAAATATGCACTTTTTATCTTAGCCATTCCAAAGGTTTATGAAATAATTTACTTTTACCTTTGCCACTGCGACAGTTTGTGAAATACTGTACTTTTACCTTTGACACTGCGACAGTTTGTGAAATACTGTATTTTTACCTTTGACACTGCGACAGTTTGTGAAATACTGTACTTTTACCTTTGACACTGCGACAGTTTGTGAAATACTGTACTTTTACCTTTGACACTGCGACAGTTTGTGAAATACTGTATTTTTACCTTTGACACTGCGACAGTTTGTGAAATACTGTACTTTTACCTTTGACACTGCGACAGTTTGTGAAATACTGTACTTTTACCTTTGACACTGCGACAGTTTGTGAAATATTTTACTTTTACCTTTGACACTGCGACAGTTTGTGAAATACTGTACTTTTAATCTTGAACATTGCAATGTCTGAAATAATGCATTTTGTATCTTAAATGTTTCGACATTTTCTCAAATGTTGCACTTTTTACTTTAAACATTGTGACAATCTTTCAAATGTATAATTAGCTTAAAAGAAACATTGTGTTAGTCACCAAGGTGTACTTTTAGTTTAAAACAAATTATTGGTGTCAATCACTAAATCATTGTGGCAGTGTCCCAATCATTGTGTCAGACACCCAACAATTGTGTCAGTCAGCCCATTCATTGTGTTAGTCACCCATTCATTGTGTCAGTCCGCCCAATCATCGTGTCAGTCACCCAATCACTGAGTTATTCACTCAGTCATTGTGTCAGTCACCCAATCACTGAGTTATTCACTCAGTCATTGTGTCAGTCAGCCCAATCATTGTGTCAGTCACCCAATCACTGAGTTATTCACTCAATCATTGTGTCAGTCACCCAATCACTGGGTTATTCACTCAATCATTTGTGTCAGTCACCCAATCACTGAGTTATTCACTCAATCATTGTATCAGTAAGCCCAATCATTGTGGTTAGTCACCCAGGTGCACTTTAATTTTTTTTTAATTATTGTGTCAGTTGTCCGTCTCTTCAAAGAACTTTATGCTAAAACAAACAGCTTATTTCTGACTTCCAAAGAAAACATACTTTAAAGCGGTATTCTTTTGACTTAACAAAGAAAATATATTTTCAACTGGTTTGTTTCTGACTTACAAAGAAAACAATTTTCCAACTGATTTATTTCTGACTTATAAAGAAAACATATTTTAAAGAGGTTTTGCCCACCTACTGCAGGAAATGTCAGCAGTGATTAAACTATAGATAACGTAACCCAAGTGTCAGCACAGCTTCTGTTACAGAACTACACGTTGTCTGTTGATTAGTCATTATCACAGAACTACACGTTATCTATAGTTTAATCATTATCACAGAACTACACGTTATCTATAGTTTAATCATTATCACAGACCTACATGTTATCTATAGTTTAATCATTATCACAGAACTGCATGTTATCTATAGTTTAATCATTATCACAGAACTGCATTTATCTATAGTTTAATCATTATCACAGAACTGCATGTTATCTATAGTTTAATCACTGCTGGCGTCCCCTGCAATAGGTAGGCTACCGATGTACTGACACTTGGGTTACTTCATTTTGTTACGATGTCTCACATTTTCGGTATTAACACTGATGCAACCAAGCAACCGATTGAAGAGCGGTTTTGTCTCACATTTCCGGTATTAAATTTCATATAAAGGTGGCGGCGTTGTACGGTAATAAACACTGATGCAGCCAAGCCGAGCAAACATCAGCATTGTGCGGTATTATATATTGATGTAACTCAGCAACCGAGCAAACATCAGCATTGTGCGGTATTATATATTGATGTAACTCGACAACCGAGCAAACATTGGCATTGTTTCACGTTGGCGGTACTAAACACTGATGCTACCAAGTGAACGATGGAACACCGGCGTTGTGTCAATAACACAGCGCTAAGGACTGCTACTACAGATAATAGCTAACTTCTGCTGTTTACTCAGGCAATGAATTCCACCAGAGTTTCCAGATTTGTAGCTGCCTGTGTATCGATATGACTAATACGTTGCCTCTGGACACAGGCCGTTGCCGCACAAGTCTGGTCAGTTTCCTATCAGGCAGCTATTATTGAAAGTAATTAGATTGTGTCGTGCACGGAATTGCTAACGAAGCGCCTAGTCAAGCATTGGTGTGTGATTACAGGCTGCCTTTAGGCACCTGGTGCGCTCGTGCCAAGGGATCGGGTTTCTCGGTGCGGTACGGACTCAAGGCCCGGACTTAATGAAATAACTCTGATTGTATATAGGCACAAGGACGCATGTACTAACACACACACATACACGAATGTAGAGACAGACACCCTCACAGGCTATTTAAATGTGTGTGTGTGTGTGTGTGTGTGTGTGTGTGTGTGTGTGTGTGTGTGTGTGTGCGTGTGTGTCAGCGTGTTTGTGTGAGTGTTTTAAATAGCTGGGACTTAGTGGGGTGCACTTTCCAATACGTTGTCAGTATTTTACACTGACTTTTTTTTTTTAGATTTGTAGCATAAGTCCTAGCTCTCCAACATGGAACAGGTAATTATTATTAGTACACACATACAGCCTAACTACAATTTAGTAGTACAATAGATTTAGTGACAGGTATTTAGTTATTTAGTTGTGGGCATTTTGGTGATTTAGTTGTACACTAGCAGGGATTTAGTTGTGGGCGTACAATGGATTTAGTGGTAGGCATGCTATCAAACCTGCAACAGCATCAAATGTCAAAGAAGGATTATAAAACAACAATTATTTATTTTTAATGGACTTATTTTTTACAGTTAAACTTAGGGTTTAAACACCCAAACAAGAATACTAGTTGTTCAAACGCCACCAGAAATATAGAGGAGAACACTATTCTTCCTCAGGCTAAAATATAATGGTAATTCTGGAGACTGCAGCTAGGAAAAAGGTCAGTGCCATGGCTTTAAGTCAGCCAAAATATAAATGCTCTTGGAAGGTGCAGAGTTGGCACTCGCTCGCGTGGTCTTGCACTTGTTTACACAGTTCCGAGCCTGCTCTCTGTCATCATCTGAAACCTCACTCCTTTGAATTAGTCTAATGAATATTGAAACTGAAGTTAGTGTGTTATTAGATTTGAATTAGTCTAATCGATATTTGAAACTAAATTTAGAGTGTTCCAGTCAGTGTATTAGATTTGAATTAGTCTAATCAATATTGAAACTAAACTTAGTGTGTTAAGTCAGTGTATTGGATTTGAATTAGTCTAATCAATATCGAAACTAAAGTTATTGTCTTAGGCCAGTATATTAGATTTGGATACAGGTCGCCAATGGCAATGTTCGAAAAAGACACACACACACACACACACACACACACACACACACACACGTTTTTGCTTTTCTTACTGTCCTAGCCTCAAGTCAGTCAATTGCTGACCCATGTTCCTAAGGATCAGCTTAAGATAAAATGCTTACCATGATTTGGAAATTAAGGAACTTTTAGACGTAGTAGCAAACGCGTTCCATTTCCTTATGACACTGGTTAGGAAATGTTTGCTTTCGAAGGGAACCCTATCCAACCCTCTGATGTTTCTCAGCAACGGAACTAAACAACAATCTTTTCACTTAAGCATCAGTACAATTCAATTATTCTCTAGTAAAAAGATGAGATCGTCTCCATTGGCCATCACAATATTTAACGGATTATTCAAGACACTTGTCTCTTTCCTATTCCATATTATACTTTAGCATTTACTCTGATGTTCAGTTTAGAATGGATCGTTTTGTCTCTTTCCTACTCCATATTATAGGCCTACTTTAGCATTTACTCTGATGTTCAGTTTAGAATGGATCGTTTTGTCTCTTTCCTACTCCATATTATAGGCCTACTTTAGCATTTACTCTGATGTTCAGTTTAGAATGGATCGTTTTGTCTCTTTCTTATTCCATATTATACTTTGCCTCTTGCTCTGAGGTTCAATCCTGTAAAACATACACTTGCATAGAAGTTAATCCTAATAAACAGTAGCAGCTATTTTCAAAACATTTAAAATAAATAGACACATATGTTTTCAGAGCATTATTTATTATAAATAGTCATAGCAGTTTTCAGAACATCATTTATTATAAATAGTCACAGCAATTTTCAGAACATTATTTATTATAAATATTTTTCACAGCAGTTTTCAGAACAACATTTAATATTTTAACATTTTAGGTTCAATCCTGTAAAACATACACTTGCATAGAAGTTAATCCTAATAAACAGTAGCATTTATTTTCAAAACATTTAAAATAAATAGACACATATGTTTTCAGAGCATTATTTATTATAATTAGTCACAGAAAGTTTTCAGTACATCATTTATTATAAATAGTCACAGCAATTTTCAGAACATTATTTATTATAAATATTTTTCACAGCAGTTTTCAGAACAACATTTAATATTTTAACATTTTAGGTTCAATCCTGTAAAACATACACTTGCATAGAAGTTAATCCTAATAAACAGTAGCATTTATTTTCAAAACATTTAAAATAAATAGACACATATGTTTTCAGATCATTATTTATTATAATTAGTCACAGAAAGTTTTCAGTACTTCTCTTATTATAATTAGTCATAGAAAGGTTTCAGTACATCATTTATTATAAATAGTCACAGAAAGTTTTCAGTACATACGCTTATGCACATCACACGTACCTAACAACATATAACTCAAACGCACGGACACAGAGCACGCACCCACAAACTCATAACAGGGATGCACAAGCACACAACACCTACGCACAGACATATACTAGCACAAAACAGGCACACGCACAGAATTAATGTGCACACTCAATATATCACGCATGCACGCGCACACAGACACAACTTTCATGCGCAGATATAACCCTTTAACAGGTACACAGATATAAAAGGATAATAAATAAGCTTCTGCAAGCAGTATTTAGCTCGTAGAAAATATGGGATGCTGACAGTTTTGCACTGGGGGAAAAGCCCAGTTTACGAGGTCAGTTGTTGGGAATGTATTTAATAATACTACCTCTTAAACCGCTTACCTGGCACGCTGTCTGCTGCTTTCTATCAACGACGCTCTTTAGCTCAAACTATTTTTTCCTCCTGATTATTTTTATTTTAAAAATCTTTTACATTTTTGCTCCTTCTTTGTCTTGATAGCATAAATAATATACTGTAGTATAATATAATGTAATCAATAGAATACAGTATAATATAAATAATTAGATTTATATTTATGATCCAAACTGTCCAATATCAACAGACGAAACACCCCGAAACACCCCGCGCAAGTTCTGGAGAGGAAGGAAGCTAATGTAACGCTAATGTAACCATCAATAACAACCATTTTCCCACACACACAAAAAGGTCACGACATATAAACGTTTCATGCCGGAGTTTGCTTGAGACACACACAATCGCTTTGATGTGACTTCATCAATAATTCGAAGTCTTAAGATAGAAAGCACGTCACGCCATCTGCATTTCACACGAGATCCAGGGAAACCGCGCGAAAAATAAAACAACCAGAGACGTGACGTGATCTATTTTCATACTCACCTTGGAGAAAAGTTGCTAGCCCGAGAGAAAATTCTTATTAATAAAGCTATGCCTAATCTGTCTGCTTTATTCATTTGTAACGTGTTGGGCTCTATTAGTCCCTAACCAAGATCTCGAATAGTTCTTTTGTTCAAGCTGTGTGCGCAATATGTATGCATGACTGCCTTCATTTTACTAACTTCTATAAACCAAAACCATTTAAAAATCTAAGTGATTCTAAGCTTGTAATGCGGTTATTTTAAGATACTTTATTTATGTCTAAACCCATTTATAAACCGACTTCAAATAATATTTACGTAGATACTTTATTTATGTCTAAACCCATTTATAAACCGACTTCAAATATTATTTACGCAGATACTTTTCAAGCTTGAGTGATTTGACTCTGGCCGTACACTTCAGGTCTAGGAAGAAATGGAGAAACGTTTACTTTTGACACGTTTCAAATTATGTTCCTAATGCTGCACTGTTTATCGCGCCAGCATTGGTTATTTATAACAATAAATATGCCATGCTCGACAAGGTTGAGAAACTGAGAAAAAAACTTTCTGAATATTTCCATAATTTCAGTGCTTTCCTGTTTTTAAAGCTTCAAAAATCCCATGCTCTATGCGAAAAGAAAGTTCAAAATTTGGGGGAAACTATTAGTGTAAAGATATTGATATCAAATAAGTAATAATAGAAAATCAGTACTATTGAGATATTGATACTAAAGAACTAATGACATAAAATTAGTAATGTTAAGGTATTGATCCTATCCCAAAATAATATATAATTAGTAATAAAAAGATACTGATACTAAAATAATAGGCCTAATAAAATACAATTAGTAGTGTAAAGATATTAATACTGAAGTAAGAATAATATACTTGTGCGGCATTTTCTAATGATCTGCGCGGCCGTGCACCTTAGAGGGAACATTGCAGTTGGCACCCTTGCCGGTTTCTATATGGGCCATTCTCAAACGTCTACCGTTATTTTGTCTTTCTTGAGGGACCGGTTCCTCATTGTACTTTCCCCTGGTCTCTGTAGCCGCATATGGCGGGAACCAGTCAATTCCTCACGTGATAGCTTTAGGCCTTGCAATAACGCGTTAAGACCAAGTGTGTTCAAATGTCGTTTTGGCAGACAGAACATCGCAGTATGTCTAAAAGTTAAAAATTATGAAAGATAATAATAATTCATAAAACAGTTAATTAAAAGTGGACGGCAATTGCTCCATCATACTCTCCATGCATTTAGAAATTATAACCAGCGTTACTTTTGTTTTTAATTCCATGTAACATATACATGTATGGCAATAAACATTTGTATGCATAGACACTGAGCAATAGACAAAGAAACATAGTCTATTATAGCAACTGTGTACATTTATTAATTGCTAATTTTTAAAAAACCAAATAATCTAGCAGCTACTGCCAGAAATTCATTTATCAAAAAGCAGGTTGCTGATTTTCATTCAATACATCAAACATCCGCTTGTTTTTCGACAGGGAACTGCATGCATTCTGTTCATTAAATGTGCGATTTACACTTTGTCAAAACCGTGCATTAAATGTGCGATTTACACTTTGTCAAAACCGTGCATTAAATGTGCGATTTACATTTTGTTTTTTTTTAACTGCTGCTGTCTCTTGGGAACTAATATAAAATCGTCCTTGAATTATCCAAAACTGTGACGTGTAAAATCGTCCTTGAATTATCCAAAACTGTGACGTGTAAAATCGTCCTTGAATTATCCAATACTGTGACGCGTAAAATCGTCCTTGTTTCAAGTTTTCCTCGTACGCTGCCTACGTTCAAGGTCTTCATCAGGTCTTATTTGAACACAACAGGTCGTATTGGACACATCAGGTCTTATTGGACACATCAGGTCGTATTGGACACATCAGGTCGTATTGGACACATCAGGTCGTATTGGACACATCAGGTCGTATTGGACACATCAGGTCTTATTGGACACATCAGGTCTTATTGGACACATAAGGTCTTATTGGACACATCAGGTCTTATTGGACACATCAGGTCTTATTGGACACATCAGGTCGTATTGGACACATCAGGTCTTATTGGACACAACAGGTCTTATTGGACACATCGCTTTCAGCTCTAATACCATCCGTCGAGTGCAGTCTAACTTGTTCCATAACGGTGTACAGCGATTAATTACATTTTACAAACAATAGTCAAGACTTTATGTACCCGTGAGAAAAAACGATGTATGCGCGCTTCCAGTGTTAAATAATGATCATTGCGCTAGGGAAATCTCTGAAAGTCTGGTGTCATGGACTACTTCCATATTCCCAGTACCGGATATCCAACAGTAGGTACTGCAATAATTTCAAACCTTTCCTGAGAGAGAGAGAGAGAGTACTATGAATTATATATTTATATCAAATACAGTCTTACTTTGATAAGGTCAGAAGGGAAAAACAAGTTTTATTCTATGTAACAAGTACGCTGCTGAATCCATGGGGTCCGAAAAGAGGGATGTGAAAGGGAGACTAATCTCGAACACCGCAAGATCCATAACTCTCTTCTAAAGCAACGTTCTCATTCAGGATAATTACGTTCAACTCGAGTTGATCAGCGGAAAAGATCAAAAGCAAAACTTTGACCTGCCGGATCCTTTTCCGCGCTGCTCACGGACAACAACGCATGCACAGATGATCAGGCGGGAATTTTGCGCGCGGCAAGGTCGTTGAACTTCCTCCAGATCCCGCCATCCTTGACGATAAAGGTGAAACGACTTCTAATTTGTCCGCAGCTCCTTACCACTACATAAACCCCAAGAATTTTTTTTAAAGCATACACAACTTTCATTGTGTGTGTGTGTGTGTGTGTGCGCGCGCGCGCGTTTGTGTGTGTGTGCGCGCGCGCGCGTTTGTGTGTGCGTGCGCGCAAAAGAGATAAATCTGCACTGGTACTGAATGCTCACAGACTAATATTGATTTCGTACTATTTACAGTCTAACAAAATCATTTTTTAAAAGGTGGTTAAACTTGCAGTGAAGTCTTGACTGTAGTGTTAATTTACTGTATAGATCTTACTGTTGCAGTTAGTACTCATCATATTCGAGTCCAGCAAAGCCAGTAATAAACATTTGATCTTATATTTGACCAGTTAGTGACACTTTACAGTTAAGTACTTATCTGTTTAGAACTTCTAATATGTAGAGTCAGAGGAGACAATTAGGACACATTAATGTTATATTAAATTTGACCAGTTCGTGACAGTTAAATCCTTTTCTATACATTGAGTCATTTGATGCATTGTATTAAATAAATCCTTTGAGAAAAAGTCAGCACAACAGAGTAAAATTATGTTTTGCAGCAAAAAATAATAAGTTGAATATTACCTAGCAATTAAACTTGGTTAAATAGTATCTAACAACCAAACTAAGTTAAAGTTGAATAATATCTAGCAACAAAAACTAAGTTGAATAAATCTAGCAAACAAACTAAGTTAAAGTTAAATAATATCTAGCAATAAAACTAAGTTAAAGTTAAATAATATCTAGCAACATAAACTAAAGTTAAATAATATCTAGCAACAAAAACTAAGTTGAATAAATCTAACAAAAAAACTAAGTTAAATAATATCTAGCAACAAAACTAAGTTAAATAATATCTAGCAACAAAACTAAGTTAAATAATATCTAGCAACAAAACTGAGTTAATTAATATCTATTTCAAAACTAAAGTAAAGGGCTGGGTGGGACGTGTTCTGAGTGTCTCGCAACAGAGGGATTAACAACTTAAAACTGTTTTTCAATTATTGCATTAAAAAAAAAACTCAGTAGTTAGATATAAGGGTGGGAAACGTTGGTACGCAAGAAGTACTAATCGGGTCATAGGTCATAGTGAATAGTGCGTGTCAAAGAGCTGGATGACAGTGATAATGAGTCCAAACGAAAGATCTGATGTATTTGGTAGAAAGGGAAGCTAAATTGAAGACATGATACAAAATACAGAATGGGGCAAAGCTAAAGACCTGATGTTTTAGTGGATCATGAGGCCAAATTGAAGACCTGATATTTTCAGAAGAAAATTGGGCCAAATTGAAAACTTGATGTATTTAGTAGAAAATTGGGCCAAATTGAAAACTTGATGTATTTAGAAAAATTAGGTTAAAGGAAGACCTGAAGTATTTATTAGAATATGGAGCCAAATTGAAGACGATATATATAGTAGAAAATTAGTCCAAATTGAAAATCTGCTGCATTCAGTAGAAAATGGAAAAAACTATAGGAAAAAAAAAGAACATTTTAAAAATTGTATTTGATTATTTATATGGCATTGTTTGTTTTTAATTTCCGCATTTTGCCTTTACATTATAATTCTTACAAAAGATTTTAAACGAAATATAAAATTTCTTTCTTTCTGCTATCATTCTTCTATACTTCTAAATCTGTTTCTTGCATTCATTGTTTTTGTTTGTTTCCTAATGTCCTATCCCCATTCGCTAAAGCCTCACTTCCGTCATATCAATCTATCTATCTATCTATCTGTCTGTCTGTTTGTCTGTCTGTCTGTCTATCTATCTATCTATCTATCTTTATAAGTGAACGCAAACATGTTTTGAATTTCTTAGTAAAAAATATTTTGTCAAGACCTCTGGCGCTTTGCCTTGTTCTATCGATGCTTTAAGGTTAAGCTATACCTCAAGAATATTATATCTAGTTTTGCTGAGCCCTGGCCTTCAACAATTTTTGTCTAGTTAACAGCCTTTATTCACTTTTGCCAAGTTTTTTGTTATGACTTTGATCTTCGAAATTGTCCCGTTTTGTTATTTACTATCATTTATTATTGTTCTTATGCTCTTTAGTCTACACTGTATCCAATTTTGTTACACTCTGTTGTCTGTGGACACTTTTTGTTACGACCAACCGTAACCTCCAATGTTTCCAGAATACCCATGTGGGAAAACCGACGCTCTCTGCAAGCACAGACGAAATGACACGTCAGAAAAATTGTTCTAATCAGTGAAGCTGTAAAATGTAATCTCACACGGCCGCAGACAGTAATCTTGTCCATTTCCGCGTGACGCACAAAATAGGCCCGGCAGTGACAGCAATTATGAAGATTACAGACAAGACTGCACAGCATGCAAATTGACAATAGGAAGAACATTCTGTTTGAGATTCTTTTCTTAAAGCGTCATTGTCTGGCCTATCTTCTTTCTTTCCTGTAATATAAAACTAAGTTCTTGAATTTGTTTTCCTGTTTGAAAATCGGTAATTTTTATCTTTTATACAATTGCCCTTACATCACTCGATGTGGTTTATTGCTAGTTGTCGTGAGTGGCCCTTACACACTCAATATGGCTTGTTGCTAGATGTCGTGTGTGGCCCTTACATCAATCGATGTAGTATTTTTCTACATGTCGTGTGTGGCTCTTACATCACTCGATGTGGCTTGTTTGTAATTGTCGTGCTTAAATTGAAACTGAAAGAAGACACCAGGAGAATATTTCTTGAAACAGTTTTAATTTTATCAAGAAGGCAAGATTGCAAATTATTGTTCTTGCTCTCGTATGATGTGTGTTGCTTGGTTTAATTCTTTATCATTTTGTGGTGGAGTAAATTTGCCTATCCCTATTTTGAAAATTAATCGTTATTTAAATTGTTGGACTGTCAGAATGATCCGACCTTGGGCACTCCTTATAATTGTGTTTTTGTAAGTGTCAGAGTTGGAAGTAAACAACCTAGTTGAGAATATTCTAGAAATTGCTAATGTAATGCAAAATAATGTAATGCCAACTGGGTGAGTAATTTTTATGATTTATGAGAATGAGACCAGCCAATAGGCTAGGATCTAAAAGTTTATCTCCTGAAGAGAAATCTATTGTCTAATCACTAGAATTTGGTGTGACCTTTGAAAGGTGGCCTTTAGCTTAATTTTACGTCACACAATATTTCTGTAGGTGGAAAACCTCTTACTACAGGAGAAGACAAATCCGTCTTTAATCTATATTTAGCCAGCCCTATCCACCCATTGTCTTTCCAACATATGGCTATCAATATGTGTAAGACTGTTACGTTTCCAGTATTTATTTATAGACCCTGCCCTAGAATAATTAAGGATTTTAAATATAATTAATTCCTTCTCTCATATTCTATGCAGACTGGTTGCTCAATTTACTATTTGACTAATTAAAAGTGTGTCTTGTAGTTCAGACGACAAATTTACAAACTAATAAACTGCGAACTTTAGCTAGATTGAAAACCGTTAAATTCCTCTAAATTAATATGCATTCGTTATCAACATTCTGCTCATTCGCCCCCATTCAATCTAAGAAATCTATAGGTCTATTATGCATAAAAATTAACTACTAAGAGGTTTTAACAAAGAAAATAAGATTTAATAAAGTTTTAACAAGTTAACAAAAATCAAATACGAGCGCAAATAGTCTATTTCTCGATTCTTTGCGCGTACATGCTTTATCGGTTAACTAACGAATTGCCATCAACTGTCTTTTCGATATTTGCATAAACACTGAGTAATACTCAGCTGGATTGTCTGTATCTGCCTGGTCTCTTTTACTCAGTCAGCCAGTCTATTTCACAGTCTCACTATAGCGACGACGCACGTGGCATCTAGGAAGGTGTTCCTTTATGTTGCTAGTGAACCTGAATTTCAGTGGCGTGGACCCTCAGAAATGAACTCCCACTTTGAGCTCAGACCAGTTAGTACCAGACGAACAAGGCAAGGCAAAGTGAAGCCAAAGCCCAAGGCAAAAAGGTAAGGCAAGGGTAAAGCCAGGGCCGACCTGGAGAAGTAACGTGTTCTAATGTAATTTCAATTTAACACGTTCCTACTCAAGCATGTCCCAGTTTAAAATGCGCTGAATAAGAGTTTCGACCTCGCGTCGTTTTACAATTAGATTTAGAAAAAATGTAGTCATCTCAAGCGTGTTTTCATTTAACAGCATGACGTATGAAGCAATAAAATAGTTACAACGTTAAATTAATGTTCATACAAAAAGGGGTAATTCAAACCAACAAAGCGCTTCACAATTTACAATTAAAATTACACGCAATAATTGAATTACATGAGGAATTCATATCGAGCACAAGCATTCTGGCTCTTAGTGAATTAAAACAATATAAATTAAAGTTACAATGGAAAAAGAGTTACAATAAATTTATATTCCATAACTTATAGGTTTTTCAGCCATTTCTCTGGACCATGCTCAAGCATATATGGAAATAATATAATACATAGCACAAATACATATTTATAATCAAGATAGGCAAAATACTATCAGATAAAATGGTACCTTTTATGAGAAGTCGAAGGTATGGTTCTCATCTGCTGTCGGCTGCCTCATGACCCGAGTTAGCTAAATGGATACAGCTAATGTGTTCTCGCAGTAAGGGAACGGAAGCGTGTACCCACATTTATAGAAAAGCATAATGCGTATCACGTGACTGATCGCGAAGTATGTAGTTGGTTCGAGAATCTGGACAATGGACCTAAAGTTACATAACATCTTGACCTGTTCTAGAAGCATCTCGAAAAAGGAAGCTTTGAACAAAGGAGCCAAGGGTTTCAAATTTCAAATTTGAAGTAAACAAGACAAGTAGGTCACCAAGTCGGACATTTTTATCAGACTGTGACAAAGACGGTCAATACATTTAACAATCAATTTATTAAATCAACAATTAAATATATAACATATGATTTAAACCGAAGAGCATTGACATTTACATCACTTGACAACAATGTTCGATTAATACTGGACAATCATTCAGTTTACCCTAGCATAGATATAACCAGTCAATTAAAATAAATACATAATCAAGTTCATGAATATCATCACGGAAATTAGAGTGGAGTTTCAGAGAAATAGTTGAAGTCAATACACATAACCTGTTCAAAGATGGCGGCTGTCTGTCACTGGCATATGTTTCACAATCACATAGTTTGCAACAAGTCACTGCCTTTCATAACCAGGTGAGGGTCCACATGCCCCTTCTAAACACATTTCAGGAATCTTCAGTGTGCTCTCCAAACATGCATAGAGAATTGTCCTGAATTTCATTTATATATACCTCATATTTCTTCCATCGACACCCCTCCCCATCCCTCACTTATTTATCACATACCACCTTAGTGAGTAGCATTTCAGTGTACGTGACAATGATGCTAGTAGCCTATAATTTACATGTTACCCACAATCATTACTGCACTCACTGTACGCTAGTATAATTTACATGTTATCCACAATAATTGCTGCACTTTCTGTACTCTAGTATAATTTACATGTTATCCACAATAATTACTGCACTTCCTGTACGCAGTCGAGTGTAACTGCACATACTTGGTTGAAATGCAAAGGGAACAAACTTTCTAATATTGTTTCTCTTCCCCTGAAGAGACCGTTCTTTATTATCGACACTCAAGAGTAACTTAAATTTGACTTATTTAAAATGAGTTTCCTGTCACACATATGCACACACAGAGACAAATATATGCAAAGATAGAAAAACACACACATATGTCCATGCGCACAAATGGCATACGGGTGCACTGAAAACTAGCTCGCCCTCTAACCAATGATATCGGTTTGAGTCCGGTACGTAAACACAGCAAAATGTCTACATTTGCTTGTCTGCTTCTTCCCATAAACTGTAATCGCCAATGTCAAACGGTCTGTTAAGAATACGAAGAGAACCGGATACTAGCTAAACAACCAGACCCCGGCATAAATGTTCACGCCTGTTCAAGTTGATGTGACAGACTTGCGAGGCTTTCAAACGATGAATCCAATTCCTAGAGCCAAGGAAACCGGTCCCTTCAATTAACAGGCCCGGCAAACCGTCAGCAGAGAATTTGGCGGAAATGGAATAATCTTTTTCTGCATGATGTTTAAAAAGGCTTTTAACAGCAAAGTGTCGATCTGTCAGGATTTCCTCGTGAATTCTTAACTTTGAATTTGAGAAATGTCACGAATTATCTCTTTTTCATAAAGGGAAGGTATGGATCATCTTCTTCTCTCTCTCTCTGTGTCTCTCTCTTTGTCTCTGTCTCACACTCTCTGTCTCTCTCTCACTCCGTCTCTCTCTGTCTCTCTGTCTCACAATCTCTCTCTCTCTCTCTCTCTCTCTCACTCTCAATATCTCTGTCTCAAACTCTCACTGTCTCTCTCTCTTTCTCTCACACTTTCTCTCTCTCTCTCTCTCTCTCTCTCTCTCTCTCACACACACACACACACACACACGACCGTGCATACACATAAACATCAATACTCAAAAGGAGAGAGACATAATCCAATTTGTCTTAGTGAAATATTATTTTTCCGGATTCCTTTTAATGTTGAATAAAGTTACACACCCACACACCCTCGGCCAAAAAGAATGGGGATGTAAGAAATACAAAATAACAACAACTAAACGTAAGAACTAATTCTTGTTCCCAATTTACAATTTTGTCTAAAATAGCATAATTGATGTTATCGGTGCTTTAAAAATATACTGCATCCAGGGTAAGAAATACAGTTGTTTTTACTCAGTACCCAGTAACTAATTACTGTACTATGTGCTTTTAAAATATTATTTATCAGTGCCTCAAAATTGTTGTTGTATGTCTAAAAGAACTATCATCAACAAATACATTTAGTGTTGTACAAATCAAGTTCTCATTCACTGAATGAATAAAATGTTATTCAAGTACAAATACACATTACAAATATAATATTGAATACTAATAATGTTTCTTGGGTAAATGTCAAATCATATAAATTAGATATTTTTCAACTAACGATTCAAATCAGTCTGCATTGAGTATGCTAGATATTCAATTATTAAAATGTTGCATAAGGTTAGAATGAGATCAATTTATGTTACAAGATAATGAGCCATATAATAGCAGGGAATAAAATAGAACAAAACACGTTAAGAGACAATGGGACAAATAAGAGCAATGAACAAAACGTTACAAAACAATGAAAAAAGTTAATGCAAAGAATAAAATAGATTAAAACACGTTACAAACCAATGAAAAAAGTTAATGCAAGGAATAAAATAGATTAAAACACGTTACAAACCAAAGAGCCAAATAAGAGCAATGAATAAACTAGATCAAAACACGTTACAAGACAATGAGCCAAACAAGAGCGAGGAATAAAGCAGATCAAAACGCATTACAAGACAATGAGCCAAATAAGAGCGAGGGACAAAACAGATCAAAACACGTTACAAAACAATGAGCCAAATAAAATCGTCAACAATTATAATATATTCATATAAAGCACAGCTGCATAATATACAATATAAAATAAAATTGATTTATAATAGCATTAGGTATAAGAATATTTATGTATTTTTAAAAAAAACAATCGAGATAGAAAGAGCACGAGAGAGAGAGAGCAGAGAGTTAGAGATTAAAAATATGTTTAGCAAAGAGAGTGGGATTGAAATTAATTGAATGTCCCATTATTTCTTTTCAAATGTGAGTAATTAAATTATTTCTCCGCTTATTTTTATCTAAAGGAAAGAAAGATAAAAACATTTTGACACTAACAGAAGTAACTCCATGCCCCGATGTGCACACTTTCTGTAGGTGGCGAAAGGTGATTTGAAACATTGACTAAAAAAAGATTCGACAAGTCTTTCGACACTTGGTTAATGGAATTCCCGCGTCAGTCAATCACTCTCTTCCTCTCACGTTCCACATTCGACGCCATTATAGGAAGTTTGCGAAAAGGTTGTTCGAGAGATCGAAACGGCGTATGTGTAGATCTGTGGGATGTCTGTGTGTGTGTTTGTGTGTGTGTGTGTGTGTGTGTGTGTGTGTGTGTGTGTGTGTGTGTGATGTAATGCTGAAAGGCATAGCAGCATTCACGTTAGGTTTACAGCACACTAGATAACCTACGTTGCACAGATGCCACAAAACTAATCAAAATCTATCTGCCTGCTTGTCTACCTGAAATCTGTTTGCACATCTCCCTTTCTCTAAATGTCTATTTAGTGTATGTCTGCCTGCGTTCTTGTCTGTGTATATGTCTTTCAGCCTGTCTATCTGTCTTTCCGCAATCTGTTTGCACGTCTGTCTGTCGGCCTATATATTAAGCTGGCTGTCTACATGCTTTTTTTTTTTTTTTATCTATCTACCTATCTATCTAAAAGTCTACGGTTAAGCATATGAATGAGTGAGAAAGTGTGAGAAAGAGACTTACAGAAAGGGAGACAGAAACAGACGAAAGAGGTAGACAGTAGGTGGGACGTGAGAAGAAAATATGGCTCTAAACTTTTAAACAATACGACGCCATAACCACGCTTCTTGAAAGTCAGCCTTTATTTAAATCCTAGATACTAAATACTTTAATTTGACTCTTGTAATCTTCCGAAAATATCGAAATTTTCTTCCTGTGGACAGGTAAAAAAATATCGAAGCACATTTGTGATAATTTAACACTATCTTGAAGAGAGTGTGAGAAAACATTAAAAATAATGCTTCTTAATGGCATTCGATCGAGAAATGGAATGGCCTTGACATACGGTTATCGACGATATTTACGTGGTATATTTTTGTGTACACAGTAGAAAGATTGTTGAAATCAAACATGGCTTACCGTGTTCAAGGGGGAAGGAGGTAAAGGATATTGCTGAAAGGTGTGATTAAACTTGAAATATTTTCCAGTACTGAAGCAACTCATCCATTCGAAATGGGGTCGTTATTGTCGACCATGATAATAAAGTAGTTGAAGTGACGGCGATGCTCGTGATGATGAGGTAGTTTATTGGGTAGAAATGGGATAAGATTGGTAATTGATATTGAAACAGTTTATTCTTTAGAAATACGGCAGGGCTGGGACTAATGTTGAGTTCCTTCGTTAGAGATGGTCCAAACTGCTGACCTTGATGTTGACGTAGTTGTAACGATGTTGATGGTCTTGGACGGACGGATTGATGGATGGATGGATAGATAGATAGATAGATAGATAGATAGATAGATAGATAGATAGATAGATAGATAGATAGATAGATAGATAGATAGATAGATAGATAGATAGATAGATAGATAGATAGGAGGTAGGTAGGTAGGTTTGCTTGTGACTAAACGTGTTATGTGGATGTCGTGTTATGTCTTTATGTAACGTTTCTCTTTGGCTGTAAAAAAAAAATATTGTTCCTGATCTGTGATATATATCAACTCACTCTTATCCTCACTCACCCTCCCTCCGCAAAATAGTCCTTGCGACAACTCTCTCAGACCTCGACACATTCTGGAAGGTTCAATGGAGCTTTGAAATGACCCTCCAGCTGCTTGGAGATCGAAATTCCTCTATTCACTGTTGTGATAACGGAAAATGTACACAGTCGGCCGTCTTGGCGGAGAGGTTTTGGGAGGTACCTTAATTACATTCTACTTAATTACACTCTTTCCGTAAGGAAATTCGATTTTTGTTGCATGGACGAGACACGTTTTAGTCAATGGGGTGATGGCCCTGTTTGCTGGCACTGACAGTTTTATTGATGCGTGCTTTCCATCTCCTCGCCACTTCTGGATTTCTCTCTTTTCTTCCACACTTCTTTTTCTTTTTCTCATTCTCATGTGTCGATATGTGAAAGGTTTTTTCCATACGCACTGTAATAGACCATCCTCTAATAGTCCAATATATAATAATAAATTATACAGTACAACAATCTCTCTTTCACTCCACACCCACGCACCCACCCACACCCACACCCACACACACACACACAAACGCACGCACACACGATCACTCAAAAGTGCTGAACACGCATAATCATACTTTATATCCATCTCGTCCAGGACATAAGCACGTGCGCTCACATTATATATATATCGATATTTTATGGTACTCTAGTATGGAACTGGGATGATAAATCTTGATAGTCCTAAGGCGTTGTACTTGTAAAGTTAAGAATATGCCTTTGGGTACTGTACTCGGCATTCTTACACACACACACACACACACACACACACACACACACACACACACACACACACACACACACACACACACACACACACACACACACACACAAACACACACACACATACACACACACACACACACACACACATACACACACACACACACACATACACACACACGCGATGATTAATTTGTTATAAAACACGCTCGACATCGTGACGTCAGACAGGGGCGGTAATAGTCCAATACGGACCAAGTCTTGTTAAGTGTATTAATTATTAGGGCTTGTGAAATTGTCTTAACGACATCAGTTAAACTATAGTTTAGACTAGCTAGCAATGATACATATCATGGTGACAAAATCTTCTATAAAGAGTCACGATTTTGTGTGTGTGTGGGGGGGGGGGGGAATGGTCAATAAAGATGTAATGAAGTAGTGACAGAATCATCATCAGTGCCACCCTTTTAAGAGATCATTGCAAGAATATAAACACATGTACTATTCTGCTACACGCCTCTTCATGGGTAAATAAATATAAATAATATTTCAGTTCCACACAAATATATACTGACCGAAAAGAAGGTCTGACTATTTATAAATAAATAAATATAAATATTCTTTTTGCTTTTTGCTTTGCACACAAATATGTATTGTCCGAAAATAGATCTGACTATTTATAATTAAATAAATATAAATGTATTTGCGTTGCACACAAATATGCATTGTCCGACACAAGACGACTATTTAAAAGTAATTGTTATGCACACAAATACATATTGTCCGAGTATGTCTTTGCCCCATCCAGTTCAATTCATTTGATGTCAGTGATGCAGTTTTGTTATTTGTTTTCAAAGGTGTACTTTACCATTCACTTAGTATCCTGTATCCCGTTTGTGACAGAGTGGCAGAAGGGCTAATTACGTCCGTACATCTACATCTTGTGTAATTTTATTTCATTGCAGATATCAGACTCGTTATCCGAGGAAAGGCGTTTGTCCATTGGACGGAGCAGCTCATGCGCGGACCAGGTGAAAGTCGCTTCCGGGAAATACGTCATCATTCTGCCACAGAGGAGTATGTGGATTGGTCGCAGTCGTTACTTGGTCGGGGTAAGACAATATATTTTTTTTTAATGTTTATTAGACTGCAACAGTTATACCTGAATAATAAAACTATGTTTAAGCGACATTTTAGCTAGGCTGACAAGTAATTACGAACATTCATCTAATTGTTGTGCGTCCGTTTTTAGTTTACTTAGTTTACAGGAAGTATTACTAGCTTATTTTTTATTCTGCTGTGTGTTAGAGGTTATCAAATACTTTGCTATAAACAGTTCTTTAGAAATCTGTTGTTACTGAAGAATGTGTACTTTTTAATATTCTTTCCAATTAAAAACAACTTACAACTGTCAAACCCATATTCATTAAATAATTATATTTTATTAACTGTATATAAATTAAATACTTGATTTAGAGCATTACAGCAAATAAACCTCATCATGCTGAGTCAATCGCTGTTATAGGTTAAAAGCTAAAAATAGTTCAATAAATCAATACATACTGTGCATGTTTTCTTATTTTTTTTTAAAATTGCCATTTCGAATAAATGAATGTGTCTATTATTCAAATATCAGAAATAACAACAGTTTCAAAGTGCCACTTTTAAAGATTAGGTACATTTGATGTTTGCTGTCTCAGTCTCTTGATCTCAAGGGACTTTATGTTTGTGTATGTGCGAGTGTGTGCATGTATATGTAAATATATGTGTATATTTGAGAATGTGTATGTGTGTAGTATGTGCTCATGCATGTGTTTGCTTTTGTATTTGTGTGAGAGAGTATGATTGCGATGACGAGGTTGTATGTGTAAGAATGAGTGAGTGGGTGAGAGAGTGTGATATAATAATTAATATTATAGCTCTTTCGAGTTTTAGTGATATGTCATTCTGTGCTTTTTACTGATCTCCTCAAGACCAAAGTAGACATGATGACAGCTATGACACTAATCTCTCGCTCAAGAGACTCGGATTCCATCCCCTTTCGGGGTTAAAATGTTAAATTATGGATGATTCTTAGCTGCTTTTGAATACATGTCTGCGGGATAGCTATCAAGTCCTCAAACAGACGATAAATCAGGTGTTATACAAGTCAGCAGGATAACTATCTAGTCCTCAAACAGACGATAAATCAGGTGTTATACAAGTCAGCAGGATAACTATCTAGTCCTCAAACAGACGATAAATCAGGTGATATACAAGTCAGCAGGATAACTATCTAGTCCTCAAACAGACGATAAATCAGGTGTTATACAAGTCAGCAGGATAACTATCTAGTCCTCAAACAGACGATAAATCAGGTGATATACAAGTCAGCAGGATAACTATCTAGTCCTCAAACAGAAGATAAATCAGGTGTATACAAGTCAGCAGGATAGCTATCTAGTCCTCAAACAGAAGATAAATCAGGAAGTCAGCAGGATAACTATCTAGTCCGCAAACAGACGATAAATCAGGTGCTATAGAGGATTCATTTATTCCCGAACTGTGCTGGCTAACTTGCTTTCGATAGATGAAAATCATTTCTTTCCCGCTATGGACCGTTTCAGAGAATTATACATACTGGTGACCTTTAGGGTCAAATAGGTCAAGGTTATTTTCGGTTCCTTGCTTGAAAATTGCGACGATGACATCTAAGACACAGATGATGTCTTGAGTTAGACGGATAGTTGCATCACACACTGTGTTCCTAACTCAGAATTAAGTTTCATTATAAATGTTTATTTTAACATTATATAAATTATATAAAGTAACATAATTAAATTATTAAAGCTTCTAGCAAATGCAAAAATATAAGGTAAATTTGTAGTATTTACCAATCGATTAATTTGGATTTGAGTAATTATAAATAAGTTCACGCCACTTTTGCATTTTGATGGTGCATTCAGGAAAATTACATTTGTGTGTGTGGGGGGGGGGGGGGGCTGGGTAAAAGAGGAGAATGACACATGAACGATAATTTTATATTTCCTAGAAGGTCGCCTTTAGCAAAAACAAACTAGAGTGCGACTGCGATAACTAATTTGTGAGCTTGTGCTTGTGTGTAAGAGTGTGTCTGTAAGTGTGTGTGATTAAAAAAAAATCACCCATTTGATATTCTTGTCGTAGTTATCACGAGTTTTCTTTTTTAAATTTATAAACGTGGGAGCTGGTTTGGCATTGCACGCAGTCCTGATAGGAGTCATCGCTGTCTAAATTATACATTATCCATTTCTTTATTTGTTAATGACTCGACAGGGCAAGAGTCTTGGAAGCTAAATTTGGGAGAGAAATGTGGTTCAAGACCTCACTCTGAAATGTAGACACTTTTATAGCTGTCACGATGAAGATTTGAAGCAATTCCGCGACATTAACAATCTCAAAAAGAAAACAAAAGCAAGTAAATAAATCACCGAATACACTAAAAGCTATAAAACCTTAAATTTGCATCTTGTCCTCAGTTGCCGCAGGGAGCTCTTAATTCTCAGCAGAATCAGTTTCATTTAGCATGCAAATTGGTTTGTTTCTTATTATACCGATTGTGGTCATTTACACTAAAAACTCGTGCTAATGCTTTTGTGACCAAACTATCTAAATGTCAAAACTGATTATAAAAAGCATTTTGTGTGTGCATGTGTGCGTGCATGTTTGCGTGCGTGCGTGCGTGCGCGTGTGTATGTGTGTGTATGTGTGTGTGTGTGTGTGTGTGTGTGTGTGTGTGTGTGTGTGTGTGTGTGTTCGCAACAAACAACGACTTCACACATTTCCTTTTTGTTTTTCAACTTTGACTGCAGTGAATGGAACAAAGTATTAGGGGTGGGGGGCGGCAAGCAGAAATAACAATTATTTAATTCAGTAAGTTGTAACACGATAAAATCCTGTCTTTGAACATGTCCTGCCTGATACAACACCCTCCTCCCGTACACACACACACACACACACACACACACACACACACACACACACACACACACACACACACACACACACACACACACACACACACACATTCACACAGCCACTACCAACACATAAAAGTTTCTTTCTTTTCTATCTAATCGTTAAGTGGTTTATCTTTTCAATTAATTCTGCTAAAGCAACGCCCAACTAAAAGGAGTGCCTAATTAATGACACCGTTAACAAATTTATTTAAGCTGATGCCAAATGTGTACATGTGCGAAAGGGTGATAAATCGTTTTAATAAGGGAAGATAACCACCTTGCTTCACACAACTATCATACATTGTCTAGTTCAGCTAAAAGTCATCTGGCGCTGGAGTGTTTTTAAAAAAATTTTTTTAATAAAATAAGACCATAGTGGCTCAAATTGTGGAAGTAAGTGTACACTGCGTAATTACTCTGTCAGGAATCTCGGTAAATGTTCGTTGTTGCCCGAATGACGTATACTTCTTTTGCCACGTGCCTGCTGAAAGTGAAACAGCATTGATGTGCTTCCGGTTAATGTTTTCCAGTTAATAAGCTCCAGTAAAATGCCAGAAGATTGTTAACTGTTAAAGCAGACATAATGAACGAACGAACAGGTAAAATTACATTGGAAAATACTGTTGTTGAAAATTAAAATAAGCTAAAAATATCCTACACCACTCCTGGAACCTATATCTTGCGGAAGGAAATTCATTCTTGTAATTTAAGATACACGCACTTTTCGCGGTTTATTTATTTTTAAAATAATGGTGTTTTTTAAAAAATCCATTCATGAAGTGCATGTTTATGAAACTCTTCAAGAAATAGTACTAACACATTTAGTTGTGAGGGCATTTTCTGTTGTTGTTTTTTATTATTCGGAATTTTACGATTAAGAAATCGGATAAAATGTTCATGGTTTACTAGAATATTTTTTTAATACTCATTGAAAGTAGTCAATGAAACAAAATAAATCTATGACGTCACACATAACAACGCTGATATTAGATGGAAGTGATTCGTTGATCTCAGGGCAATGATTTATGTAGCCATGGGACATTGAGATCAATTATGTTACCCTATGTCCAAGGCACTAGTAAATCAAGGCGTTGATACTCATGATATTGTTCTGTCTGCCTGAGAAAACTACGTCATTCAGTAAGAGTGTGCGCTATACGTGACAGATAGAGTATCTGACGTAATTAAGACGTACATTGTTAAATCTATTTCAAACTGAATTAATAATAGGAAAAAGTAACACTGCGCCTAATACTGTAGAAGAACTTCATTTGGAGTTGTCACCAGTTTAGAAATGAGAGACTGCAAAAACAAATCTCTCATTTCTTATCACTAAATAGAGTGGTTAAAGTTCTCCTAATAATATGAAAGGTCTACTTCGCCTGCAGGTGTTGGGTCTGGTAGATATCTTAGCTCTCAGCGGAAAATTGATCAGCCCTTAATTTTTATTGACTGGTGCTATTAGCATAATTCTCCTATTATGCATGCATATGTAGATTAAAGAAAGAAAGAAAGAAAGAAAGAAAGAAAGAAAGAAAGAAAGAAAGAAAGAAAGAAAGAAAGAAAGAAAGAAAGAAAGAAAGAAAGAAAGAAAGAAAGGAAGGAAGGAAGGAAGGAAGAAATAAAGAAAGAAAGAAAGGAAGGAAGAAAGAAAGGAAGGAAGGAAGGAAGGAAGGAACCTATTAATTATTATATAAAAGTGATAAATCGCCAAATCTTCATAATAATGTGGAAAAATTAATTGAATGAAGTAATGACAAGGTTGGTTAAGATGCAACAACTCATAATGGAGAAGGAAAGGAACTAGAGGTGGTTGTGGTGGTGAGTTGGCATAAGGGACACATTAAAGAAATAAAATAAAAGGATTACTAAAGGGCAAATTGGGGAAAGACCCATTAACGGAGGAGGGAGAGAACAATAGATGCATTTAAGAAGGACAAGGGAAAAGACCTTAAAGGAGCAGAAGGGGAAAAACACTAGGGCAAATAAAAGAACAAAAGACATATTAAAGAAAGAGAATGACACAAGCACAATAAAAGAACAAAATAACACAAAAAGAATGACAAACGCACTATAAAAGAACAAAATAACACAAAGCACAATAAGGAAACAGGAGAACAAAAAGATTAAGAGAAGGTATGAAACAAATTCACATTCAGTAAAGGAAGAGAAAATAACACAATAAATAAACAGAAGGACACAAATACTGCACTAAGGAAACAGATGAAAATCTCACACAGATAAAACTGAAGAACAAAAAGCCGCATAAAAAAACAGGATAAAAAGCCACTATACGGCAAAAGAATTCAAAAGTCACATTATTAACACATAAGGAGAATGAGAACCAATACAGAAAACAGATCAAAAAGCCACACTGATGAAAGAGAACGAAAAAAGGCCACACAAAAGCAACAAGTCAAAAACCACATATAAATCAGGACCAAAAGAACAACATACTAAGGCAACAGAAAGTTACAAGCCACATTAATGAAACTAGTAAAGAATCGGACGATCAAAAAGCCACGCTAATAAAACAGTAGGACAAAAGCCACATTAATGAAACTAGTAAAGAATAGTAAAAAGCCACGCTAATAAAACAGTAGGACAAAAGCCACATTAATGAAACTAGCAAAGAATAGTAAAAAGCCACGCTAATAAGACAGTAGGACAAAAGGCACATCACAGGGAGAAAAGGAAAGAGATACATTAGACACAATGACAACGACGCTAGATAAAAGTACTGAAAATCTCTCTAATATGGGATCAGCGTCAGGCCTGCTTGCGCTGTGTCGGACCGATAAGGGGATGTTGTCAGTTCAGTCACACAAGAAAATGATGATCCACATCAAGAGCTTCTATCCAGCAAAAGGCTTTGTCTAATGCTTCGTGCAACACAAAGTATGTATATCTGACTGTATGTACAAATGTGTGTGTTAGCGTAAATCAGAGAGTGGTGGAGGGAGGAATAGAAAGAGAGGTGAATGGAGAGACAAGAAAAATGTCAAGATTACGTGCGCGCGCGTGATATGCATGAGTGAAAATGTATGTTTCTGTGTATGCAGTAAGTGTTTGCGTGTGTGTGTGTGTGTGTGTGTGTGTGTGTGTGTGTGTGTGTGCATGAGTGAAAATGTATGTTTCTGTGTATGCAGTAAGTGTTTGCGTGTGTGCTTATGCATTTGAGAGATTGAATTGCGTACGTGCATGCGTGTGTGTGTGTGCATGTGTGTGTACGTGTGTAAGGGAGTGACAAAGAGGGAAAGTGACAGAGTTGTGATGTCTGTATTCGTCTTTTAAAATGAATTAATGTGAATTTTTTACATTATATTTTTGAAATTGTATTTGAAATTAAGCCTCTCTGAATGATGTGATAAATTTGAAAAAAAATCAAATGTTTATTCAGGGTATTTGTGATTAAACAGTTTCAATCATTATATAGCCGTATTAAAAATATACGGTTGAGTTAACCGACACCACAACAAAATCACCTTAAGTTAAAAAAAACATGTCGTAGTCTGTTTTACAAAGAAATGTGTGTGCATGAATTGACTGACATTGCAAATAATATTTAAAAATTAATCCGCAGTCTACAACATTACAATCAAGGCGGTAAAATTGAAGGAAAAAGGTTAATACATTTCGGGAATTAATCATTGAGTATAAGCGTGAGTGTGATTATATATGTATGTGTTTACAATGAAGGGGAGATAAATTCAAACGTCAACATATTCTACATGTATATGTGTAAGAAAGACAAAGAGAGCAAAATGTTATTGTGGGTGTGTTTGTTATATGTTTATGTGTAAGCGAGAGAAAGGATGATTGTGGGTTTTAAAGAGATGGAGGAAACAGAAAAAAAAGTTAAGGTGGAGGAAACGGAAAAAAAAGTTATCTTTGCGTGTATTCTTGTTGTATACACGTAAGTAAATGTGATTGCGCGCGCCAGCCTTTTTGTTGCCTACATGTGACTCATTTTTGTCCATGAAACCTTTTATGTCTTCTAACGGGCATTGTTCTTCGTTTAAATCGTTGGTTATTTCTCTAATCAATTGGGTTTGCCTGTTGTGGGGTTGTGGAAGTGTCTTTCTCTTTTGTTTCATTGCATAGGGTTGTGATTTGTTTGCTGCTCTATCTTTTGTTTCATTGCATAGGGTTGTGATTTGTTACTGCTCTATCTTTTGTTTCATTGCATAGGGTCGGGATTTGTTTGCTGCTCTATCTTTTGTAGAAACCTATTATGCACGATCGATCTCTTCTGGTCCAGGAGCCACTGTTCACTTATAATATCATCTGGATGACGTTTAAGCCAGAATTCATGCACCCTTTTCTATATCCTCTTACTGTGGGTTGGCTTTGATAGTGAGATACCCTTATTTAAATGTTTTCCTCTCTGGTCCATCTCTTCCGAGTTTTCGCTAGCGTTCCAGTAGCCCATTTTTCGCTCGGACACCCTGAAACATCAGTGACTAGCGCAGACATTGTTAACCCGGGCGAAGTCTGATCCGGTATGGAATGAAATGTTTTCTCCATCATAATGGGATATAGGTCTAGGTGTAGGTTGGAGGGAGCTACTTTTCCCTCCCTCTATAGTCCTTTGAAACTGTCACCCATCCACGTTGCCGACACGCCCAGGTGACTTAACGTTCCACTAGTCCATTTGTTCCAGTAGTCCATTTTTCGCTCGGACACTCTGAAACATCAATGACTAGCGCAGACATTGTTAACCCGGGCGAAGTCGGACCCGGAATAGAATAAAAGTTACTTTTATCCATCATAAATGGGATGTGTGTGCGCGTATTCTGGAGGGGGCCAGTTTTCCCTCCCTCGATAGCCCAGAGATGGGATTTGAAGCTGTCACTCATCCATGTTGTCAATACAGCCCAGATAGCTTGACTTTCTGGGTCATTTTGCCCTCCAGTTTCTTCTACTGGACTATCGAGACACCACTGTAGTAGTGGTAGTGCTTGTAGTAGTATAGTCTGTTTTGCAGAATTCACCAAAGAAAATATGTATTATTATTGTTGTTACTATTATTATTATTTTAAAAGTCTGTTTTACAGAATTCACCAAAGAAAATATTATTATTGTTATTATTTTACTTTAATCGTCTGTTTTACAGAATTCACCAAAGAAAATATTATTATTGTTATTATTATTATTTTAAAAATCTGTTTTACAGAATTCACCAAATAAAATCTGTATTATTATTATTCGTCAGTTTTACAGAATTTATTAAAGAAAATATGCATTATTAATATATTTATTATTATTTTATTCATCTGTTCTTCAGAGTTCACTAGAGAAAATGTGTATTATTAACAGTGTTATTATTATTTTAATCGAATGTTTTATGCCGTGAATCTTATAAAGTATGACTTCCTTAATAATGTTTCTAAAATACATTTATTTCTTCTTTATTAAATTATTACTTTTTGTAAAATGGAAACAGTCTCAGAACCAAATGCAAAGCCAGAGCTGACCACAGGACAGTATACGTACCCTTTCCAGTTCCAACTACCTAGCAATCTTCCCTCGTCGTTTGAGGGTAAGTATGGCTACGTTCGCTACTGGGTCAAGGTGACGATTGAACGACCTTGGAAC
Source organism: Sinotaia quadrata (assembly GCA_028829895.1). NCBI lineage: Eukaryota > Metazoa > Mollusca > Gastropoda > Architaenioglossa > Viviparidae > Sinotaia > Sinotaia quadrata. The sequence goes on along the minus strand of CM054177.1, from coordinate 45,774,325 downwards.
AATGATCAGTCAGCCAAGAAAATCTTCACAGTGATATGTCCAGTAGATCTAAACCGTGAGCCTTCAGCTAGTGTAAGTATCTCTTTGGCTAATGTAAGTTTGATCCATTGTTGTTCCGTTAGAGTCTGCGTCACGTTTCCTCTAACGATTATAAAAGAGTTACGTTTGATCTATTTAGTCTATCGTTACACTTTTAGAGTCCGCTTCACGTTTCCTCTACGATTATAAAAAGAGGTTACGTTTGATCCATTTGGTCTATTCACTCTATTGTTACACAGCTAGAGTCTTCATCACATTTCCTTTTACGAATATAAAAGTAGTCCATTTTATGTTCTGATTGCGCCTCCTCATGCCTTGATTTAGTTCACATAGTTTTCCTCGCTGCGCCAGATCTATCTTAGGTGTTTACGTAATTTCCGTCCATTCAAAACGAGAACTCGTCTGTAGCTATCGTACACACTTTGACTTCTATATAACTATAGCAGTGTTAAATTATGTAGTCGCCCCTTTTATCTAATATACTAATCTCAGTAAGATGATTGTGGTTGATTGTGGTTGATATTATATTCATGACTCTTTTAATGTATACGATGTAGCACTCCTATTCCGAGGCTCTTTGCTTTGCGTCCCGGGTATGTTATTGGATTTTTTTCCAGTCATTTTCTTTCTTTCCTATAGCATCGTTTCCTCTCAGCTACTTGTCCTCCTGAAATCCTGTTTTGCACTCACTGACTTTAATTTTGATTCTTCCTCCTGAAATCCTGTTTTCCACTCACTGACTTTAGTTTTGTTTCTTCTGCCATCGGAGTGCAAACATCCGCCTGGGAACAACTGTAAAGAAAAGTTTCCTAGACAGAATAACGTTATGTTATAACGTCACAAATGTTGCCACCTATACAAAACACACACTTCAAACGAGAAGCAAGGAACGCCGCCATTAAAACCGCAAAATAAATCTAAAATTTTATGCCAGCAGATTCAGCGTACTCAATCAATCAGAGAAACAAACAGCTAAAGATAAAACGAACGTGTCGAAGAAAGCTCTACGGCTGCTTTCTGCGAGAGGTGTTCCCAGCAACTCAGAAAATGCTAGGGGTCTGAGGTTCCAGGAGCGATTTCGCACATTGGTTCTCGGCCTGTGCCAGAAAGACAGATTTACTAGATGTATTTACACAAGTTTAAGTAGCGTGGAAGGCACCTTAACTGCTCTGCTTGCGTTTCAAAGAGTTGTGCTTATTTTCTTGTATGACTAACAAATAACTTTTATTATCTTCACAAAATATAGCCTTGTATTACTTTGTACTGGTCTGTTGCTATTCCGCCGGTATAAGATTTTATTTCGATAGAATGCAAATTACTCAGAGGTGTGTAATCTAAGTGTATAGCCGTAATACTTCTTGTATCATAATTAGCCTGAGTATTTAACTACACTATTCTGTTGTAACATAATTAGCATGAGTATTTAACTACACTATTCTGTTAATCATAATTAATTTGAGTTTATAACTACACTATTTCTGTTGTATCATAATTAATCCGAGTTTGTAACTACACTACTTTTTTTGTGTCACGAATAATCTGAATTTGTAACTACACTACATTTGTTGTATCACGAATAATTTGAATTTGTAAGTACACTACTTTTGTTGTGTCACGAATAATCTGAGTTTGTAACTACACTACTTTTGTTGTATCGTGAATAATTTATATTTGTAACTACACTACTTTTGTTGCATCACGAATAATCTTGAGTTTGTAACTACACTACTTCTGTTTAGCATTGATAATCTGAGTTTGTAACTGTGGCAGTAAATTTGCCTATCCCTATTTCTAGGCTTAATTATTATATAAATTGTTACATTGTCAAGTAACCCAACTTATGATGGTATTTTTGTAAGTATCAGAATTGGAGTAAACAACTCGAGTTGAGAATATGCTAGAAATTGCTAATGCAATGCAAACCAGTTCCAACTGAATGTGTAGTTTTACATACAGATGTATTATTTGAGTTGACTATTATTTCTACAAATTGTTCTTCTTTTTCTTCTTTCTGTTAACTTCTTTTCCCCACAGGAGTTGCGTGAAAACTTTTCTTGATGTTCTCAGTTTTTGTGGGTTCCTGTGGGGCCTTCCTCCTTTCCTTGGTATTGAAGGAGGGTAGTGCTGTTCTGTGTTGTTGCGTTTGGTTATTGTTTTCTTTGACTGCTCTGGTTTGCGACTGTTGTGAGTCCTCTCTTTTTTCCCCCCCTACAAATTGTGAACTATGATGCTTATATATATGCTATACACTTAACATTGTTTTTAGTGAACCCACTCCTATAACTATTATGCTGTATGCGTGTATCAAGCTAATAAATACTGTTGCTGGAAACTGTAAGTTGGGACATGACTGTAAGAAAGAATAGAGTTAAAAAGGAATAAACTGGAAACTTAGTATATTCCTTGATTATCTTTTACAGGGGAAAAGCAGCTTTTCTCATTTTATCTGAGCCTCCTTCCTGGTTCCCTGAATATAAACCACCATGACCTTCGTAGATGTGAGAAATATCTACCACAGTGTATAAGTGTAAGCAATACACTACACTCCATTGATGTATGGTGGCAAGGTATGCTGACTACATCAAGCAATTTCTGGTACAAGGAAGTTATTGGAAATTGCTACAATTGTTGTTCTGCTTAAGGGAGTTAATGTGGCAAAGAAGCGCCAAGTTAGCCACAAGAGAATAGCAGCAAATCAGTGTTCTACGACATTAGAAGTGAGGGAATCATGTGGAATTGACAGTAGTAATGTGAACAATAAGCTTGTGGCTTTGTTACAAGAAGGATGTGAAAGACAATTGAGACGGCACCTACACCAGGTTATGTTACAAACTATTATCGCTTATCTCAAATAACTCCATGAGAACTATCCCATAATTTGAGTTTGTAACTACACTCCTTCTTTTGTATCATGATTAGTCTGATTCTATAACTGAAATCCTCTCTTTTGATTGTATTATATGGGAATTGAATTTTCGCAATTTATCCAACTATGCAAGAGAAATAAACATATATAAACAAGATTAATTTAAGTCGACAAGTGAAATTTATATTTTAATTCACCTATCTTTACACTTAAGCTATTTTTGTTATGATTAAATTAACTTTATAACTGTTAGAATAATTTTCTTAGGGTTTATCAATCAGTTCTACATCTATGAAATTCACCTTCATGGATGTCAGTCTTAAGTCCTTAGTTTATAGAGCCCCAATCATAGGTATATAATATACTTCCCCTTAATAAAAACAGAATACACGTAAAACTAAGTAAAAATATCATTCGTCTATAATGTGTTTAAATAGCAATTTACGTCTGATCAAAAATAAAACTTGCACACACAAACACTAAGCAGTTATTTGAAATGTAACAATATACATTTGTTACGTTTCCAGTATTTATTTATAGACCCTGCCTAGGATTTTAAGGACTTTAAATATGATAGATTAAATTAATTCCTTCTCTCTATCCTAAACAGACTGGCTGCCCAAATTATCATTTGACTAACTTTTAAAATGTGTCTTGTAGTGTAGACAACAGATTTACAAACTGACAATTTGCGTACAAAGCTGGCTTTGGAGTCGTTAAATTCCTCTAAATTAATATGCATACGTTATGTCATTCAGCTCATTCGCCCCCATCCAAAACCAAGAATATCTATAGGTCTATCATGCATAAAAATGTACTACAAAGAGGATTAACAATTAAAAATAAGATTTAATAAGTTTAACAATTTAACAAACAGTTAATATACGAACGCGAAGTCTAATTCTAAGCTGTAGCAATCAACGTGCCTTTAAATTGTTACTAGAGAATTGCCATGAGAATAAAGTTCCTTTTGATTTCGGTACACCAAGTTATGACTTAACTTGTGAATGTTGGTCCACGTGTTCGAATCCAGTCCAGACCAGTCTATCTCACTTGTCTTCCCTCAGCAAAGATGCATACAGCATAACAATGGAATTGTCTTTCAGTATCGCTGAATGGAATGGTGAGTATAGACAGACGTGCAGACCTGCGCGCCGGCACTGTCCGTTAATGGCAATAGGACAACAGTGGATTCAGCTCACTCATAGAGCTTGAACAACTTCAGTGGAACAAGGATAAGGAGTAGGAGACAGAAACCGACCTTAGTGAGAAATCGAGGTGTTATCTCAGCAAACGCGTCGGCTGTTCCTATGCGACTCAACGAATAAGCGGCGTCTGGCTTCTTGTATCTCGGAGTGACTCTACAGAACCGCGTTCCCGTATTTATTAAAAATCATAAGGTGCATCACGTGACTGGTCACGTAGTATGTGGTTGGTTCGAGAACTTAGACAATGGTCCAAAGTTACATAATGTCTCTGACCTCTTTGTTGGAAGCTTCTCGATACTAAAGTATCATGGGAGAGCTCCAAACAAAGGAATTTCAAATTTTGATGTTTGAAAAATAAACAAGTGGGTCAAGGAGTCATGACATTTTTATCAGACTGTGACAACATTTTCTTTCTTTATCTACGCCATCCATGAAAGAAACAAATAAAAGTACATCATTTATAACGTCAGTGTGTAACACATCAAAATACAGCTAGCTATAACTTCTTACAAACTCGTTATCCTTACTTTACGCTTTTGCCACAAACTAGATTAGAAATCACAGCTTATGTACAAAGCAAACAAAAGAAAATCTTCATTAAATATAATCGGATGTATTAATAAAATATAGTCTATATAACACACCATGCGGCATTATCACACGTTTTAGTCATAATGCATTAATGTATCTAAATAAATAATTGAATTAGCTTTCCACTTGCCTGTCATTGTTTACATTTTACTAACTTTTATAACTAAATTTTATAACTTCCATATATCTTCTTTTTTTTTTTTAACATTACTACCCTCCTAGAACAGAGTAAGGAGGAAGGCCCCACAGGAAATCTACAGAAACTGAGAACATCAAGAAGATGAAAAGTTTCCACGCAATTCCTGTGGGGAAAAGAAGTGATCGTAAAGAGAAAAAAAATAATTATTTATCTCCTTGGTATCTGCTTTATCACAAATGAAATTGGTTAAAGTTCAGAACAAGTGAAGCATTAACCATTAGTCATGCACTTCCGCTCTGTGAAAACATTTTCAAGAAAACAGTAGAATAAAGATACGTCATGCGAAAGGAGAAGACATGGAACAGGAATTCAGTAACAAAATAAAGAAACAACTCAAAATCATGAACCTTTCCTCATGATGTCAATCAGTACACAAGCACTCACGTGCACATTTGCTGGTGCTTACTCTGCACTTAGGAAAATGGCTGTAGGGCGTGCGAACATGCACCAGTCCACCACTGAAACAAAGTGAGCTGATCCTGGATTGATTGAGTGAGTGAGTGTAGGGGGCGCTTCCGGCTTCCGCCGCTTTCGCGCATCTGATCCTGGAAGAAGAGATGTCATATATATACCACTGCTCTCTACCCCACAAGAGAGTTGGCATTTTCATACAACCATAGCCTGAGGGTGGTAGAGCCTTCACCAGCTCTAAAAATTATTTATCAATGCAGGCATAAGTTTCCATTCTAATAATTTTCTCTTCCATTTAATCAGTTCTATCAATGTATTGTTTCTGTAAACTAGAGTTTCCTCTGGACAATAGAAACAAGTTTGATTTCACACTTCAGACATTCGTTCTTCAAAACTATATTGTTTCTGTAAGCTAGAGTGTTCTCTCCACAATAGAAACAAGTTTGATTTCACGTTTCAGACATTCGTACTTTTAAAAAAAAATACATTGTTTCTTTAGGCAGAGTTTCCTCTGGAAATAGAAACAAGTATGATTTCACACTTCAAACATTCGTACTTCAAAAATGTACATAAAATAAACATAGGAGTTGTCAATATTTTTCAAATTCCGTGGAATATTTGCTTAATCTCTATAAAAATTCTTGCAGTGGGCGGATCTTTCTTTTTGTTTTAAAATTAATTTCAAATAGGATTGTCAATCTTTTCAATTTACTTCTTTTCCTTCTTAACAGTGTTTGAGTTATTTATATGCCGGATGCGTGAGTGTATTTTACATATGTGCGTTCATGTCTGTCCGTCTTCTTCCTTCTTCAAATCAGTTGTCGTTGTTGGGCTGTGAAATATTTGCTTTCCTGTCTGTACACTATGCACGTCTTCTCTCGGGCGACGGGCTATGGAGTGTTGAAGTGGTGAGAGGTACAAAATAATTTTTTTCTTCTGCTATCTCTCTCACAACTGCCGACAAGGAGAGAGGAATGATTTGTCATATGTTTATCCTGCTCCACTATGTTCAGTTAGAAGTGGGTGGGTGTTATCTTCATCATTCTGTTTTCTAGTTTTCTGGCGTCATCAACTGGAGTTATACTTTTATTTAATTAGTTTCGCTTACCTTTCCTCCAAGTAATCGAATCGATTGGACTTCACCTGTAAAAGATTGCCAGTAATAGGTTGCTCCAAGTAATCTAATCGATTGGACTTCAACTGTAGAAGATTGCTAGTAATATGTTCCTCTCATTAAGCGTGTTTCTAGTAGTTCGACGACCTTCTAATTAAGTGTTCCAGCTGGCTCTTCGTGTTATCTGCTCTTTTGAAAAAAGAAATGTGGCGCATGTTTTTCTCCCTTTATCGCGTTTTGTTCTGAGTGCATGCTCTAAAAATAGATCTAGTAAGATTAGCATACGAAATGCAACAAACGATTTGTCCTATTGTTTTGTTTTTGTGTATTATTCACTTTTGCTTTACTTGGAATATATTTCTACCTCTCTATCCATTCATCCAGCCTACATACATCCGTTTGTCTATCTGCTGAAACAAAATAATAAAGAATAAATGAAAGTACAGTAAACAAAAAGGGGGATAATTCTGCGAGGCTATATCTGTCAACGGGACAAATCTGGAGAATAAATAAGGGGAATGAATTAGAAACAAAACAAAACATTAACACGTCGAATCACTAATGAAATCGGAATGGGGATAAATGTAGACTTGTAAAAGTTACCTTAATTTTAAAGAAAATGTGAATAAAATTTTATATATGATTTGTTGGAATTTCCCTTGAAATTTTCAGGAACAGTTGTCCCCATCTTTCTTTAATATTGGAAATGACGCTTGCCTAGAGCCAAGAGAATTTTTTGGTTGGTTGGGTGATATATATTTTTTTTTTTTAGTATAGCTATTCTTAGATTGCATCATTGTTCACAGACACACGAAGCCTGAAAGGTCGTGTGAACATCGCTTTTTTACACAAGTCTGATGGGCCGTTCGTAGTATGCGCTGTTTATATGTCGGTTATCTTAAGATAAACGGAATGTCGACTCGAGCCATCTCAGTGAATATATTTTACTTTTCAAGAAGCGGCACGGCTCCTTCACACATTTGGCACTCTTGCGTCACGAACAATGCCTGGAAATTTTGAAGAGTCGTGTGGCTTAAGCGTAAGCCATCTTGGGTCTTTAAGTTTAGGAGAACACGCCTTTGGGGTGTTCTTGGAAACTGTTTTGTAGTCTAACCAGCTTATATTGGACACGTTCACAATTTAACCCACCCTTTCATCCAATCACAATCAAATTCCCCCATTCCCCCATTTACAATCTAATCCATTTATTTATCTACTTGCAACCTAATCACCCATACACTGACACATAATCTAATCAACTCATTCACTGTAATCACCATGAGTTGAGAATCGCTCTTGAAAACTTCTTTCAATAAATTCAGTGGACTAGTGCACTGCTGTGTGTTTGTGCGTCTGTTTGAAGAAAATGTGTGATTGTGTATATGTGCATTTTTAATAAAATAAAATTCTGAAATAATATGATCATATACTTTCTTTATCAATCCATAGATATCTTTCCGAAGTCTGTGTTTGTGTCTTCGACTGCCTCTATAAAAAAGTCTTTTTCATATGATTATTATGAAATATTCCTAGATAATCATTCTAACCGACTTGCCATATCCATTCACACATTCATTCTTTCTCTCCCTCACGAACATGCAGACACACCAAATGCCTCTCTATTTGCTTTTATTGTTCACCACTCATTACCACTATGACGATAAGTATTATCTGCTTGCAATGTACTGTTTTGATCTCGTGTGCGGTTAATGTTTTCTTTTTATTTATTAAAAAGGCGATTGCTTTATATTGCTCTGCTTATTCCTTCTTAGTGCATATGCCTTGTTCTCATTCCTATTTTACCCGAATAAATTTACTCTAACATGAAACCTTATCAAAACACGTTAAATCAGTTTGCTTTTTCACCACGACTTTCCATTATTTATTTGAAATGGACGACCTGGATATGGTCTCATTATGACTTTCCATTATTTATTTGAAATGGACGACCTGGATATGGTCTCATTATGACTTTCCATTATTTATTTGAAATGGACGACCTGGATATGGTCTCATTATGACATTCCAACAACGTTACGTGTGTATGCTATTTGATGGAGCAAGACCAGCGCTCCATAAAACGTTAAGAAGGGAGACAACTCTAAAAAGTCAAAATAAAATATTATAAAACTGTTTCCGTGAAGTTTGCTTTGTAATGATATGAAGAATAAATGTGCATTGTTATACAGGAAATTTAATTTGGTACTTTACCACCAAGAAATCATACTTTTAAAAAATAATTATCACCGTTTGAAACATGATAAATTGAGAATAATTCAGTCTGTTTCAGTATACTTTGGTCTAATATAATTTAGTCCATTCCAGTATAGACTGATTTTGTATAGCTAGTCTATTTCAGGCTGCTTCGGGGTCTTTTACATCCACTAAAGAAAGTTAGTTAAGTTATACTGCCGTTACTTCCAAACGAAAGAGAATTCCACAGTCATTAAATCAAAGCTCAAAGTTGTTTCTTTTCTTTCTTCTCTGAATTAGTGCTACCAAGGAATAAATTTGGCTTTATTATTTGCGTTGCTTTTCTCCCAGGCCGCTCTGCAGTCGAGGAAACAAAAGCGATTGTGCTGCTTGTGCTGTCGCTCAGGACCAATCAGCGCCGTTCTTTCAGTCGCTCAGCGTGGTTTTGTGCCAGGGGAGACAATTCATATCAACGCGGAGGTGACTAACATGTCTCGCCGTAAGATGGCAGGTTCTTCGGTGGAGCTGCTTATGGTAAATACAGCTTCCACTCTCCTAATGAGGTGTTTAGGATTTATTGACATAAAATCTTTCAGAGGTAACAGCCTGGGGACCTGGGGATGGGTATGTTGAAACTTTTCCATAATTCGATGTTCACCAAACATCTGCTGATTTATCATCAGAACAGCAGAATTAAAACTGACACCAGAATGTTAAAGATAAATTACATCACTGTAGATTCTGAAGTTGGAATAAATCATATAGCATCGATCAAAATTCCTAAGTATAATGTACAACGTAATCAAATTAATGAACATCGAAAGAATGGTTCGATTACATAAAGCATTCTCCAGTTCAAATCATAGATCAATAGCAGAAATGTATGAAATACTTCTAAGTTCATTCTTTCTTTATCAGTAAGTTAACTTTCCATAAGCTAACAATCACCTTTATGACCGGACTCGAGTTATGTCAAAGTCATGGTGATTAGACTTATCTTGAACAAAATAACTTTCAGTCTATCCCAATTGGATGAAATTAATTAATTAAAATTGTTATGAGAAAGTATGAGAGTATTAGTCAGAAAAACTACTCATCTGCTTGGAACTGGTTTGGATTGTATCAGCAAGTTCTGGCGTATTCTTTACCTGAGTTGTTTACACCAACTCTGACTCCTAAAAATATCAGCATATGCAGTGCCCAAGGTGGGATCGCTTTGACATTTAACAATTTATATAACATATATAACAATTTTTAAGTTTAGAAATAGGGATAGGCAAATTTACTTCACTACACTTGCCTAAACACGGGAAGATAATCTGATTGATGAATAATATTAGATCTATATGATGATTATTGAGATTAAAGTGATTGCTCATAAATGAATTTTATTGGAAAGATGAAGGTTGAAATTATCAAGATAGACGTAAATTCGACAACATGAAGGAAAATGACTGCTATTATCCTGAAAACCGACGACTAAAATTAGTGTATAGAGTAATTGCACTTAGAATGCTGCATGTTGATATTATCAAGAAAACCGACGACTAAAATTAGATTTATAGAGTGATTGCACTCAGAATGTTGATATCAAGAAAACCGACGACTAAAATTAGATTTATAGAGTGATTGCACTCAGAATGTTGATATTATCAAGAAAACCGACGACTAAAATTAGATTTATAGAGTGATTGCGCTTAGAATGTTGATATCAAGAAAACCGACGACTAAAATTATATTTATAGAGTGGTTGCACTTAGAATGCTGCATGGTGAATGAGATTAACATAACAGATTATAATTGAAAAAATAGCCTGATGACCAAATAAAACATCGTACAGATAATAACCAAGATTAACCTGATAACATTTTGACAAGACGAACGTGAGGTGAAAGCGATAAACGTAATAAATGTCTCAGGTTATCTCAGTAGTCTAATGACCACAAGTTATGCCCGTAGATAACCAAAATAGTTTATTACATTATACAAATGAACATGTTAGATTCCCGTTATCAATTTAAGTACGACAGATGAGAGACGATCCAGATAGATAACCAGCATAAACCATAGACAAAATAAATCAGACAATCAATAGTTTGAAAACATGAGAGCTAGCTGATAAAAATCTGATATATCATCAAATTACCTGATAGATGATCCAAATATATCTGACAGATGACCGAGGTCATCATGATAGATGGTGAGGTAAATCTGACTTTTGATATAAAGTTGATAACTTATCAAGATGAAACTGATAAGTGATCGAGATAAAAATTATCGGAATATGTTTGATAGATTAAATAAATCTGTTAGATGACAAGAATCAGCATGCTAATTAAACGAAATAATCCTGCTATGCGACAGAGATAACGCTAATAGATGACCAAGATAAATCTGAAAAATGACCACAATAAATTTGAAGGATATGGGAAATGTATGAGCTATAGTCGATGGATAGAGGATCGAAATAAATTGAGGTAGAAAACCTCAGTAAATCAAACACATGTTCGAGAAAGCCATGACAGATAATAAAATACAAAGAAAAGAATGTTTCAATGCATCTACGAAAAACATACAATTGAAAGTGCACAAAACAATGTATTAATTGAACATTATTAGTATACAAGGGGAATGTTGGGATTGAGTATTATTGTTACACATCACGTGCAACTCCAAATCAACTCAACACATTTACAGTGCTCATTCAACACTACACATTCACAGCACATCTACAATCATTTAACACTACACATTTACATCACGTCTCCAGCTCAGTCAAAGATAAAGATTATTTGCAGATGACAGCGTGATTAGGGTTGATGATGACAGTAAATAAGCTGGTTGATGTTGACCGTGGATAAGAGGGTTGATGATGACCGTGCTTAGGTTGGATGATGATGACCATGGATAAGGTGGTTGATGTGCCGTCTTTCGCGTGGTTTATGATCTTTATTAGGGTGGTTGATGATGACCGTAATTAGGCTGGTTGATGATGACTGTACTTAGGTTGGTTGGTGATGACCAGCTTAGGTTGGTTGATGATGGCCGTGGATAAGATGATTGGTGATGAACCTGCTTAGGCTGGTTGGTGAATACCGTGGTAAGTCTGATTGATAATGACCATGGATCAGATGATTGATGATGACCGTGCTTAGGCTGATTGATGATGACCGTATTTAGGCTGATTAATGATGATAGTGTTGATGATATCCATGATTAGGCTGGTTAATGATGACCTTGGATAAGATAGTTGATGAGCCTTCATTCGCGTGATTGATGATGATCGTTATTAGGGTGGGTGATCGTGACCGTGAATGGCCTGGTAGCAATGTGAATTCACATCACCTGACTCCAAGTGTAGCAAACATTTTGCTTTCTGTCATAAATTTATACCTTTCAAAACTAACTGTCTTTCGGGGAGTTTTCTACGAATTTGCATTATAGACTGATCTTCAGAAAAAATATATTAGATACTTATCTTCGTTATATATCAAATACTTAACAACAAATTAAAATTAAATTAAAATTAACAACAAAGCAGTTAAAAGAATGCCTAATTATTCAATGAAAGGTGGATTTTGAAAACCATACCGATACTTCCATAGGCGAGTTTATATAATAATGGAAACATTGCTCTAGATGTATACGCTTATATATATATATATATATATATATATATATATATATATAAAGCATTATTACAGTAAATCAGTCAAAATAGTTCCAGAACAATAACAGACAATGTCTGTTAGCGACCTTTCATCTTGTCATAGGTTCTGTAACATTTCTTTCACTTTTTTCTCCTCCCAAGACTGTCATATATCACACGCCTTGTAAATCTCGTGCCATGACGCAACAGATCATGAAAGTAAAACGTGGCAGCATTCCTGCTGGCGACAGTGACATCTGGGAGAACGAGAAGCTAGTTATCCCCCCTTTACCGTCGTCTTCCCCTCGTGGGTGCAGCATTATCGACATTAAATACACCTTAGAGGTGAGTTGAAGATGTGATTGTGTTGTTTGCTAGAATGACTTTTAGATGTGTTGTGAATGTTGTCCTAGAATGACTTTTAGATGTTATGTGAATGTATAGTGTTGGAATGAGTTACAGGTGTGCTTTGAAATTGGAGTGTTGGAATGATTTATAGATATGCTGTGAATGTGTAGTGTTGGAATGATTTATAGATATGCTGTGAATGTGTAGTGTTGGAATGATTTATAGATATGCTGTGAATGTGTAGTGTTGAAATGAGTTATAGAGATGTGCTGTGAATATGTAACGTTGACTGAGCTGGAGACGTGATGTAAATGTGTAGTGTTAAATGATTGTAGATGTGCTGTGAATGTGTAGTGTTGAATGAGCACTGTAAATGTGTTGAGTTGATTTGGAGTTGCACGTGATGTGTAACAATAATAATCAATCCCAACATTCCCCTTGTATACTAATAATGTTCAATTAATACATTGTTTTGTGCACTTTCAATTGTATGTTTTTCGTAGATGCATTGAAATATTCTTTTCTTTGTATTTTATTATGCTTTTACTATGTTATGACAAATTAATATTATATTTCTTCTTGTAAACCAGCTTTTATAATTGTTTACTTAATGCATTATTCTGCTTGTCATCGCTATCGTATTTTGCTAGCTTGTATACTTATCAAAAGCATCAGCAGTGATAATGGGGCGACAGCACTGACCACTAAAGGAAAGGTCGTTATGTTATGTACAAGTGATAACATTAAAGGTATAACGTCATTAAGATGTCAGTGAGTTGCATCCAGATGAGACTGCAATAGAGCAAAACACTTTTCTGAGTTTTTCTCCTTCCTTACATTATCTAATTCTGATACAACTGTTGTTTGCTGTCAAGAGTATAGTGTTTCCCATTGACTGGGCAAATTATGTGTAATTTATGTTGTTCGGTCATTTGACCATGTTTGATAGGAGGAAGCTAGTGTCAGACATGGAAAGTTATCAGGAAACCCAAAGTTGTATCAGAAGTAGATAATGTAAGGAAGGAGAAAAACTCAGAAAAGTATTTTGCTCTATTGAAACTAGAAGTGCTTCATGCATCTAAATATAATGCTTGGCTTAAAAAATAAAAGGAATGGCAGCCATTATTAGTCTATAGTCTTCAGAAAATTAGTTTGAACTGCCCTTCATGCGAGATTATACTTCATAATCAAGTACAGAGCAACAAACACTTGCATCCATTGTAATACATGACTTTCTCTTCGTTAGATGCGTGTTGAACCTGTGGGTGCGGGCTTTGACCTGAACGTGCCCATGGAGATCATGGTTGGAACTGTGCCTTTACAGTCGGTCGTCCAACGGTACCTAGCAGCTCACCAACTGTCGCCACCATCCCCAGTCAGGCAGCATTCCTCACCACAAATGGCTGGCCAAGCCCGGTCTGGAGCAATGGCTGACGGGCCGCTTCGTAATCCCCTGTATCACATTCGTTGGTTGAAGTTTTTATGTTGAGTCATTCTTAACAGAAAGTAGAATTTACATCTTGGTGTTTAATACGGTATTGGGAGAGACGTCAGAAATGAAATCAATCGTGCAGTGCTAGAGTAGCAGATAATTATATTTGTTTTTCCTTTCTATCATTTTGTTTTTCTTTTTGGTAAACTAATTAGGCAGGCTCAATAGATGCGAATCGATGCCTTAATCGAATTTATAGAGTGAATTATCTTTTAGATCCGAAATTAAATTTTATCAAGAAATTGAATAACTCTCACTGTAAATCGTAATTGTGATGATTGGTTTTAAAATTGATAGCATTTGTGACAGATTCGAGTGAACACCGCAAGTGGAAGTCGATAGAGAGAGAGTGAGTGTTTGTGATAGATCTGACTGAAAGCCGCCTGTGATTTATTTTATATTATAGAAAAGGAAAGCTTTTGTAGAAGATTAATTGAAAACCGCAAGTGATACATTGCCTAGTACAAGATCCGATTAGAAACCGAAAGTGATGGTTTTTGAAGAAAAATAACAATTTTTCTTTCAAGAAATTCCCCAAAATAATGCATTAAGTCTGTCTCTAGCAGAATCAGCAGAGACTGGAAATAAAATTATATAAAAGATTCCGTTCAGTAGAACCGAGTGGTTCGCCGGAAGTGATTTTTGACACACGAAAAATAAATTAACGAAGTGGCATCTTTAGTAGTGCTAATCGGACGAGAAAAGTTACTTAATTTCTTTTTGTTTTAAAACACGAAATGTGAGTCTGTAACCGCTTTACTGCTTTAAATGAATCGTCCGTGAAAAGATCAATAAATCCAGAAACCGTTAATTACGTTTAGGAATATTAAGATGTTTTAGTAAGATAAAATATTAAGACGTTTAAGTAACATATGGATGTTAAGACGTATTAGTAAGATAGAAATATTAAGATGTTTTGGTAAGATAGGAATATTAAGACGTTTTAGTAAGGAATATTAATATGTTAGTAAGATAGGAATATTCAAACGTTTTAGTAAGACGTGAAAATGGGGAGGCGTGAGGCCTATAATTATATTATTTAAACTTAGTCTCAAGTAAGGACTATGTTCTTTGATCGAGAATTATTTTTTTTATTGAAAAGAAAACAGTCAAATCAGAAACACAATTTAGCGTAAAATTATTTTAAAACTAATTAATCATTTTAATGCCAATTTAAATAAGATGTTTTTATTTTAAAAAGAATTTTCTCCACGCCCTGCATGTTTCAGCGCCCTCCTTCGCGCCATATGCATTAGGTTCCTCGCAGACACATGACGAAGATGACGACGAGAACACACGAGGAGAACGCCACTACACACCCGTCTACATCTACTACACGTGGCAGACTGAAGAGCTACAAGCGCGTCGACAGCAAGGCATCCGGTTTGCTGCCTAACAGATGGCGCTGGCGACCGGTGTGACTGAACTTCAACACCGAGAGAGAGGCGACCTATATGTCACGATGACCTGACCCAGCGGGGTCACGGTGGCTACATGAGCTGGAGATATTCTCCACTGACCTAGAGTGGCGATAGATTTAGCGTGAGGTTATGTTTACTGCCTGAGAAACATCCTAAGATTGTGGCAAGACAATGTTTGCAGGACTGGTGACTTAACATGAACTAGTTTTGATACCTGGTAGATGATAACAATTCTAAATTATGGTACTATTTTCAAAACTTGATTACCTGATCACCTGCACACTACTGACGTAGATATGATGTAGCAAGGATGTGGTCACATGCAACTTGATCCACTGAAGATCGGGTGATGAACACCTGATTTAGAGGATGTATGGACCTCATTCAGCAAGGATCCGAGTCAGAAACGGTGGCAGTGCTGACCTGGCATCATATACGTCATTGTTTATAACGTAATCAGACGTCTTCGGGAGTGCCTTGCATGATGTTACTATTCGTCTATTATTAGCGCTACTCAGAGCATCACATAAATTAGTAATACGAATATTTAATTCCTGAAAATAATGTTATTTAAAACATATTTTTTTAATTTGTTTTTAAATAATCATTTTGAGAGGCAGGTGCGTTAGTATTTGATCTGTTAATTTACTGCCTCCAAGACGTGGTGTCTAATTCTGGCCACTATCGTTAACCACCTCCAAGACCTGGTATTTAATTCTAATTCTGGCTACTATCGTTAACCGCCTCCAAGATCTGTGTCTAATTCTGGCCACTACCCTTAACCGCCTCCAACACATGGTGCCTAATTCTGGCCACTATCGTTAACCGCCTCCAAGATCAGGTGTCTACAGATCTACTGTATTCTCTAGATCAGTCATTTGTTCAATTAATCATGTCCCGCCACGACTGCTCTACTGCATTTTCTTGTTTAGTTACTTACCCGACTGGTTGTGTGTCGCTATAATACATCTTCTTCCTGCCTCGGCCAGTCAAGAGCCTGATTTTTCTGGGCTGCCGAGATAATTAAAAGTAGTTTTCTCACCCGGGGTTGAGCCTAGACTTTAGAGAAAGGCAGACAAGACATTTGCTAAGAGACAGTTTATACTGGTTTGAGTTACCGCCCCTTGCTTGCAGGTTCGCTCATGTATGTCTGTTTAATGAGAAAGAGACAGGTTATACTGGTTTGAGTTACCGCCCCTTGCTTGCAGGTGCACTCATGTATGAGAAGGAATGAGAAATATGTTACAGTAATGAGAAGGAATGAGAAATGTGTTACAGTAATGAGAAGGAATGAGAAATGTGTTACAGTAATGAGAAGGAATGAGAAATGTGTTACAGTAATGAGAAGGAATGAGAAATGTGTTACAGTAATGAGAAGGAATGAGAAATGTGTTACAGTAATGAGAAGGAATGAGAAATATGTTACAGTAATGAGAAGGAATGAGAAATATGTTACAGTAATGAGAAGGAATGAGAAATATGTTACAGTAATGAGAAGTAATGAGAAATATGTTACAGTAATGAGAAGGAATGAGAAATATGTTACAGTAATGAGAAGGAATGAGAAATATGTTACAGTAATGAGAAGGAATGAGAAATATGTTACAGTAATGAGAAGCGCGACGTTGTTAGTGCCAACCGACCAGAAAATGTTTGGCATTAATGAGACCTAGTCTTTTTCTTTTAATTGTTTCAAATCAAAGAATCGGCGTCTTGATCTTGATATTTACAGATGATTTGGATATTTACAGACATCATTCTCTTGATCCGGATATATTTAGAGACATCAGTATCTTGATCTAGATATTTACAGACATCAATGTATTGATGTGGATATTTACAGACATCAGTGTCTTGATGTGGATATTTACAGACATCAGTGTCTTAATCTGGATATTTACAGACATCAGTGTCTTGATCTGGATGTTTACAGACATCAGTGTCTTGATCTGGATGTTTACATACTTCAGTTTCTTGATCTGGATGTTTACAGACATCACTTTCTTGACCTGGATGTTTACAGACATCAGTTTCTTGATCTGGATGTTTACAGACATCAGTGTCTTGATCTGGATGGTTACAAATATCAGTGTCTTGATCTTGATGTTTATTGATAAGACAAAGTAATTACCGTTGTCCAAGGAAAACTTTAAACTAAATTATCATTTATGGCTTCATACATAGTGGGACAGTACATAAACTCTGCATGTATTTTGTTGTCAAAGCTTTTGTTTTTTATATATATCTCAGTATGCTATGTCACCTTGACATTAAGCCGAATTAGTATGTGGTTGAGGACGATGAAGAAGGAATGGGAAGTGTGTAGAAAAACGGACAGAAACTGTATTTTATCTCGTTTCCGGGAATCAGTCAGTTTGCTTTCTAGTTGTTAAATCGGTTTTCGTTGTAACAGTTTACTACAATTTGCTTCAGTCAAGTGCTTTTTGCCCTTTCTTAGTATTTGTAGAATTGGTGTCGGTCCTAGTAGAGATATATCCGGTACAAGTAGGGATATATCCAGCTCTTGTCGAAATATATCTGGTACTAGCAGAAATATGTCTGACACTGGTATATATATCCGGTACTTGTAGAATTAGTTCTAGTACCTAAAGGAATGATGTCAGTACTGAGATAGTACTTGAGTCAGCAGAGTTTGTGCTGAGTACTATCAGCGCCAAGCTTGTGCTTAGTTCTGTTAGAGGTTATGCTTGGTGCTTGTGGAGTTGGTGCTTAGTACTATCAGATTTGGTGATTTTATAGTAGAGTTGGTGTACTATTAGAACTGTTAGAGTTGGTGCTAAGTTCTGTCAAAGAACGTTTTCTATATCTCTCAAATCTATTGCTGTTCGATGTGTTAGAGTTACGTCCCGTTTGCGTTAAAAGAATTTCCTGTTCAGACATGTGTGAATGATAGGAGAATAAAATAACAGCAACGAACAAAGTTCCATAATTTAAAGTATTTTAAAAGTCTGTAGAGAATTATCTGCTTCGTATTATTGAAAGTAAATAACCTTGCATCGTCTCAATATACTGTTTTAAACAATTTATATGAAACATCTAAATAAAGTCCAATGCATTTATTTACAGATTATCACCTACAGATTATGTATAAAACAAAATATATTATTTATTATACAAACGAATATTCGATGTTTTTAAAATCATAAATATAATTAGGTAAGAGAGAAAATAAGAGAGAAAATTTCAAACAGAAAAGCATATAAGGCTATTACTTACAGCAACAATCGAAAAAACATTGATTTATAACTAAACCTAGCTTTGCGTTTTGAAAATAATATTAAATAATTTTAAATGTTTGTTCTTCATTTTCAAAATCGCTTTCCTCCATGCTCCGCGCCCCTTTCTACTAATAATGCATCTTGATTATTTCACGCCTGAGAAGTGTTCGTCTGTGGCCAAGAAATATATTTTGATGGACCTCAAAGAAGATTTTAGGTCTATTACAAGTAAATCAAACAATTAGCATAAGACAGCATTTGGTGTACTTTAAAATCTCATACAACAAACAATTAGCATAATTTAGAACTTGACAGCATTTGGTGTACATTAAAATCTCATACAACAAACAACTGTGTAAACTATCAGAACATATATTTGGAAGGGAGATAACTGGGAAAAGCCATTTGGAAATATGTCAAGAACTGGGTTTTAAATACAAGTACTGGATACTGTCAATCAGTGACACATTTGTTTAAAAAAATATGTCTGCAGTTGGCACAGTATTGGCCCACAGCGTATAAACGTGTTCATGTTCACTAAACGATGAAGAAGAATGGTCATGATTTTTGTCATCGATATTGCGTTTTATAATTTCATATATATTTCATTTTATAAGTTAATTTACCGTACAGGGAAATAAAAGACAAAAACAAGAACATTAGATGGTCCAATATAGGTTTGTGTGCAATCGCACTATGACTATGATTATGACTAACGTGCAAACGTTATTGTCTCATTCTATGCTACTAAAAATGACATCCTCCCATCCCCATTCTATACATATGATATATTATCGTAAATTACAGTTTATCGTAAAGACTATTTCTGGAAGAATGAGTCTACAGATGTGTATAAATTGCCACTTATTACGATCTACAGTCAGTCAGTGTATGATTGTCTACATGACGTTAGTTTACAATTATAAATGAGCTATGACGTGACAAACTGAGTTCTCCTTATTCTTTCTCACAAATAAAAGTAATCTGATTGAGCTGCAAGGGAATTTAATTTTCGTTAAACATTAAGGTAAATTACACAAATTGTTTTGTCAAAAGCTATAATGTTTCAGTTACTAATTGTTTTGTGAAAAGCTATAAGGGTTCAGTTACTAATTGTTTTGTGAAAAGCTATAAGGGTTCAGTTACTAATTGTTTTGTGAAAAGCTATAAGGGTTCAGTTACTAATTGTTTTGTGAAAAGCTATAAGGGTTCAGTTACTAATTGTTTTGTGAAAAGCTATAAGGGTTCAGTTACTAATTGTTTTGTGAAAAGCTATAAGGGTTCAGTTACTAATTGTTTTGTGAAAAGCTATAAGGGTTCAGTTACTAATTGTTTTGTGAAAAGCTATAAGGGTTCAGTTACTAATTGTTTTGTGAAAAGCTATAAGGGTTCAGTTACTAATTGTTGGGAAATTGTTTCCATATAAGACTGTCGACAATCGAAATTACGGGGATATATCTATAAAATAAAAGTAAAAAGAAAAGAGAGAAGAAAATAAATCATGATGGATGCTCGTTTTAAGTAGTGATTTTTCGAGGCTGTTAGTTGCATTACTGTGCGTTAAGCGTTTGCTTTGGTTTACTCACCACACAAAGTTAGTCTATGAAAATAAACAACTTGCAGCAGTCACAACTAATATTTCCTGCTCAATTAACTTTTCATCATTTCAATTCCTTTCGATTATCTTTTCTTTAACTTTATTTCTTGAGTTTAGCACCATTGCTGTACCTTATACGATCAATATTTATCATTTAAAAGTACTTTATCGTTGCACGTACAAAAACTAGTCATTGCGTTCTTGGAAATTTTGTGTGTGTGTGTGTGTGTGTGTGTGTGTGTGTGTGTGTGTGTGTGTGTGTGTGTTTTGGTGGTAGTGGTGGTAGTGATGGTGGAAGTGATAGAATATATTCATAAAGATCCAAAATGGACCTCGGGGTTATGTAACTAAAAACCCGTGTGAGAACAATGATCAACTACTGATTACGTCGTGTACTTACAGTCACGTTCCTTATAGTCACGTTCCTTACACGAAGGTAAACACTATAATATGCAATCTGGTGGGTGGGGGTTGAACATCTGCAAGCTACTTTTATTTTCATAAAAAGGGGAAGGAACTCTATCCACAATTATCGAACAGACGGTCTGACATTTGCAGACGCTGGTCATTTCCGGCGCACATTTCCGACCATGTTTCATTTGACCTTTATAAGCAGTAGGCCGGATTGAAAGTATCATTCACTGCCACTGGAAGTTATCTCTTAGCACGAAACTAGCGAATGTTGGGAGTGCTCTCTCTTAGGTGAAGTCGAGCAGATTGATTGGCAGTCTGTTTCACCGCCAGTCAGACCCCTCTCTGCGTTTAGGGGAATCACTCTTCTATAATGAAAATTGCTTACGTCTGAAAGATTCAGTAACAGAGTAATCTTCTCTTCGCTAGAGTAATTATTCGTTAGGGACAGTAGTGACGCAGACGTGAGTACGACATTAGAGCTCCATTACTCAATGTGGTTCAATTCCAGCTCGGGTGGAAAATGTAGGACGCATTTGACTGTTAATAATACTGAGTTCCCTTTTCACTTGTAGTGGGTTTTAAAGTCTAGACCTACGATTGGTTCCGTGTTGCACTGAGAGCGCTCATCAAAGCTCCTTTTGGAAATTTGCTTACTTAGACAAGTCGGCCACTCGAACCGATTTACAAATCGCACAAAATCATTCTTGTAAAGAAACTCCTCACATCTCCATTCTCCTGATTTTATTCTTCAAAGATGTTACATTCATTCTTAGGCGCTCGCTTTTAATGGCTGTAATTTACTTGACTAATTTACCAGCACTCTGTTGTCAGTGGCTGATAAATTAATTGATTAATTAATTTACTAACAAGGTCAGAGTGATCACAAGTTTCCATGGTTAAAGTTTTACAATGATCGGTATCGTAGCAAACTGCTGTCACTAGTTTCAATGGATATTGGTTGGGGTTTTTTCTTTTTAAATGAAATCTGTCAGAGTACCCTAGCGTATCTGTGACTTATATTCAAACCGACGAAATATATCAGTGGTGGATACATTTTATTTATTACTCATAAGGTATGATAAGGCTTGAAAAAAGAGTAAATTATGTGAGATAAAGTTAAGGAATTTTGTGTGTGTTTTGTGAGGTATGCATATGGGTGTGATGTATGTTGTGTGGGTGTGATGTTTGTTGTGTGGATTTGATGCATGTTGAGTGTGTGTGTGTGTGTGTGTGTGTGTGTGTGTGTGTGTGTGTGTGTGTGTGTGTGTGTGCGTGTGTGTGTGATGGGACAGTGGCTATTCAGTAACATAAAATCAGGAGCCCATAAATGAAACTGGATTTCTGCTTAGTATTACAGTTGTATCTATGGTAGATAACCATGACACGCAGGAAGGATGACTTATTTATGTCCCTTGATTGAGGTACACTATAAAACATTAAAAATCGCCATACAAAAGCTTTGCAAGCATAATTTATTCACTTCAGCACTTTTAATCAGACAAATTAATCAATGAAATCACTCCGTTATTTCATCTAAAATGGTTTCCTTGTGATTTCTTTTTTTTTTTTGTTGTGCTATTAGATCATTACTGCATAACTCGCAATATGTTAAATATGTTTTACTGTCATTTCAATTTTTTGTTTGCTATTAGATGATTACTGCATAACTCTCAATATGTTAAAATATGTTTTACTGTCATCTGAATTTTTTTTATAAGAACATAATTCAGACATCGTTAGTGAAAGGATATTATTTTTGCATTATCCTAATTGAATGAGTATTATTTATTCATTACTACCATAAATCTAACCAGCATACGATGTAGGTAATATTACTTCCTGTAGCCTAATTCGTTCAATTTCCATGACAACCAAAAGAATCTGATTGTGAATGAGGTATATTTTGGTAGAAACTGAGAAATATGCCTTATTAATAATCCTCACTTGCAACAGATCTGTTAATGTACTGAGAAGACTGTTGTTGTATTCAATCAGTGTCTGAAATAAATGTGTACTTACAAAGAAAGCCGTCGGATGCGTTCAGTATTGTTGAGAATTGTTATTGTGGTTGCATGAATTCAGTTCTCGTGCATGAATTAAATGTTGACGTCAAGTTACACAGTTCTCGTGCATGAATTAAATGTTGACGTCAAGTTACACAGTTCTCGTGCATGAATTAAATGTTGACGTCAAGTTACACAGTTCTCGTGTATGCATTAGATGTTGACGTCAAGTTACACAGTTCTCGTGCATGAATTAAATGTTGACGTCAAGTTACACAGTTCTCGTGTATGCATTAGATGTTGACGTCAAGTTACACAGTTCTCGTGCATGAATTAAATGTTGACGTCAAGTTACACAATTCTCGTGTATGCATTAGATGTTGACGTCAAGTTACACAGTTCTCGTGTATGCATTAAATGTTGACTCAAGTTACACAATTCTCGTGTATGCATTAAATGTTGATGTCAAGTTACACAGTTCTCGTGTATGAATTAAATGTTTACTCGGCTACACAGATTTTTGTGTATGATAAATGTTCACATCAAGCTACACTGTTCTCGTAATGTTCACGTCAAGCTAGAGAATGCTCATGCATGCATTAAATGTTCAAGTCCAACTGCACAATTCTCGTGATGTTCACGTCCAGCTACACAGTTCTCGTAATGTTCACGTCAAGCTACACAGTTCTCGTAATGTTCAAGCTACATAGTTCTCGTAATGTTCAAGTCAAGCTACACAGTTCTCGTAATGTTCAAGTCAAGCTACATAGTTCTCGTAATGTTCAAGTCAAGCTACATAGTTCTCGTAATGTTCACGTCAAGCTACACAGTTCTCGTAATGTTCAAGCTACATAGTTCTCGTAATGTTCAAGTCAAGCTACACAGTTCTCGTAATGTTCAAGCTACATAGTTCTCGTAATGTTCAAGTCAAGCTACACAGTTCTCGTAATGTTCAAGTCAAGCTACACAGTTCTCGTAATGTTCAAGTCAAGCTTCTCGTGCACAGTTCTCGTGCATACATTAGATGTTCACGTCCAGCTACACAGTTGTCGTAATGTTCACATCAAGCTACACTGCTTCCTTATACCAGAAATTCCACAATGTAGTCAGCATACTTTGTCACCATACATCAATGGAGTGCAGTGTATTCCTTACACTTTAAACTGGGAATAGAAACTTTTCAAGTCTACCACAGTTGTAGTGGTTTATAAATGAGTACACTGAGAAAATCAGGTAAAACGAAAGAAGGTTGTTTATTTATAAATTTATAAATAAGTAAACTGTAAAACGAAAGAAGGTTGTTTATTTATAAATAAGTAAACTGTAAAACGAAAGAAGGTTGTTTATTTATAAATAAGTAAACTGTAAAACGAAAGAAGGTTGCTTATTCCCTGTAAAATATAATCAGGAAACAAATGCTAAGTTTCTAATTTATTCATCTTTAACTCCATTCTCTTACATTCAAGTATCAACTTACAGTTTCCTGCAACAGTATTTATTAGCCCAATACACACGCACTCACAGCATAATAAATATAGCATAATAGTTTATGAATAATTTTACCATAAACAATTTCAAATGTTTAGAACATTACATATAGCATCATAGTTCACAATATGTAGAAATAATAGTCCTCTCACATAATACATCTCACATAAATTGCAAGTATATATCAATAGCAAAAATGTTCGAAATATTTCTAAGTCCATTGTCTCTCATTTAGTCAGTTAACTCACTATTAAGCAAATGGCCACCTTTTATGACCAGACTTCTTGCCACTCCAAATTCAAAGTGATTAGACAATAGAATTATTTACGGCAGGTAGATTTTTAATCTCAGCCCATTGACTGGTCTCGTTATTGTAAATCTCAAGCATGTGATAATAAAACTACTCATCCAGTTGGAAAGTGGTTTAGATTGCATCAGCAATTTCTAGCTTATCTTCCACCTGAGTTGTTTACTTCCAACTTTGACAATTACAAATATCAGTACAAGCAATGCCGAAGGTCGGGTCACTTTGACATTGAACAATTTATATAACAAATTAAGTTTAGAAATAGGTAGAGGTAGATTTACTCGGCCACATCAGGAATAGCGTCATCTACTCTAACTGAAAAGTGTAAATTTGGAGGAAAAAGGAAAGATAAATGGTAGGAAAAACAAAGAATTTATTGAGGAGGGAGAGGGAAAGGTTCAGAGAAAGAAGTAACCGGATCGAATTAGACAGAAAGGAAGGAAAGGGGAAGACAAGAGAAGAAGGGAAGGAAAGAAACAGAGAAAAAGATAGAAAATTTGAGACTGGGGCGAGAGATTTTTGAACAAAAAAGACACATAGACTTTTGAACAAAAAAGACACAGAGAGACTGATCAACAAAAAAGACACATAGAATACTTTTGAACAAAAAAGACACATAGAGAGACTGATTAGGTGGGAGAGAGCTAGAGAAAGATAGGAAAAATGAGGCAGAGTGTGGGTGGGTGTGAGGAGGGTAGAATGGAGGGACAATAGCTGTAAAAAAAAAACCAAAGGGGAAAGAGAGAAGACAAAAAAGGATGGAGAGAAATAGAATTGAAATTACACAATGTGGATAAAGATGGAAAGAGAAAGATGGAGGAAAGGAGATAGATAAAGGGAGGAGTTAAGAGAGAGAGAGAGAGGAGGAGGTATTATTTGGCGATGTTTTTATTTATATCAACAATCAATCTGACCCAGAGTTAACTGATGAAATTATCACAATTTATACAGTAAATGCAATACAGATGCGACAGACTGACATAAGTGCTCACTGTACATTAATAGCACCATTTTTTCGGTTATCGTTGTTGGAAT
This sequence comes from Sinotaia quadrata, assembly GCA_028829895.1. NCBI lineage: Eukaryota > Metazoa > Mollusca > Gastropoda > Architaenioglossa > Viviparidae > Sinotaia > Sinotaia quadrata. Next base: position 45,748,711 of record CM054177.1, on the reverse strand, counting down.
TATTTTTAAAATGAGAAATGTGTTGACAGGAAGGGAGGTAAGACGCCATAACCACAATCGTCAGTATACAGGGTAGAGGTATAAAAGTCAGACACAGTTTCAAGTGATAAAAATAGAATTGCCAACTACCATACATATTTTAAAGTTTATAAGCCGATACGTGGTACCTCATCATCATCAACAACAACAACAAAAGGTTTCTAGAACTAATTAACTCGAACACATCTGTAGCTATCCCCCCGACTAAAGATAAAATATGACAATTAAAATAAAATATTGCTGACGGACATCCCTCTCCCCCGCCATGCCGTGATCACGTGATTCGTCTGACCAACACTTTTGCGCGCATGGAATGCACGTGGCACGGGGCATGATCCACACGTGCACACAGGCACGCCCTGCAAGACAAACAGATGAACACCTGACGGTTTCATGCAAGTAGAGAGGAGGTTAAGAACTCTCTCAGGAAACATTTCGTCATGCTCGACAGTCTTTCGTCATTTTTATTTAAATTGCCATTTCCTTTATTTAGTTCTTAAGTCTGAACTGTATATTTTGTTTCCCTTTATTTGTAAATTGATGACTTGCTTGTAGTTTTTAATCTCTTTTTTTCTTTTAAGGTGATAGTAGAGAAGTAGAGAGAGAATATCTAGTTTTTATTATTTTTTTTTCATTAAATAATGTTTCCTCAGTGGATCTGTACTGGTGTGTTTTAATCGAGTTGATTGGGATTAACTTGTTTCTTTTACTGGCTTGTCTTCTCGCTTTTCATTTGATTGTTTTGCTTTTAGTAGAGTGAGAAGTATTTTGGAATGATTTATTTAAAATATAAAGAAAGTACAAAATTGTAAAAGTATTAAATCGTAATTTACCCCCCATTTAAATTCTTTGTTGATTTGTTTTGGGGTTTTAAAAATAAGTGTAAGTTCTGCTTTGGTTTTACCTTTTCCTTTATATTTTTTTTAATGAAATATTATCCTTTAGATCGTTGTTCTGAAGATTGTTCCATGGTACTGCAATGCATGTACATAAAAGGAAAACTATTTGAGTTAAAAGAAATTTCGACCTGCGCGACACTAGCTGTATTATTATTTACAGTTGCTTTCCATTGAAGCTCTCCAAGTTTGGCCTAAGCATTTCTGCTCTGCAGTCAAGCGGGACCACTGACAAGCATCCCCGCACTAAGCTGACCTACTGGTTTAACCATCTGACTACATGTGCTGCTACCATCAGCAATAATGCTCAATAAATAATTAATTCTTAAAATTAAAAAATCTTGTAAATATCTCTCTTCTGCGACTTTACTGACAGATACAGTGCGTTGTACTATCAGTATGTGTGTCTGTTTTAAGCTGTAATGCTAACGTCATCATGTGACGACACTCTTTCTGATAGGGCAAGCCAATGCAGTTATAAAAAAGCTTTGTATTTTATTCAATTTATAGCAGTGAATGTGTTAAAAAAAAAGGTCAATGTCTGATTGTGGATTCTGTCTTTTGTCAAAGAAAATAAAGAAACACATATTAAGCAATAATTATAATAATAGAATATTACCCAAAACGATAATGATATAGGCCTACTACCAAATCAAAAAGGAACTCTTCCAAACAATATACTCTTATAAAATACAATAAGAATAGATTGAATACAAAATTAAGAATAGATTATAATATAGAATAAAGAGAAATCTTATAATCATTTTAACAGATCACTTCAAAAGTATAGGTTTTTAAGAGGGCGAAGAATCTGATACGTACCTTCCCTTTTTTTGAGGGGTGGGGGGAGTGAGATTCGATATTGAGTTGTCCATCTGATATAATCCTGGATGAGAGTAAGGAGAACCTAAAATCGAGAACACCCTAACACCAAATGCCCCGCGCATACGTTCTGGAGAAGGGGACTAGCAGAACCACCACCATTTAAAAAAAAATACTCCGTAATTTAGAACAATGAATAGACTTATAAAATATATTTTTAAATATACCTGTATAACAGAATAATGAATGGACATTAGACTTGCAAATATACAAGAAAGAAATGACAAAGTAAAATAAAAATAAACCTGTTTTGATATGAGGTTGATAAGTGAATAAATAAAAACTCATGGGCGGTTAAAAACAAATTTATGGCATCGAGGTCCGCCGAAAGAAAGCATAGTGATCAACAATGTCAAAAGCAAAGCGCATTCAAAAAACAAAAATATTTTGTCTGAAGCTAATAAAATCAATTTACGTAAATATAACACCAGATAATGCACTCTGGGACGAGTTGCAGCCTTGATATCAGAGATATTATCATGCATCGGTGTACATCCCGGTCATGAGGTGCAGTCTTGATATCAGAGATATTATCATGCATCGGTGTATATCCCGGTCACGAGGTGCAGTCTTGACATATAACATCTGGTGGAGTCGATGATCACAATAAATGGTTGTTAATATGAATGTACCCTCCCTGAATTAATTAAGATTAAAGGCAGTCCATATTCCAGAATTGGACCACTGATAACTATGAATGATGTAATGGATTTATGATAGACAAGAGTCTAACAGCTCTAACCCCCAGCCACCCACAATCTTAGTTATTTACAAGATAGAAGACATGAATAAAATAAACTACTCCGTGATTTTCAAGTGGTAACTATTGATTAATAAATAAAAATTTGATAAAAGTGTCATGATGATTGGTACTAAAATTAATTTGCTAGAATGTCGCTTTTCTATGAATCATTGAAATGGCCTGGCATATAAGTAAAAAAAGTCAATTCTAAAATAGCCAGTGACTTCAGTCTCAGCAGCAAAGTTGCCGACTTCGTTGTAATAGAGGTCAGGTCTCCTCTTCAGCTCGTGTTGACAGGCTAGATGTAGTACAGAGTGTACAATGGGTGCAGTACACTTTTTGACAATGGCTGCAGTACACTTTTTGACAATGACTGCAGTACACTTTTTGACAATGGCTGCAGTACACTTGTTCACAATGGCTGCAGTACACTTTTTGACAAAGGTGCAGGCACGAAGATCAATTCTTTGGTGTAAATCCTGGAGCGTCTAGCTGTAGCAGTTGTTACAGTGGTCGTGCTGCCATCTTGATACAGCAGAGTTAATTGATCCGTTAGGATCATTTCTATCTTGACACATATATTAATTAGCCAAGGAGGCCGTTTCCTGTATGTTCTCAAACAATGAAAAATGTCTGCCTGAGCTTAGTGTGAATGTAGTTTTTATATCACTTACTGATGGTCCTGGGAAGGATTGTATTCTTTTTCAACCTATCAACAATGCATGGAAATAAGAAAAAGTTATACCCTTTCTAACCTACGAGTTAATTAAACTTGCCCACAAAACAGCACCAGCTTCACCATTCCTGTCACTAAGTTGACAGGTCATGCCTCATGTATGCTTGAATAGGCTGATCTGAGATCAAACATGAGTTTATTTTCAGTTTCCATAGATAATTAATCTTAGCGAGGGTACTTGAAATCTGGTGAGAGATATTTTAATGCAAACGCTTTTTGTTCATTTAAAAAAAATTATACTTAATGTGGTGGTTATAATACGACAATAATCAGTTATATTTTCATGCATCATTGCACACTACAGTCATGAGGTGCAGTCTTGATATCAGTTAAATTTTCATGCATCAGAGCAACTCTGGTCCTGAGGTGCAGTCTTGATATCAGTTAAATTTTCATGCATCAGAGCAACTCTGGTCCTGAGGTGCAGTCTTGATATCAGTGATATTTTTATGCATCAGTGCACACTCCGCTGATGAGGTGCAGTTTTAATATCAGAGATATCATGCATTAGAGCACACTCCGTTCACGAGATGAGGTCCAGAGATCAGTGATATTTTCACGCATCAGTGCACACTCCGGTCACGAGGTGAGGTCCAGATATTTTCACGCATCAGTGCATACTCCGACGCTTCCTCAAGAGAAAGTGATAAAACTTGTGTTTGACAGTTGAATTTTATCTCTTCACTACCAAACAACAATCGACGATTCCTGTTTCCTGTTCAGATGTCAAAGAATCTTAACGTGAGTATCTTGTAGCACACGGGGTCCTCGTTATCGTTTCATCTGTTGCACCAGCTGACCCTGAAAGATTTTCAAGCCAAAGTAGTCAATGGCTACTAAAATGAACAGTGATATTGCTACTTTCCAGAATTTAAATCAAAGGGCATCAGTTAAGAAGACAGTTGTCCCGGAAATGCAAATTAGTTGTATGACGTAGGCTGTCACTGAGGGCAGCAAGGACGTTAACTCTGTGGTGTCCGACAACTGTGCTATTTTAAATGACGAAAGCGGCAAAGGATGTTTTGTCGACATATAAGGGCAACGCACGCACTCCTGTGACCTGCAGTTAAAGCAAGTTTAGTTTTAAGTCAGCAGAGCCAAGCGCCGAGTGACGGGATGAGGGGCTAAGTCTGTGCCCACACATTTAGTTGGGAACAAGTTCATTGTCCTGTAGACAAGAGCTAGCCAATCAAAGTTGTTATGTAACAAAGCGAAGTTATTTTAAGTCATTAAGGCTAGTAGTCACTTTGCGTCGTGTCGACTAAAGAAAATGTACATTAATAAAGTAGTCATAAAATAATGATTATACTCACATTATCACGATACAGAAAAGACTTGCAATACTTTATCGGTCAGTCTAATCGCTATTGACATGCGTTGGTGGTGATGGAAGGGCTTGTTTGATATCAGTGACATGCGTTGGTGGTGATGGAAGGGCTTGTTTGATATCAGTGACATGCGTTGGTGGTGATGGAAGGGCTTGTTTGATATCAGTGACATGCGTTGGTGGTGAGGGAAGGGCTTGTTTGATATCAGTGACATGCGTTGATGGTGAGGGAAGGGCTTGTTTGATATCAGTGACATGCGTTGGTGGTGATGGAAGGGCTTGTTTGATATCAGTGACATGCGTTGGTGGTGATGGAAGGGCTTGTTTGATATCAGTGACATGCGTTGGTGGTGATGGAAGGGCTTGTTTGATATCAGTGACATGCGTTGGTGGTGAGGGAAGGGCTTGTTTGATATCAGTGACATGCGTTGGTGGTGATGGAAGGGCTTGTTTGATATCAGTGACATGCGTTGATGGTGATGGAAGGGCTTGTTTGATATCAGTGACATGCGTTGATGGTGATGGAAGGGCTTGTTTAATATCAGTGACATGCGTTGGTGGTGATGGAAGGGCTTGTTTGATATCAGTGACATGCGTTGGTGGTGAGGGAAGGGCTTGTTTGATATCAGTGACATGCGTTGGTGGTGAGGGAAGGGCTTGTTTGATATCAGTGACATGCGTTGGTGGTGAGGGAAGGGCTTGTTTGATATCAGTGACATGCGTTGGTGGTGAGGGAAGGGCTTGTTTGATATCAGTGACTGTCGGAGGTTCGGTTCTCGAAATAATATTTTATTTTATATAATTTATGGATGTGAGGATGTGAGGCAGAAATGACTCAGTAAAAACGGTCATGTCAAAGATGTCAAATTAGTACATAACAGTAATGATTTCACACTGAAAAATTAACTCAAATTGATTAGCCAATCAGTACAGTAGTAATTGCATTGAAAATGTATCGCTTTTTTCTAAAATCAGTAGTTTATCTGTTCCCCAATGCATTATAAATACATCATTTTCTATCGGTGATCTAAGTCTGTTACCGTGAATTAAAAATAGTTCACATTTATATCAGTGCTTTATCTGTTACCCGTGCATTAAAAAAATATATCGCTTTTTTTAAAATTAGTAATCTAAGTTTGTTACCCCAACATTAAAAATATATCACTTTCAAATCAGTGATTGATCTGTTACCCCTACACCACTTGTAAATCTGTAGTCGGAAATAATACTATTACTAATGCTGTGAAGTCATGACAGCAAAAGGCAAACAATCTGATCCAGACGTCACAAACATCGCACAAGGTTCGCATCCACTTTGAGTCGACAAGGCCCTGGAATCAGCAATACAAGAAAAGTGATACAGTATTTATCTAAGGGCGCGAAAACTGTAAGCTCGCTGGGAATTGATCTAAACTGCACCAGTGGACCTACTTCACCAAACGTTTGACCCTAGATTGGCCTACATACTTTGGCATCTAAGGATGAAGGAAGAAAATCGAATGACCACAAACTCTCACTGCAAACTCAGTTGTTTTTAAAAAAATATTGAATCATCTCACAAACCTGTACAATCGCATTTAGTTACCATAACTAGGGTATCTGCGGTCAATGACCTATTTTAAAAATATATATATTGTTGAATACTTCATTCGATCTGTGAGCTTGACCTTAGCAGCAAGAACTAGAGCTAACTTATCAAAATTTTGACGCCTTTAAACAAATATATTATTGACATGCAAGATTCAAAATCAATGTGCTCTGTGATAGACGCTAAAGGCATGAATCCGCCGAAATTTTGTTGTCAACACACTCCCGAAACGTGATAACATTTGCGTGAGTGGTCAAAAAGTGACTCAACTCACTAGGATTTCCCGATTGCAAACGCAATTAGCCGGCGCAAAAAGTAAGACAGAGAATAAAACTAGGTCACTCTTTCTCATTGGTTAATCTTGTCACAACATACCTTCTCATTGCGTCACTTTCTTCCACTGCTATCAACAGATGGCAGGTATAAAATTGAATGCGGGGTTATCTTAGTCCAGAATTTGAGAGAGGGAAACTTGAATGAATGGGCCAAAGAAACTGCTTTTAAACAGTTTTATAAGCAAATAATTAATTGTCGAGTGTTGAAAATAATGTACCTAATTGTAAAACTCAATCACAACTAATAAAACCAAGTCAAGACTTGTTTGTAGTTATTTTCTTTCTGTGCATACTTATATATAAAAGAGATCCTTAGGGATTTGATAGGAAAACTCTGCTGTAATTGATTTCTAAACGAAAGGACTGCTTTTTCAGTTAGTCTGATATTTAAAGACGCACACTTGACTGAGAACGGCGAGGTGCCTGTATCTGATAACATTTGACAAAATAAAAGCAAAGACAACGAAATGGGCAAACTGAAAACTTTTGAAATTGTTGTGCACAACGCCAATGGAACTGTCAAGGCTGGAGACAGACTCCTCGGACAGCTCGTCGTGCAAATCATCGATGATCTGACTGTGAAAGGTAAGTCGACATTTTCTGTATTAGTTAAACTACCGTTAGTGGTCAACGTTTTCTGTATTTAGTTAAACTCTGCACATTAGTGCTCCACATTTCTTTGATTTACTATAAAATGTGTGTGTGTGTGTGTGTGTGTGTGTGTGTGTGTGTGTGTGTGTGTGTGTGTGTGTGTGTGTGTGTGTGTGTGTGTGTGTGTGTCCTTATCATCTCGGTGCCTTTTACACATTGTGTCCTTTAAGTCATAAATAATTGCGTTCCTTTAATTCTCTACACATATTGCTATGTAATTCTTGTACATATATTGAGGCCTGTTAAGTCTATAAATTAATAATTAGTTAAACCATAAAGAGTCCTATTACGTCCTGTACAGTTAATCATTAATTAGATCGTAAATCGTTTTTAAATGTTAATATCTAAATCCTACAGATGGTTTTTCATATGGTTTAAGTTCATATCTTTAAGGCTTTAATTTTAATGAATTCCACTGTTTACTTAGCTTTGATAATATATATATTATTTTCTCTTTATAATAACAGTAGGTTATACATTTTATAATTTATCATGGTGACTTTTATTACTATTATTGTTATTATTATTTGTATATGAGCTTGTGTGGTGGGAAAGCACTAGGTGAGAATTGATTGGTAAATGATAACCTAACGAATGCCTCAGTCGTTAATTTAATCCGCCTATCTCTAAGTGTGCAATAGTCTACCAAGATTGATACAGTCTTGAGGTTAATCAGCCTAAGTGTGCAATAATCTACCCAGCTTTCCAGTCTTGAGGCTAATCAGCCTATCTCTAAGTGTGCAATAAGTCTACTCAGACTGCCTCAGTCATGAGGTTCATTCTTCAGTTGCTGTCCTTATTCTGTCTCACGCTTGCCTCTTTAATCTTGTTCCAAAAGTTAATCTAAAGCCTTCTTCTACCAATACTCTACCACTCTGTAGCGCTTGTTCCTGTTGTTCTTTTGGCATGCTTATCAACAATATGGCGTCCGGGATTAAGATAGACTTTTAATATTTACATTTTTAAATATAAGACATCTGCAGATCGGCCGGAGGAATCTTTAATATCTCCTATAACACGCCATTGCACTTAGCCCAGGGTTATCTTTCTTGCATGAGTATTAGTCGAAATCTAATCCCAAACTAAGGCCCCAGCTAGTGAGAGTTCTCTTTAATGATCATAAGATCTGACTTACTTGAACCCCCATCCATTACATAAACCTTCATCCATTAACTAAGAAATGACATATGAAGTTAGAAGAGAATAAATTAATGTGCAGGAGATTAATAGCAATTTGTTGAAACAAACAATAAAATACAATTTGATAAAGAAGATAATGGCAAAGGCAAAGACAAGTTCAACTTTTTCTCTCCTAATTAGACAGGTATAGTGTGTGTATGTGCACAAATGAGACAATTAGACTCATGAACTTAGCACTTCTACAGTTTTAGTGAGCTTGAAATAATTAGCACTTTCACACGTTTAAAGATTCAGAAATAAAATTACAAATTTAATCATCGGAAATGCCAAATAGTGTGGAGGTTAGAAATAAAAAACAAAAATATATCACACCCGACCGGGGGTATTGCAGATGAGACGTCATAGTTGCCATAAGTAATTAACCCAAATGAAGATAAATAAAGTTCACAGCTCAAAGTTCACTCTGCACACGTGTATTAGAGTGAAGGACACAGTAGTAGATAGGATTTGTTTTCATCTAGCTTCAGTCTCCAATAAACGGTGATGAAATTGATGTGTTGTTGGTTTGAAATCACCAACACAAATCAAAGATCCACTGCAAAGGAACCACAGTCTGAACTCTTTCTATTCATCAACACAAATCAAAGATCCACTACAAGGGAACCACAGTCTGAACTCTTTCTATTCATCAACACAAATCAAAGGTCCACTGCAAAGGAACCACAGTCTGAACTCTTTCTATTCATCAACACAAATCAAAGATCCACTGCAAAGGAACCACAGTTTGAACTCTTTCTATTCATCATCACAAATCAAAGATCCACTACAAGGGAACCACAGTCTGAACTCTTTCTATTCATCAACACAAATCAAAGATCCACTGCAAAGGAACCACAGTTTGAACTCTTTCTATTCATCAACACAAATCAAAGATCCACTACATAGGAACCACAGTCTGAACTCTTTCTATTCATCAACACAAATCAAAGATCCACTGCAAAGGAACCACAATCTGAACTCTTTCTATTCATCAACACAAATCAAAGATCCACTACAAGGGAACTACAGTCTGAACTCTTTCTATTCATCAACACAAATCAAAGATCCACTACAAGGGAACCACAGTCTGAACTCTTTCTATTCGTCAACCAAATCAAAGATCCACTACAAGGGAACCACAGTCTGAACTCTTTCTATTCATCAACACAAATCAAAGATCCACTACAAGGGAACCACGCTGAATATTAGCAAACATTTTATTTAGTCAGTGCAAAAGCATTCTAAAATTCATAGAGTGAAAAAAAGGAGAGTGTGTGTTTGGGAGGGGGGGTTGGAACAATTTTGCCATTCATTCCACCAAGTAGCATTTGATGAAATCTTTATATCCGCTGGAGCAAAGGAGATCATTATTAAATTATTACATCTGCGAGTTTTAAAGGACGAACAGTTTTAAAACATGGTACGAAAATATAATCTGCATTAAACTTCTTCCTTCTTTTTTTAAAATTAAATTACTGTTCATTAAAAAAAAAAATTCCCTTTCGACTGACGTATCTGCCACACCCTGATCAAGTGACCCGACCTACTGGTCATTTACCTTATGTAAATAATTATCCTCGTCATTGATCAAATCCAATCCAGCTATTGTGACGTAGTCCTCTTGATCAACTACGTCAAAGCCCGTGTGACTTACCTACCCTGGTTGATTCTACAGATCACACAGACTGGCTGTCCCTTAGATATCTAACTTTCACACAGAGCGTCTAGCTGAAACTTACGCATATGTTAAGGCTTGTAATTTAAGGGGAGCGATTCCGGTCTAGGTCGATTTCGTGCTGGGGATTGGTAGGGGGAGCAGGATATGAGGAGTGTTTGGGAGGTGGGTGGGGCCCTATGTCTACTTTAATGTTTGTTCTGTCTCACATAGTCGTATATAGTATTATTTGATTGTATCTCTTATTTTCTATGTATTAATAGTTTTTAGTGGTTAGATTTTGATGAGGTTAATATATTTCTTAGAAGGGTGGTTTTGTTTATAAGTTTGTCTGTGTTACTTTATTTAATTGGTTAAAGTTTTGATATTTAGATGGGCTTACCAATCATTACTCTAGGTGGCTATCCTTAGATTTTGTCAAGCCTTGGATTGTGGCGAGGTGGTCCAATTAGTTTTCCACCTTTGCTTGCTTTGCTTGGTCGAAAATGGCATTAAGTTCACAGTCTGACAGCGTTAGATTCCTAAATGCACTATACAGGATGTCTTGTGTGATTCATGTTGTTAAATAAGAAGGGGTACTCTGCAATACATGGGTTCATCAGTGCGGAGATTGTCGAGGACTAGCAGCAGTTAACTGATAATTAACATATGTATGCATAACACATTTATCGTAATACATTTGTGGGTTGTTTTTTTTTTTTTTTTGCCTGTTAGGAATGGCGTATGTAGGCTACGTCATTTCTCAGTCGTGCCTTGATAAGATTGGGAGTAAATATATCTCGTCCCGCAGTAAATATGTTGTTTTTTTTTAAAGGTATGAAATCAGGGCAGCAAAATTAGCACTGATGCGTGTCATACCTGACTGTAGATATGTTCATGACGCTGTGTTATTCTGTTCCAGTCAAACGAAAATTACAAACATGCATCGAAATGCGTGTGCGTGTGCATGTTGCGCGTGCGTGCATGTGTGTGTATGTGTGCTGCTCAGAGCCTATAAGCATGTGTCTCTTACTGTTTTTGTGAGAAAAAAGAGCAACATGTATTAATTATGTAATGCAATAAAATCAGCATGTGCACGTGTGTGTGTGTGTGTGTGTGTGTGTGTGTGTGTGTGTGTGTGTGTGTGTGTGTGTGTGTGTGTGTGTGTGTGTGTGTGTGTGTGCGCGCGCGCGCGTGTGTAAGTATGAACATAAGGAATACAGGTGTGATCAGTGCTTATATTTACTTATGTACATTTGTGCGTGCGCGCGCATGTGTGTAGGCCTATGCGTGTGTGGGTTTGATGTGTGTGTAGTAATATGTGTGCATGTGGCGGACTGACACAGGTAAATATCTGCAAAATTCAAAAGATTCGAGCAGCCAGTGGCAAACAGTCGTATTGCTACAAATAAGAAACGCATCTTCGATGCAGCTTCATGCTGTGGATAATTGCGCATCCTTTGGCGAAATTAACGAACGTTGTGAGTGGCCAGTAAAACAGAAATGACAGTTTTAATGAATGCATGTTTATCAACTTTTACTATGATGCGTCCTAGACTGTATACTAAAGTTTATCTATTTTGATACATTCATTTCTCAAAACTAATTTGCGCAACATAGTAATTATTATTATTTACTAAAACTTTTATAGTTACTGCGTTCGCTTCGTGCCCTTCGGCAATATTGTTTTAAATTTCAAAAAAAAAAAACAAAAAAAAAAAACTGATAATCTGCAAAGTGAAAGGGGAGGTTATTGGCTGGACGAATCTGATCGTACGTGCGCCGTTTGACCTACTTTTAGGTTATTCTTTTAAGAGAGAATCAATCATGGGCAAGTGTTTTTCGTTTACATTCGAGATATAAATACAACCCCTCACGAAAACAGGTAGCTCCTTTTTATCTCTTGATATTGCGCTTTTTAAAAAGTAATGTAATTATCAAGACTGATCTCCCTTGTTTATGTGGTAGAAACACGAGTGTATTTTTTAAATGAGGTCATTCGTAAAATTAATGTCATTCGTCGATAGGCACGGGTGTGTTCAGATTTGTTGCTCTTTGCTATTTTAAATTTTTTAATTCAGTAATCCAGATTCCGTTTGAATGAGCTTTCTTGCTAGTGAGGGACGTGAAGGTAGACAACTCTCAAGCATGTAGACTTGTAGAGCTTCCTTCATACCAGCACTGCTAGAGAACCAGGCAATGCGGATAAAGCGCACGCTTACACACACACACACACATGTGCACATAATCTGCACAAGCACACATACAAACATTCTCGTTCACGCACATTCACGATCATACGCATTCCACACACACATATTCACATACTTTAACTCATACAAGCATTCAGATACACACGTACGCACATGCCAAATTTGCATAAATTTAAACAGAAGACAGTCGTATATATGTCGTCGAAACGTCTCAGGGATATTTTCGTAATACTTATCCGCCCACGTAAGACATGTACCTAACAGTAATACGTGACACAAGTAATGTATAATACATTATCCGCCCATGGTAAAGACATGTATCTAACAGCAATACGTGACACAAGTAATGTTTTACCATAATACATTATCCGCATACGGTAAAGACATGTATCTAACAGTAATACGTGACACAAGTAATGTTTTACCATAATACATTATCCGCATACGGTAAAGACATGTATCTAACAGTAATACGTGATACAAGTAATGTATAATACATTATCCGCCCACGGTAAAGACATGTACCTAGCAGTAATACGTGACACAAGTAATGTATAATACATTATCCGCCCACGATAAAGACATGTATCTAACAGCAATACGTGATACAAGTAATGTATAATACATTATCCGCATACGGTAAAGACATGTATCTAACAGTAATACGTGATACAAGTAATGTATAATACATTATCCGCCCACGATAAAGACATGTATCTAACAGCAATACGTGACACAAGTAATGTATAATACATTATCCGCCCATGGTAAAGACATGTATCTAACAGCAATACGTGACACAAGTAATGTTTTACCATGGGCAGAGAGGCCTTGTCTCTTTGGGGTTTTGTTGTTGTTGTTGATGATGATTTTACAGAATTCGGAGATGTCAAACAATTTTGAAATAATATCACAAAACACCCATCCCAGATGTTTGCTCATTCTATTAGTCACTGTGAACTCCATAATTAATTAGCGCTGCACGCATTCCATAAGTGTGCTTATTTTACTAGTCACTGTGAACTCCATAATTAATTAGCGCTGCACGCATTCCATAAGTGTGCTTATTTTACTAGTCACTGTAAACCCGATAATTTATGAGTGCTGCACGCATTAAGATGTTTGCTTATTTTACTGGTCACTGTAAACTCCATAACTCATGAGCGATGTACCCATCCCAGATGTTTGCTCATTTTACCAATCACTGTAAACTCCATAATCTGTTAGGGTGGACCCACGCCCATCATTGCCGAGAAAGCGAATACATTCCGTAAGGGCGTTGACACGCGAATGTCGAGACAACACCCCTGTCCTTGCACTCTTAATCGTTTTTTTTTTTTAATTTTAGAAAACAATAATAAATTTACTTCTGTGTGCTTGTCGACCAGTTACTTGCGCTTTGACCTGATTCCTAAGATACAGCCAATCAAAGTCGATATTATTCTTGCAGGTTCGAGGGGCTAAAATTCAAATTAGTTCGTTAAAAATAAAAATAAATAAAAAAGTGGCAGAATAAAATGAACGAATTAAACAGCTATCAACTTACTTATAAGTCGCACGCAGGATATATCAAACTTTTTGCCGTGCCGTTTGTTGTATGTAGCTGAAAACCAAATTACTTATAAGTCGCACGCAGGATACGACATCAAACTTCTTGCCTTGTCGGTGAGACTTGTTGTATGTAGCTGAAAACCAAATTACTTATAAGTCGCACGCAGGATACGACATCAAACTTCTTGCCTTGTCGGTGAGACTTGTTGTATGTAGCTGAAAACCAAATTACTTATAAGTCGCACGCAGGATACGACATCAAACTTCTTGCCTTGCCGGTGAGACTTGTTGTATATAGCTGAAAACCAACTGTTACAACGCATTTTTTTAAAGACGAAAGCCAAACGATCGTTTTTCTATTACAAAATATTTAAAATACATAATAAATAAATTGAAACTAACAATAAAAGATACACATTTGGTATAAATTTTATGGGATGGTTAAGAGTATGCTTTATCAAAGTGTTATATAAGCTGGTCACTTGGTGACATTCAAAGCAAATATCTTAGAAATGTTTGTTCTATGTGTATTATCTACAACTTTCTCAGACAATATGTTAAAAATGTTTGTTCTATGTGTATTATCTACAACTTTCTAAGACAATATGTTAAAAATGTTTGTTCTATATGTATTATCTACAACTTTCTCAGACAATATGTTAAAAATGTTTGTTCTATATGTATTATCTACAACTTTCTCAGACAATATGTTAAAAATGTTTGTTCTATATGTATTATCTACAACTTTCTCAGACAATATGTTAAAAATGTTTGTTCTATATGTATTATCTAGCAAATACTTCTTTGTGAGAGCTATCATGAAACTAACTTTCATTAAACATTTCTATAGACGCATTGTTGCTACTGGGCTTTGATTGTTTGCTTTTTTATTTTCTTTATATGTTTGCACATTTCTTTGGTTCTTTACTCAATTATTTGTTCGCTTGCTCGTATACTTTCTTTGCTTTTTTTTCCCGCTTATTTTCTTGTTTCTTGTGTTTTTGTTTGCTTAAGTTGTTTAATTTTAGTTTGTTTATTTTCTTTGCTTATTTGTTTGTTTGTATGTTTCTTTATTTCTTTGTTAGTTTGCTTAGTCTATTGGTTTCTTTCTTTGCTTAATTTCTTTGTTTCTTTTTTAGCTTGTTTAATTTAATTGTTTGATTATTTTATTTGTTTGTTTGTTGCTTATTTTCCTTGTTTATTTGTTAGTTTCTTTATTTTCTTTATTTGTTTGGTTTTGTTCGGTATATCATGCAGAAAAGTTTTTTAAATTAAAGATTTATAGTTCACGATTAAATGGGTGTACATTTCTTAATATATACCCGTTAAACTGTTCCATAACTCTTTCATACGGATGGAAGGTAGTTGGAGAAAGCACTACCATTAACGACATTATTGGTAAACACTCTTCTAACTTTTTCATCATAGTGGTTACGATTTCACTCCATAATACCAGTCCTCTATTAAATAACGTAGTAAATGTGTCTGTCTGTCTGTCCCTATGCATGACCATATGTCTTTTATTCACGGAACTGGGAAGGTGAAATTTGCATGGAGGCTTAATAAAGCACAAGGTAACGTCGCATAATCTTTCAGATTTATATCGGGGTATTAATTCAGTTGACGAAGGAAGACCTAGACAGCCCAGTAATAGTCATTTTGTATGCACTGTGTGGATAGCTCTATTAGTGATATCGTGAATACTAAGGAAGGCGCTAAGCAAGTTGGTTTGTTTACATTGCGTGCGGCTGATTGGCCAGTTTACCTTCCTTGCGTGTGATTGGTTAGTTTACTTTGCAAGCGTTTGATTGATTTGTTTAACTTAGCAGACCATATGAATGGTTTGGTTTTGTGGCATGTCTGATTGATTTGTTTACTTTGCATACATCTGATTGGTTTATTTACTTTTATATGACTGATTCTGTCCCATTTCAGATATCCGGGTATCGCTGAGAGGGAGAGCGTATGTACAGTGGGTTGAGACCAAACACAAGGCATCTGTATCTGAAATAGTGCACTCTAACGTCCTTGACCCGGTGATAGCTGAAGAAGTGTATCTCAATGAAAGCAAGATATTATTTCCAAACCAAGGTGATATTTTAAATAAAAACAACAAAATTAAAAAAATTAAAAATTAATGATACCAATCTCTTTCGTTCAAACGGCAAAACAGGATATTAAATATACTATATTTAAGCAAACAATTCATCGGATGATCTTTGTTTTCTTTTCTTTTATTCCGCCAAAAATTCGTAATAGTTGTTCCAGTATTTTAGAAACACCATTGATTATTTGAAATGAATTATCGAACAAAACTAGCCTTGTGATGCTTTGCTCAATGTAAAATTTGTTTATCCATTCTTTTGATGGAATGTCGACGTGTGTCTATCATTGGCAATATAAGACAGTCCCTTTTTATTTCCTCTCCCTCTATCTCTTCTTCCCTCTCGCATTGTTATCAGTGTGCATTGATATTTCTCTACCGCCTTTAGTTGTATTTCCAATTATGCGTGTATCCCGTTGATGTTTTTAATAAAGCACAATTATGCGTGTATCCCGTTGATGTTTTTAATAAAAACAATTATGCGTGTATCCCGTTGATGTCTTTAATAAAGCACAAGGTAACGTCACATAATTAATCATGAAGTGACTCTTTCAGATTTAGTCTCGGTGACAGCACTCCGTAACTACGACACGGTGACCTTGCACAAAGGAATGCACACTTTCGACTTTGAATTCCTTGTTCCACGGACAGTGCCCAACAGCTTGGAGGGCAGCAGTGGCATTGTGAGATACACACTCGAGGCCGCCCTCGACAGACCGTGCAAGTTCCAAACCAAAGTGCGTACAGTGTACGTAAGCTCCGTCCTTGACCTCAACACACTTCCATCTGCCAGGGTAAGACTATTGCTGTTGCCTATAACAAATACTTAGTCATTAGCGATTAGCTATTTTATAATCAGGGTGTAAATAAAAATAATTGTATACAAGGAAGCGTGCTTTTCTTACTTTTAATCATCATCATAATAATAATAATAATAATAACATATACTTGTACATATATACATATAAGAAACACTATTAGATATATAATGCAGCATCTTGCAAAATATGTACAGTGAAGAATGTTGCATGTCATCAGGGAAGAACCATAAGACAGGACACCAAAAATGTGTCTTTTTATCTAAGTGTCATGAAAATCTGGTGTTTGTTGAATGCCAATTTTTATGTAAAGCTAAATTGAAGTGCGGTTTCGAATTTGATATATGCATTAAAGTAGTTGGAGAAGAAGATAGAATGTCAGAACTAAGTGCTCTTCAAATACTGATGAAGTATCCAACTATTTAGTGAAAGCACGAAGATCTGATGCGAAATGTGAAATTTTTCATCTCGGGTGAGAGGTTCTACCCACAGTTTGTGCATGTGCTGCTGATGTGAAGTGTGAATGTTTGCAGTGCATGGAGATCAGAACAGTGTGTAGCCCACCATGCTGCACTGTGTGTAAGCCACGGCACTGTGTGCATGAGCTTTACTATTTTCATAATTGTAGGGCTACTGGTGAGCTCCCTTGTGGATTTAGCGTGATGTCATACAGCCTATCCTGATTCTAGGGCACTAAGGTATACAACAGTACAGTCTGATCAAAATCAGTCCAGTAGTTTTAGAGTTGGCCCCATTGAAACAAAAAGACAGAACAATGAAATAATATAACTAAAGAAATACTTTTTAATGAACAAATGCAACTGTTTCTTTGGGTTAATTTTTTAAATAAGAGTAAAGTGCAATATAGTTTAAACTCAAACTGACATCTAATAATTTTTAATCTTTCAGGAAGTTGTTAATCTCTCAGATGCAATGAAGGTGAACTCTTTTCTTTCCACTTCCGGTGAAATCAGCGCCACGCTGCGACTGCCATGCAAAGGTTTCACGCCACTTGAAGCACTTCCTGTAGAACTGAAAATTCACAATGGCATGCAGAATGACATTTCAAAAACTTCACTAAAACTTAAAATGGTAAATCACCTGGGTATATATTGTTCATAGATCTTCATTAAATTGTATTTTCTAGTTCACACACACACACAGAGAGACATACACACACAGAGAGACATACACACACAGAGAAATATATTCACATACACACTTATATATAATCTGGGGAATTATTAACACAAATAATTCTTCACTTTTTTTGTAAATTGACAGTTTACCTTTCTCACATTTTAAGAATAGGGCTTTTAGATGGTTTTCAGTAGCAATGGCTCTGGTACAGTTTCATTGTTATGATTCTCCGATATCAGAAGAAGAAAAAACAACTTTTAGTTTGTATGCTGAAGTTAAACTCTTTACATATATAGGATTGATGAACGAATCTCAACAGACTGAATAAGCAGACATTTAAACATACATATAGAGACATAGAGATAAAGAGAGGGAGGGATGAATTTTTTAATATTTTAAATTCTGAAATTAGCATATATTTTTTAATTATGTTTAGTCTAATATTTTCTTATTCCAGATAATTGTCTATCGAGCGCAAAGCAAGAAATTTAAACAAGTAATAAATTTGGCCAAATGCCGACTTGAACGAATCCCTGCATACAGCACATTAGTTGAATGTGACAGGCGATTGAAAATACCTGCCCTGTGTCCGCCATCACAAATGCCCGGATGTAATTTGATCGACGTTGACTATCAAATAGAGGTGAGTACCATTTAGATAAATGGCGCAAGAAATAGATATATATATTGTAGTAGTCTTTAAATTAGTCGTTAGTATATATATATATATCGGTTTTCTTGTGTTCTGGTCAATGAGTTTTCTTGCTAAGTGGAACAAAAGAAGAAAATAAAGGGTAAAAAGATTTTAAACAAATGAAAGACTGTGAGAAAGTGGAGAGGCAGATAGAAGAAGGCATGAAAAGTGAAGTGCGAACGATGACAATAGTAACGAATTAAATATTTATATACTGTATTAAATTCATTTGTTTACATGATTAAGTAGCCTACATTTCTGGAGGAAATATTTATATACTGTATTAAATTCATTTGTTTACATGATTAAGTACATTTCTGGAGGAAATATTTATATACTGTATAAAATTCATTTGTTTACATGATTAATTACATTTCTGGAAGAAATATTTGTAAAGCGCATAAAATACATTTTTATGGCTAATTAGATTTTTTACGAAATATTTATATACTGTATTAAATTCAAATATTTAATGATGAATTACACTTCATGGCAAAATAAATATCAGTGCAGTGAATGGTATTCTAATATTTATTGTTGTTATCAATTTATCTTTTAACAATTTAAAATAAGCAACCAAGCTGGAATCGTTTTTTCTTCCCTTTTTATTTGTCAGCTGAATATCAAGCCTACATTGTTGGCAAGGAAACGTCTAAAGTTAACATCAAAAATCCTAATTGGGACTCAGGCACTAAACGTCACCCCGCCATGTCTGGATGAGCCACCGCCATATTGGAGCGTTTTCCGTAAGTCTTCAATTGTGTCTTGTGACTCATGCTGTTGGTCTCCGATTTATTTTTCATGATTTTTATAGTTAGTCTCTAATTGTCTTATGACTTCTGCTGTTAGTCTGTTAGCTGTTAGTCTTATGACTTCTGCTGTTAGTCTGTTAGCTGTTAGTCTTATGACTTCTGCTGTTAGTCTGTTAGCTGTTAGTCTTATGACTTCTGCTGTTAGTCTGTTAGCTGTTAGTCTTATGACTTCTGCTGTTAGTCTGTTAGCTGTTAGTCTTATGACTTCTGCTGTTAGTCTGTTAGCTCTTAGTCTTATGACTTCTGCTGTTAGTCTGTTAGCTGTTAGTCTTATGACTCCTGCTATTAGTCTCCAATTGTGTTTTGTGATTCCTGCTATTAATTTCCAATTGTGTTTTGACTCCAGTTGTTAGTTTCCAATTGTGTTTTATGATCTCTGCTGTAAGTCTCCAATTGTGTTTTATGATCTCTGCTGTAAGTCTCCAATTGTGTTTTATGATCTCTGCTGTAAGTCTCCAATTGTGTTTTATGATCTCTGCTGTAAGTCTCCAATTGTGTTTTATGATCTCTGCTGTAAGTCTCCAATTGTACCGCATGACTCCTGCTGTCTTATATGTTCGGCAATGCTGGGAATCAGAATCTTTATATTTTTTAATTAATGCTAATTCTTGAGGCTGGGGACATAACAAATTAACATATCTCGGGTATGTTTCGTATTGCTGAACGTGTATAAGACACATAATTCGGGTATGTTGACTGGCTGATTAAGATACATAACTCGGGTATGTTGACTGTGGCTGAATGTGTATGATAAGTCACAAAAGAGTTAAAGGAACTTCGACTATTACTTTTTATGCTGGATGTGTTTGATAAGACACACAACAAAGTTAAACTAACCTTGGGAATTCGCGTACTTTTGAGTGTGTGTATATAGTATAATGGAAAGTAATAGATTTTTGAGTAGTTAGACATTTGAAACAGGTATTCACTTCCAGTCAGTCTGCTTAAACCATTAGCTTCTAGATTTGAAAGAATTAACTCACACTGTCAGTGAACGAACAAATAGTAAAGTTTTCAACAGATGTTTCATTTCCGAGTCAGTTTCGAACAGATATTCCATTTCCGGGTCAGTTTGCTTTAATCCAGCGAGAATGATTATATGAAATATTGCCCTTAGCATGTCTTACACAGAACAAGCTCAAAAATGTAAAAAAAATTAAAACAAGCAAAATTAGTCACTTATCTTATATTTTGCTTTTGCTGAAGAGCAAAGCATTAATTTCGAGCATCTCACTAGAAAGATTTTTAAACAATCAACCAAATGCCCTGAATATGTGATCCGGTGCTTGGGGCCAGGAATACTGTAGGGTGAATAGGAGGGGATGCATAGAAGTCTTATAATAAATTTCTTATCAACGATTTCTTCATCACAGACATCGCTAATTGATACTTCCTTCTATATATATATGTCTTTTCATCTCATGACCTATATATGCTGTTTCAATCACTATATGGCTGTATGTCAGTCTATCTATCGATCTGTGTTTTTCTGAGTATAGATCTATCTTTCTGTTTCTCATGGCATAATCTATCTGTCTGTCTGTCATTCTGTTAATCTCAAAATTTACCTTTACTATATGTTTGCTTCTCTATCAGACTTTCAGTCTTTCTATCTATCTATCTATCTATTTATCTATTTATCTATCTATCTATCCGTCTATCCATCCATCCATCCATCCATCTATATATCTATCTGTTTGTCTATCTACTATCTATCACTATTTTCTACTGAAATCTGTCAAATCCATTTAACATATTTATAAATATATATATATATAACCATTAATTTTAACCACTGTGAACTATTCACCCTTTCACCTATTATTCTATCATCATTCAGTTTTTTTTTTATAAACTTTGGATTTTTTGTTTTGTTTTGTTTTGTTCTGCAGCTCCACCTTACGAAGATGTCACTGGTGCAAGTGTACGCAAACAGCCACCTTCATTATCTACAGATGTACTTGAGACTGCTCCCTTGACAACGTGCTCGATGACGTCACTCTCATCTGTCCGAAAAATTACGAACCCAGTGCATACTTTTGCACTTGGTTTGGACGAGGTCCTCAATGATTCAGCTGACAACCAGGAAGGCATGGCCGTCCTTGAGAATTTCATTCCTTTTTCTGACACTTGCCCTCCATTTAGCTCACTGGAGAGTGCCTCCCAAGAATTCAACCAAAATAGAGGGAGATGAACCCGAGATCGTTGTTGGCGTGTAGTGGAATATTCAGTAAATGTACATTTAGCAAAGTTTTGAATTTCACTGTGATCTGACTCCAACGAGGAGAGTTATAGTGGTGGATTTATCACGTGAAACGATGCTTGCCTCATGAACTGAAGGCATCTTGTTATATAGTTGTGTCATATATCACACAAAATATAGGCTGCCTCATGAACTGAAGGCATCTTGTTATATAGTTGTGTCATATATCACACAAAATATAGGCTGCCTCATGAACTGAAGGCATCTTGTTGTATAGTTGTCATATATCACACAAAATATAGGCTGCCTCATTAACTGAGGGCATCTTGTTGTATAGTTGTGTCATATATCACACAAAATATAGGCTGCCTCATGAACTGAAGGCATCTTGTTATATAGTTGTGTCATATATCACACAAAATATAGGCTGCCTCATTGAATGAGGGCATAGAACAAATAGTGTAGTTGACGTGGAACGAAAACGCTCGTAAAGCGCCTCATTTAAATGAGGACAGATGACGTACCACTTAAAAATCATAACGTCCCTTGTTAACTGAGGACAACTTACAATTATACTGGCGGGTTTACCTTTACAAACTCGTAATGTCTTATTAACTGATCTTACAATTTATTGGTGGCTGTACGTATAATAAACCCATAAATTCTCTCATCAGATAAAGACAGCTTACAAATACAGAGCTGTCTATAAGGAAAAGCTTACAAATATATATTTGTCTATTGCAGAAAGAAGATAGCTTACAAACATAGAGCTATCTATTAAGGAAAATTCTTGAGGTATGATCTGATGTTTATATTAGTTCTGACAATATGCTGGCACTCCTATATAACTTTTTTAATGTTTATACACACATTGTGGCATTTAAAAAATCTTTGGAAATGTTTGTCCGTATATTCCTTCTACAATCTACATCAATGAAAACCTTGCCGTATTGATAATATTTGATATTCACTTTCGACATATATGTTTTCAAGGAAATTTAACTTGTACAGCGTGTTGCTATGCTAACTGTAAAGGACAGGTGAGGTGAAGAAAGCACAGTGGTCCTTTATTTCCTTGTTCAGTGTTATGTGTGTAAGGCTGTAAGCAATGCTAATTTTTGGAACTCGACGCTAAGCACAGTGTTTTCTGAAGTTTCGCAATGTCGTTAAATTTGATTTACAATTCATAACTCCGCTCGATTATTTATTCATTTAATTATTTCTAAAATAAGAAACTTAAAAAGTAAGTAAATGACATTCAATGACACAACACACACACACACACACACACACACACACACACACACACACACACACACACACACAAATACTTGTGGAAGTATAGCATGAGATTCTATTTAACATAACGCTTTTATAAATCTATCATGAAAATCGCTCCAATTTTTTTAAAAACCCAAATAATATATATATATCGAAGTTACAGACGCATGACCAACTCTCCTATGGAATCATTACGAAAAGAAACGTAATTATCTGTATCTCTTTCTTTATTGGAACGAATAAATGTTGACAATCTCTGGAACAAACTCTCAATGAACTATTCCCAACTCAGTACCTTTGTACTTTAGTCATGAGATTTCTCAGAGTATGATAAGTAGTGAGCATTATTGTAACATAATGCTATAAACATGGTGTGTTTGTGGGGGTGGTGGGTGGGTGAGCCTGCGTATGTATGTGTATATACATTAAGTAATGAGCATTAGTGTAATAGCTGCTCTTAGAGTAAAGTGCGGATATAATTATGTCAATAAATCAGTATGCTTGCAACACCTGTGATATGTTTATACACGAGTAATGGCAGTTCTTGGAGTTTGACGTGTATATAATAAGAGCATTACTGCAATATGTATGGGATGTGTGTATTTTGGTATTATGCTATAGTAGCTTACAGAGTATGATGTCTGTGTGTGTGATTAATAAATACCAGTGCAATACCTTTTCTCCCAGTATAATGTGAATATGCCTTAGTAACGAGTATAAATGTAATAACAGTTCTATGACTAAGATGCGTATATGCCTTAGTAATGAGTGTTTTGTAATAGCAGTTCTCTGAGTGTAAAATATATGTGCATGGATAATTGGAGTGTTAGAGTTATAAAAATTATATCAGTATGTAAGATTATTTATAATGAGTATTATGTTATTATGTAATAATAGTTCTATGCGTGTGATATGTGTGTGTTCGAGTCATGATTCTGAATTTTTTTAATCTAACCTGATCTCATGGTCGCTCTGTATTGTCTCATGACGAAATTAACTTCATCACTCAGCAATTAGCAAAGATCAGCCATGCATGTATTTCTCAATCACGTGATATTTTTTTCAAATCAGTTATTATTGCAATGGTGATATGCATCAACTAAATAATCTTTTTAATCATTTTTCCCTCCAGTTTTCAGTATATTTCAAGACAAACTGATTTATTTTGGTGACGAAGCATAAGTTCTAGATAAACATTGCTAAACATTGTCCTAAAAAGAACAAAATCATCAGTTAAACCAGAACAGACTTAAGGCAGATCTATTTACAAGTATATGTGGATGGATATTTACATGCAAAAGAGGTTTATGTTTTCTAATGTATATAAATGTTAAAGTGGACAGTGGTTTTCTAAATGTATATCTAAAAGAGAAGCATGAAAATCTCTTATTTTTACAATCATTTTCAATTACAACAATCATCAAATATTTAATTATTTATTTTATTTTGGACATTATTTAGTTTGCTGGGTTACATATTTTTGTTCTCGACAATATATTTGGGTGACTTCTCACTTTGACCCGAAAGAGTTCCCAACGTTTTACAGGAATGCAACTGCATGACAATATTATTGTCTTGTCATACTATTAACATAATGTTTTTCAAACCATATTATACTATTTTTAATGTTTGTTCTAATGATTAATTCTTTTACTGTATTAAGTAATTCTAGCAGATTAGTTTACTAAAACTATGTTGAATTGATATTTCAGTTATCATTATTACACTGTTGAAGGAAGTCAGTAATTATTTGAATGTACAATCACTAATTATTATGCTGTTGAATGAATGTGCAGTCAGTAATTATTACACTGTTGAAGGAAGTCAGTAATTATTTGAATGTACAATCACTAATTATTATGCTGTTGAATGAATGTGCAGTCAGTAATTATTATGCTGTTATATGAATGTACAGACAGTAACTATTATAATGTTACAAGAATGTACAGTCAGTAACCATTATACTGTTACAAGAATGTACAGTCAGTAACTATTATACTGTTACAAGAATGTACAGTCAGTAACCATTATACTGTTACAAGAATGTACAGTCAGTAACTATTATATTGTTACAAGAATGTACAGTCAGTAACTATTATACTGTTACAAGAATGTACAGTCAGAAACTATTATACTGTTACAAGAATGTACAGTCAGTAACTATTATACTGTTACAAGAATGTACAGTCAGTAACTATTATACTGTTACAAGAATGTACAGTCAGTAAATATTATACTGTTACAAGAATGTACAGTCAGTAAATATTATATTGTTACAAGAATGTACAGTCAGTAATTATTATACTGTTACAGGAATGTACAGTCAGTAATTATTATACTGTTACAGGCATGTACAGTCAATAATTATTATACTATAACAGGAATGTACAGTCAATAATTATTATACTATAACATGAATGTGCAGTCAGTCTTTATAAGACTGTTAGTGTAATTTGGTCCAAATGTACCTGTACTATTCAATAAATGTCAGATCAGTTATTAGCACACTTTTAGTATTAATTCAGTACGAGCTCACCTAATCATTACTATATTTAAATAAGTATCTACACAACTAGGTATTATCCATTTATAAATGTCAGGTCAGCTATTAGCACACTTTACGAGCTCACCTAGCCATTACTATATTTAAATAAGTATCTACACAACTAGGTATTATCCATTTATAAAATATCTCCTTTAAATTTTTTTAAAAAATCAATCAGTTGTTCCATTTTTTAAAGCAATTTTAATTATAAGCATTTCTACTATATATAAATATTTTAATATTTGTATTCTCATTGTTTGTGTGTATGTTTGATTATGTGAGTGTGTAGATCGCGGGTAGTTATCGTAAAAAAATAAATTACTCTATTGAATTCACACAGAAAATTATTCGCGAAAATAAAAAGGCAATTAGAGACATGAACAAATCTATTGTTGATTGGTGCTTGATTAACTCATAAATGAATTCCATTATAAATAATTTAAAGTCCAGTCAGTTGGTCATAGTGTCTGTTTTATTTTTAAACTTTTGAGCAGCTTTTTTCGGCCTCGTGTTAACAAGTAATTATTATTTTTAATATATTTTGCTTGCTTTCCAAAGTGTTTCTATTGTTTATATATTGTTTCTAAGTATTGAAAATAAAGATAAAATTAATTTATCTGGAAAGAAAATTGTATATGCATTGATTTTTATGTTATTGGTCATGTATTTTATTGTTTATTTGTATTGCATTATTATAATCGTCCTGTCGTTTATTTTAGTCTTAATGTTGTAATCCGCCTAAAATTTCATTTTGTCTCTTTCTTACCATTTACATAGCCTTAACACTGTAATGTGCCTATGATGGGCTTTAGCCTTATCACTGTAATGTGCCTATGATGGACTTTAGCCTTAACACTGTAATGAGCTATCATGGACTTTAGTCTTGACATTGTAATGTACTATCATGGACTTTAGTCTTGACATTGTATCGTGCACTTTAGTTTTGATACTGTAGAGTCATTTTCCATTAGGACATATAATACTTTGGCTGTCTAGCATATAAATAGAGAAAACAAAAGAACTCATGACAGCAGGGATGACAATAATGATGACGCCAATGATGGTAACAGTAATGACAACAGTGATGACGACAATGACAGTAACAGTAACGATAGCAGCGATGGTGGCAGTGTTGACGGTAACAGTAATGGCAACAGTGATGACAACAGTGATGACGACAATGACGGTAACAATAATGACAACAGTGATGGTGGCATTGAGGAGAACAGTGATGATGACAATGACAGTAACAGTACTGACACAGTGATGATCACAGTGATGACGACACTTCAGAAATAGTCAAATTACTTTGATTGGAAAAAAACTACAATACGGTTAATTCAATCAAGTTTTAAAATTTATATTTAGTACAAAACGATGATTCATCATATTTATACATTTTATTTTATTTTATTTTATTTTATTATTTTATTATAGACCAAAAGAAAAATAAACGGCAACAAAACTAACGGAAAACAAGTGAACAAAATGAATATCGCACTCAAACCAAATTTCAGCCAAACGCCAGCTGAAAAGTGTTACGTAGAAACCAAATATTACAGAGCTAGAATTACTATTATATGTTAACTAAATACTTGCAATAAAGGATTTTCTTACTCGTGAAATGTAATTTTCACATATTGCAATCAAAATTTCTCCTCCATGTGTAAATTCCTCTAAATTTGTGTTAATTTCTTCTGTTTATTATAGATTACAGTAAGAAGGAATGTTTCATGCAAATCTGATATGAAATGTTTATTAATTATTTAAGACTGTTTTATAGGAATGTTTGTTCTTGTTCTTATTACTCACGTATTCACTTTGATTATATTCTAAAATGTTTTAGATCAAACAAATTCACTTCAGGAACACATCTAAGTGAAATGATCAGCTGAGGAACATTATTTCGTCCACAGGAAATGACGTTTGAGTCCTGAAAACTTTATAAATGAAATGACTATTCAAAAAATGTTATGAAAGAAAATAGAGTCAAATGATAAATCTTAAATTTCGAAAAACTACTGACTTACTACAAAGTCAGCCTCTTCATCACAACCAACTATGCAAACATCCTTTGTCCGTGTGGGTCTACTCGCATGAGTGTCACTGTCACCATGGAAATAAATATAAACTTTGCTCTTACACGGCAATATAGACATATTATATACAGATCTGTATTAAAGGCCTTTCTGCTCCAGTTTTTCTTTAAATTTACTTGTTCAAGTATTGCACGCCCTGCATTTCTGCAATATACTAAATAGTGAGTTATCTCATCAGCTGTACAGGCATATCTAAATTAAAACATTTAGGGCATACCAATTAATCCTCAAAAATTCATATGAGTTAACTCAAATCTGCATTAATTAAATGTCACGCAACTTTTGCCGAAATCTGGATCTTAACAGATGGTTTCCCATTAGGTACCCACACGTCCCTATGGCAACCGTTACTTGCACACCAAGCGTAGTCATAAAGTTCATTTATCTCCCGAACCAGTTCAGAACGAGGCTGTCGTCGATTTACCCCTGCCCATCGAAACCAGACTCGACATCCATTGCGCATGACACGCACGAGCTGCGCACGCACGTTTCGAGACGACATCAGTCTTGAAAACGACAGCTGATGTGCAGATTGCGCCGGAAGTACGCGACACCACACCACGTGACGATGGGCTCCTGGCCGCGTCTGTACTGCCACCTCGCACACGACTGCACCTTGTTTACGGGTTTTCACTTCTGCCATCAGGGTTGTCTTTCTTGTCCGTGCTACGTCTCCGAGAAAGCGCCGCCAGTGTCCAGCTGTTTTGTCCACGCCTGCAGGAATTACAGCCAGTTTCCATGGCGACCACCTAAGGTTATTGAAGCGGAAATTTATGTCTGGAACCTTCTCGCGGATCAGCTTCCGGAAAGATGGCTGCAAATAGATTTGGTTATGTGGTTAGTTTGATGAAATAATTGGCTGTGTTTTGTCCAAATAAATATGTCACATCTATGTTTCATAAAAGATTTAAATGTTAATCAGATACACAAACAAAATCTTAAAATTTGACTGAAAATATATTTGACGTTTAAGTGCTAATAAACTACTCTCTAGCTGCACAGTGTATATATTATTTCAAGTAGATAATCTATTTCAACCACAAACCATTTAAATCTGCAATCATCAAATTTAATAATGTGGACATATTAAAAGCAGACAACTGTGCCAAATGAAAAAAAATAGATTTCTTCATTTACTCAGATCTATTGTTCCATTATGGTTTTGAGCAAAGAATGCTACTAAATTTAAAACATTGACAACTCTCTTAAAAATCAGTTAGAATTGTCTGAAGCCTTTGAAGAAGTTCACCTTGGCATTCTTCGCAGCAGATGTCAACTTTTTGGGCAACTTCCGGTTGCTGACTATTGCAGTGATAAAGGTTTTCGGTGATTTTTTCAGGGTAGCGATTGTTTTCGGCTTTTCGCTGACTGGGCTCGTGCTGGTCGGCAGAAGTTTCAATTCTGCAGCAGAGTCTGCCCGGCGTAAAGACCCAAAAACACCCTCAAGGTCATGATGCAACGTTTTGCGTCCTTCACGGGCGCGCACCTCCAACTCATAATTCTGAAGATAGTAAGGGGAACGGACAATAATCAAAACTTCAGTCAGACTGAATACATTAAAAGTTATATGTAACTATATATATATATATAGAGAGAGAGAGAGAGAGAGAGACAAACACACATAATATAAACTACATGATTATAAAGTTTTCTAGGCTTATGGTGTAGAAATATTGCTTGTGTCATAATTATTTTTTCTGTTTAAGTACATTACAAACTTCATGAACAATTCTTTATCTTGTACCCCTAGTCAATTAATTTATTTTTAATTTACAAAATTATTACGGAATATGTATAAACACGCATACAGATAGCGGAATTCATTTTTTATAACATTAGATGTACCCAAATTTAGTTCTATTTCAGAGCGTTCACAGTCTTGTACAATATAGTAAATTTAGTTCTATTTCAGAGCGTTTACAGTCTTATACACTACAGCAAATTTAGTTCTATTTAAGAGCGTTTACAGTCTTGTATACAGCAAATTTAGTTCTGTTTCAGAGTATTCACAGTCTTATACACTAAAACTGTGGACAGGCAAGGGTATACAAATGCATAGTGGCTATTTAACATCAAATTATTCAATCGGATCAACAATTTCTTATGATTAGAATAATTATAATAGCAGTGCTGGTAGTACTAGTAAAGCTGGCAACATTAGTAGTAACACTAGTCGGTAACAAAAATTTATTTAAAAACAAATCATTTCACTGAGGATATTATAACCTCTTAAAGATTTGGCTGATAAGTGGTATCAATATATACGCTAATGGTATACTGTGTTGTAACATAACGAGGAGCGTGGGGGGGGGGGGGAACAAGCGGTATAACTCTTATCGGAAGAGCTACGCAGTTGCCACTTGAGTTTAAAAAGTAAAAGTTTATTTCTGTACATCTGTAATTTACCTGAAAGAATTCGGCGCCTTTCTCGCGGTAACATATGGCCATGATGACGTCACACAAAGTGCTGAATTCGGAAAGTTTAAGGTGAAGTCCTCCTGTTGTACTTGTAATCTTCTCAAAGAATTCACTGGACTGCTTAGAACTTTCTACTTGAACGCCATAAATACGCACGCCCTGAAACATGTATTTAAAAGATTTTCTTAATTTTACTTACACTTCAAACATGTTTTACTGCAAATATCTTTACAAACTCGCCTTTTAATTTTACTTACACGTCAAACATGTTTTACTGCAAATATCTTTACAAACTCGCCTTTTTAATTTTACTTACAGTTTAAACACGTTTTACTGCAAATATCTTTACAAGCTCGCCTTTTTAATATTCATTAATCATAATGAGATACCATCTGATTTGAATGGATGGTGAAAATTGAAAATGTATAATTTTTTTTCAAAAGAAAATACTGAACAACTTAGAAAGTACTCATTCTTTCTTTTATACTTTAAATTTTAATTATTTTATGTTGACCGTCACACACACACACACACACACACACACACGCACGCACACACATATCTATACATATAGAAAGAAAAGTCGGCTAAATGATATTTTATGATTGGAGCTATATGTCATTACCTGCCACAATAATCAATGATTTTTATGCCAAATTAATTTTAAAAAGTAATTCAGTGCATAAACGGCCACGGCCATGGTTGGCGGGGAGGGGGGGGGGGAGAGTGCAAGAGTCGTGCTCCGTGACTGTCCATGTACACGAACTAACTCTTAATAAGTTAAGATCTAATTAGTACAGTACAAACGGCTCAAGCATAAAATCAGTGGCGACCCGTGAAGCTATATGATTTATGTCGTAGTGTAAAGTTTGTGTATTGTAGTGTAAAGTTGGTGTATTGTAGTGTAAAGTTTGTGTATTGTAGTGTAAAGTTGGTGTATTGTAGTGGTTATACTCTTACCACAGCTAGTTAGCTAAGAATACAGCTAGTTTACTATATTAGTCTATATACGTGGCGCGTGACTGTTTCGTTTATATTCCAGATTGTTTAGTGAATGTTATGTGGTAACGACATTCTGTTGCCAGTTTGTATAGATGTATTTCAATTCCTTTCAATATCTAAGCCGCTGTTCTTTTTTCCTCCCTTTTTCTAAGATAGATTATTACGTATATTTTTTTCATTATATATATATATATTTAAATCCTAGTCCATCATACCATTTCTGCAAGCAATTTGATCTCTTTGCGCCAATCTATATTCTCTTTGTTCTGAGGGTAAGAGGGTGGATGTGGGTACGAGTCTCCAATAACAACCAGAACTCTCTGTGAGCCCGACGTCCACTTCAGGTCCCGCCTCACGAGTCGAAGCATCACCTCGTAGGCTTCAGGTTCATCTCCACCATGCGTGCTCCCGACAGTGGTGACGAAATCAACAAGGCGCGGAAGGTCGTTCGTGAAGTCGACATGCTTAGTGACGTAAATGTCGTCGTAATCGCCATGCGCCACGACAGACGTTGTGACGTCACGGATGTCGGCCTGCAATCGCTGCAGCATGTCTGAGATGCGGCCGCGCACTTCTGTTAATGCGCCAGACATAGAGCCGGTCGTGTCAAAAGAGAACACGACTTGCAAAGGGCCATTCGGAAGCGAGGCAGCCATTTTGTTTTCAAAGGGTATTGTGAATTCTGTAGCAATGAGAATGAATATCACATTGATCAATGAAAGATCAGTAATTATTATGAAATCATTGGAAACACATAGATCAATGAAAGATCAGTAATAATTATGAAATTATTGGAAAACACATAATTCAGTGAAATATCGGTAATTATTATGAAATCATTAGAAAGCATACGGCCACCCAGACTTATCTTTGAAACCTGCTCAACACAAACAATGATTTTGCCAGCATTAATATAGCATAAGTTTACAAGACCTAAGTGTAGTCATTAATGCACTGCACCTACACATGACAAGCAAGAATAATTCTCGAGTGTGCGTGCGTGTGTGTGTGTGGTGTGTATGTGTTGCACACTCGCACATAGTCAAGTTGTGCTAAAGAATACAATGACAGATCTCAGTCCAGCAGAAAATGGCTGTAAAGAAAATGCAAGAGGGGTGTGTATAAATAGGTTTAAGGGTGATAGTTGGAAATTATATACTATAATACTTGGCGGCTCTCCTGTTTATTAGTCTGTCATTTTTTTAAATACACAAAATACAGAGGGAGTGAAATAAAATGCAATGCAATGAACTGACTTTCTCAACAAAGTCTGATAGGTGAGGCGGATTGCGGAACGTGTTGTGTCAAGCTAACATTGAATGATTATGATTTACCTCTTAATACTGATCAGAAAATTAATTACATTATCAACTGAGGTTAGCATAGTTTCAGCATAAAATAAATATGTAATTCTTAAAGCTGTTACTGCTGTGAAACTTAATAGTACCTGATCTGAACTTAAAACTTTCGAGTGGCACAAGTGAATTGTTTAGTAAATTAGAATGAGTCGCTTCTAGCTCACTGATAGGGAGGCGAAAGATTTTCTCGAGAGTCGAAGAGAAATAGAGTTATGCTCACTGCTAACAGGGTGGCCTTATTTATACTACTTGTTTTGCTTCGCGGAGCGTTTATCGGGCTTGCTTCGCGGAGCGCAGTATTTTTTTTTTTTCATTAT
Source organism: Sinotaia quadrata (assembly GCA_028829895.1). Classification (NCBI taxonomy): domain Eukaryota; kingdom Metazoa; phylum Mollusca; class Gastropoda; order Architaenioglossa; family Viviparidae; genus Sinotaia; species Sinotaia quadrata. The sequence goes on along the minus strand of CM054177.1, from coordinate 45,716,127 downwards.
TTTTTCATTTATTTTTATTACGTCACATAGCTATGTTTGTAGACTGTAGACTGTTCCAATTCATTCAAGGACAGGACGGATTTTTTTTATTTTATTTATTATGGTTAAAAGTTCTGTTCAGTTTAAGATATTAAGGCAAGAGTTTCAGTGTAATAACAGTATGCCTTCCGAAACTGTTGGCCTAAAGAAACTAGATTACTAGAACCATGAAATGAATACATAAAAATGCCAATCGGAAAAGTGATTAAAGTACCTAGTCGGCAACCATTACAAACATAATAATTGTTCATCTGAATATTTTTTAAATGTTTCAATTATAATGCCTGAAAAAATGTGCAATGTCATGACATTCAATAGAAATCTATTTTAGTAGGGGGAATTCCTGTTGATTGGTTCATGTAGGTCACAGGGTGACAAGCGAAGTAGCGGAGAGCTACATTTCAAAACGAGGCGCGATCGTGATCCTGAGTCGCTGTTTGCGAGTTGTCAGAGCTAACCTATCTGCATTTATTATTCTGACATTGCCGTCAAAGAAACCGACAGAAAAACTTGTGTCTTTCTTTTTACACAAATCGTATGCTGCATCCATGACTCTTCAGTCAACGAGTCACTTTCCTCCTGGTGATGTGGTGGTTCTCGAACGAGGGGAGACTACCCGTGTTATTGTACATTTACATGGTGAGGAAAATAAGAAAATAAAATTTAAAAATTAATTTAAAGCACATCTATTGTGTTCACACTAATTACATTCGGTCACCGCATTCCTGAAATAGATTCTTGACTCACTCTAATCAAGGAAAGAGTGTCGATATACATGAAAGTATAGCACAGTACACTTTTTATTTAAATTATATCCCTTGGAATTGATAACATCTGTGCTGTAGTTCTTATGTTTGTTTGTTTTCAATTTATCAAATTTATGTCAAGTAATCAGAATTTTACAAACGTGAGCATCATACTTTTAAGTCTGAGGAAGTTACTGCTTGAACTTAATAATTTTGTGTTTTATGATAAAGAATAATTATTAACTGTAAGATTAAAACCCAATAGATACCCTAGTCATTTGCAGCATCAGCATGTGTATAATTAAAGACAGTACATCCTCAGTATGTAGATAATGCTCAGTCATATAGAATAATACACCTTGCTATACAGCTAGTATACGCTCACTGTTCATGCAGATTTATTCATTGAAATTACTCTCTTTGTCCTAAGTTAGAATGGGTCCAGGCAAACATTTTAGGGATTTTTCTTCCTGCTTTGTAAACAGGGGCAACAATTATAAGCTGGACTGTTGATGGTCAAGAACAACTTTTCCTGAGGTAATTATAATTAGACAGGGCATATCATTTCATATGCATACACAATACAGACAACATTAAATAAGATAATTCTAAATTACGCAGGGCAAGTATTGCATAAATATATACACACACAACACAAATAATATTAATGCAGAATTTATATACCAGGGCACAACAAAATGATCATTGTTTTTACATATACAGCACATACAACAAATGCAGAGTTCATACACCAAGCAATAACATCATCCAGAATTCATACACCAGTTCACAGCATTGTGTATACAAGCACCACACAGACCGCACTAATCCAGAATTCATACACCAAGGCACAGTAGTTTTTGTATGTATGTACAACACACACAACATAGAGTTCATATACCAGTCCAGTCTGCATGTATGCATTTACATTTTACATAATATTTTGAAACTCCAAGCTGGCTTGTATATTCATGAATATGTTAAATACAGAGCTTGACAAGAGATTAGTGTATTTGTTTATTCAATAGTAAAGAGTTCATAGCATGACTAATACGTGTACAAATTACTAAAGATTAGGTTTAAAGGTAAGAAGTATATTTGAATAAATATTAGCTCTTAAGGTAAGAAATATACATGGATAAAGATTACATCTTAAGAAATATAGGCCTACTTTAGTAAATTTAAAGATGTTGTGCCATAATTGTTGCAGTGTTTATGTCAGAGTTGCACATTCATTTTCTTAGCTCCAGCATATTTTAAAATTTAAATTCATGTACTTTTAATATTTTAGAAAATTATATATTGTTTATTGCCGTTTTAAAATGTAATGGTGAAATGACTAATTAGATAGATGATGGTCATGTGTCTTGTCTGTAAACATGTTTAGATTTTAAATTAAAAAATACATTTTAAGATACATTTATTTAATCTTTTGTCTTATGTTTTACTTGTCAGTTCCACAAGTGTCTTTGACAATAAGAAAGCAATACGTGGTGGAATTCCGATTGTGTTCCGTGAGTTTTTGTGTTCTGGAAATGTTTGTGGTGTAGGAATTTTAATGGGACTGAGAGTAGTAACTATTATTTCATGTGACATAATGTAATATTTGAAAATTTATGACACTACACAGAATTGGTGTGTACACATGCTTTTATATGGAAAGAAAGAAATAATTACACCATGGTATATCTATATTTAGTTATGTTTATCTTCTGTGCTGTAAACGTTTTGTTCCAGGCACTATACTAAACAAAAATCTATTTAGTATTACTTTTATTAGCTATATTTTTTAATACAACACTTGTACGCACACACACACACACACACACACACACACACACATATACACAAACACTCTCTCTCACACACACACACATACACATATGCCTTCTTCCACAATACATATTTATACATATAGCCTATTAACCAGGATAAATTATGCTTTTGGAATTCCCTCTAGAATTAGTCAGTAAGAAAGAGTTGATAGTCTGATACTATCTGCCATCTTAACTTTTAAAAAAATATGAATACATTACAATAACCAATAGCAATAATATTTATTTGTTTACAAATACAGTATAACTTATGCATCTGTCTGTCTATCTATCTGGGATTCAAAGGTATCAACATTCACCATCCTTGATATCAACAAATTCTAGAAATGGACATTAAGAAGAGATATATCAATCAAAGCATTCATAAAGTTCACATATTGTGATATATGCAAGATAAATTTTCAAAGTTTAGTTTAGTGTGCAAAATCACTTAGTTTAAACCATTAATTTTAATCCTCTTCTTTTTCTATTCTTCCTCATCTTTCTTTACCTTTTATTCATCATCTTTCATTTTGGTGTGTGTGTGTGTGTTTGTGTGTAAGTGTGCGTGTGCACAGCACATTTGTGTATGTGTGTTTGTGTGTATAGCTGTTCATGCAAGAGAGATGGAGTGAGCATTTTTACTATTCTTTCAGAACTTGCCAACTCATTATATTTTTGTCTTTTTGACAAAATTTTTTCTTAATGTACCAATGAAAAGTCACTTCTTTAAGTAATAAAATAAATAAAAATATATTCAGACTTTATATTAATGAAAGTACTGTTTATTGCACTTTGTTTGTGTCTCCTTGAAACTAATCATGACCTTCAACTGCCATTGTTTTTCAGCTCACTTTGGACCATGGACACAAGGACCACAACATGGGTTTGCTCGCATCAAGCGATGGACAGCAGATATCCCCCCTACACAGGTTCTTTTGTCTTTCACTTGGTTTTTAGTTAGAGGGAGAGAACTCTTGCTAAATTTCAATTGTACTGTTTTTCAATCATTTCATAGATGGTTAATATTCTCTTTGTTTATTTTCATTGCCTGTTTCATTGTCGTTACATTAAGATCAAATTTAAGTACATCTGACATCTGTGAATCTGCTATTGGTTATCTGTTGTTTTCCTTTATAATAACTATTTGTCCTTCTGATGCTGTGTCTCTGATTACTCTGCAGCTTCAGGTCAGTAATCCAGAATGAATTTTACACACTCGTGCTTGTGACTAGATATTTTCAATTTATTGCTAATTTTACATAGCATTTATTATTTGTTTGCTATTATTTTGGGATTTTTATTATATTTTATTATCATTATTATTTTATATATATATATATATTTATTTATTTTTATTTGGGGGGGGGGTAATTATTGCTGTTTTTTAATATACCAAATATATTTAGTGAAATAAAACATTTTAAAATTATTTTTAAATTGGTGTATACCATTTGTTATGGTATTTCATTTAAATTTCCTAAATAAAATTTAAAATTAATTAACTTTAATTTATAAATTATTAAATTATACAGAGGTAATCCTAAACAAAAATAGAATTAAAAGTTAATAACAACTATAAGATTATTTTTAATATAGTGTTTTAATATTGTTTGATTTTTCAATAATGATATAAATGAGAAGCAGACACAATGTATATTTAATAAATTTTAGGATGGACATGGTGATGTCGTTGCTGTGTTTTCACTGGAAGATGATGATGAAACTCATCAAATGTGGAATTTCAAGTAAGCTTTTACATCATAGTTTATCAGATCGCTTATAAGTACTTATATTTTTTTTGTATGGTTATGTTAAGGAATGTAGAAAATTAATATTAGAGCTATGATTTGTAGTAGTTTTAATAGGAGTGATATGTAAGCAATGAAAATATGTATCTCTGCATTTTATAACATTTTATTGTCTGCATAGAGTGATAATATGTAGGGGGCTAACTATTTTTTTAATTGTATCTCTTGTTTGCAGCAGTTGCTTCCCTTGTTACGTTCAATTTATAGACTGCCAATAAAATAGTATTATGCAGATTACTTAGATGCATTCATGCAATGCATGAGTTGCTATTAAATGACTTGTTTGGACCTGTGCAATATTTATGTTTTTTAAGAATATTTGTTTATTTAGCCCTTTGTCATAAACACTTCATAATGCTTACTTCAATAGGTTTATTGGGTTTTTTTTTTGCAAAGGTGGTGTTGTATTTGATTTCTGGTTAGAATTTCTAAGGGTTTCCTGATACAGGAGACTATTTATTTATTGATAATTGTTTGATATTTCTTTCTTCACCAGGTTTAAATTGGTGTACACATTACAATTGTATGAGCATTCCCTGGTTGCTAACCTTGCTGTTCATAACACAGGTGATTTTATATTTTTTTAATAATGGTGTTCTGCCTTTTATGACTGCTGTTTTAGTGAAATGCTCAGAAAGCAAACAATTTAATCATTCACTTGCATCCACAATGTGCATTCCTTTTGTGCCAGACAAAATTAGTAAAAAAGCAAAATTTAAAATCTTTAAAGTATGTAAAGAAAATATTACTTAGAACAATTGAATGTACAATTTTAAAATTTAATTTAGGATTAGCATTAGGATTTTTAATGCTCTTTTGTTTGCTATTTGGCAGTGTGGTTGGGTTATTTTTACCTGATAAAACATTTTATAGTAATAATTATTGACTGTCTACTCTTGTACATAAACACTTCATTTCAGCTAGTACTGAATAGACAGACTTCTGATACTGTGATAAATTTTAATGTCATGCTTAGTAATTACATTTATGTTCCTGTTTCCCTTTTTAGTGACCTACTTTGACTAATTCATTGACAAGATGTACTGTTATAGTTAGACACAATTAGATTCAATAATTAACATGATGCAATATTATGCTTTGACACAATTCATTGACAAGAGGTTTTGTTTTGTTGTAATTAATAAGATATATGTTTTGGTTTAACATACTAAAATAGAGGATATATTTTATAAAGTTGTACTTTGCCTAATTTAGTGAATGAATTTTATGCATCAGCTGAATCAGTGATAGGTTTATAAATACTACTTTGCTGGATTAATTTATTTATAACATTAAAATGAATTTTAAAATGCCTGGACCAAGATTATTGTTTTGATTTTATGATAAAACTTAGGGATTGGTAGTATTACATAATTACAGAGACAAAATAATAGATTTAACATTGGCTTACTTGTCTGACTTGGTTTGAATAAGTTATTGCTTTTCTTTTAATTCTTTTGAATTGCAGATACTCTTAATTATGAATTTACATGTCTGCTGCACACATATTTTCGAGTGCCAGATATCACCAAAACCACCGTGCATGGACTTAAAGGTTTGACCTACATTGACAAGGTATAGCTCTTTCTCTGTGTTGCTGGGTATATTGAGTTCTAAGTTCAGGCAAATTTCATTCATGCAAATTCGAAATTTGTGACCAAATATTTATGCATTTTCATTTTTCTGCATGCCAAACTTGAGATGTTGACTTGAGAGTGATATGCCAGTTCCTGTGTTTTTAGTCTCTCAATTGTTAGTCCCACTGTATGGATGTCAAACTAAGTACTCCTGTTTTTTGACATTGTGCGAGTGACATACACTCCCCAATGTATTTCATTGGGGAAATCCTGTTCCATTTTTGCAATTTTTATTTCACATTTTCTGTTGCTAGCAATAGAAGTATTTGTGATCCATTACTCCTTTTATAGGCATATGGTTGTGTTAGAGGTGTCAGAAAAATAAATATATACCTCTCCTTACAAAATGTAAAACATAAGTATACTGTAACCAGTCAAATGGATTTTTCTGACAATGAAAGTTTTATAAATTATTTCCCTGTTGGGTATGTCATACTGATATTTCTAGAAAACCATATATACTTTGTTTTATTAGTTCTAATCTATCTATTTGATAGATAGATAGAAGATGGATTGAGTGATTGCACCATATATTTGAACATCTTAGAAATTATACACTTTATAATATTCAGATTTCACTCTTTTTAAAAAAATAATTCATTGTTCATAGCTTCTGTTCGAATATTTTCCCTTGACCTAAATATTTGTTTGAAGAGGTATCCACTTTTGCTGCTGCCTTACTGTTAAAAGTGAAAATGTCTTTTAAAGTAATTCATAAAATTTACTTACTTATTATGTCACTGTTTTAAGAGGACTATTTATTATTTACAAAATATTAATATTATATGTATTAAATATTAAATATTTGTATTTAAAAATGTGATATTCTAACAATTATAATTATATCATTAATCACCACATTGAAACTGTTCAGTGTTTACTCTAAAACTTTTCCCCAGGATACAGTGAAAATATGTGCATTTATCTTTTATTCACAAATGCCATTTTCCTTTACTGCTTCTGTTTTATATTAAAGTGCACATATTGTAATTTGCTTTTATGTTTTTCTTTTCTGATGTTTTGGTGTATGCTATTTTTTTTTTAAGATTTATTTTTCAATGAGTGTTTTGTAAAATTATTTTCTTTCTTTCTTTCATGCCTTTACATTTAGGTTTTAGATGGAAAGGAGTTTACTGAAGAACAGGAAGAAGTATCTGTTTCTGACAATGTAGACAGGTAAATACTGTTTTTAATTTTCCGTAGACAACATCTTCATAATCAAAATGTACCTGCACTGTTTATATGAAACAGACATTGTACTCAGTGTAAATCAAGATTCTATGATCTGGCATTTGATATTTTTTGTTCTTTTAAGTTTCATGACAAAAGTACTTCTCTGTTAATATATCATATATTTTCTTAGGTCTAGAACAGAAACATTTCTTTATTAATTATCATACAGTTTATTATGATTTCGAATAAAGGAGTTTCTCTATTAATTACATATATATTTAAAATTCTAATAATATAGATACTTCTGTAGTAATTATCTTATATTTTCTTATATCTTTGAACAAACCGCAAACTCTGAAATCAGTGAACATTGGAGAAATCAGTAATCAACCAATCACTCTTTGAATAAGGACATCTCCTATTTCTTATTTGATGATATATTTCTTATTATATATTTCTTATTAATGATATATTTTTCTTTTTTGAAGATTCCTTATTAGTATATTTTTTAATTTAATGATTCCCCATTAATGGATATATTTCTTATTTGATGATTCCCTATTAATGATATATTTTTCTTTTTTGATGATTCCCTATTAGTATATTTTTTATTTAATGATTCCCTGTTAATGATATATTTCTTATTTGATATTTCCTTATTAATAGTATATTTTCTTATTTGGTCATTCTCTATCAGTTATACATTTTCTTAAGTCATTGAATGCAGGCACTTTTCTTTTCAATTATACAGGGTTTTTTTCCCAATGTCAAAGAACACAATTTTTTTTAATGTCAAAGAACACAAATACTTCATTGTTAATTATCACACTTATTTTTTTTAAGATCTTAAATAAAAATGTGATGTTCTAACAATTATGATTATATTATTTATCACCACTTGTCCATCTCTAAATTTTAAAATATTTAATTTTTGTTTTGTTTTATACCTGTGAAAAATAAAGGGTTGTATTGTTGATTTTTTATTATTATGTCAGCATTTTGACACTAAAACATATTCCTGACAGGAATATATATGCATGTAAAAATCAATACAAATACCTGGACATATTTCTTTTTAACTTTCATCATAAATCTACCTGACTAGGCATTATCAGTTAGGAAAATAATCTCTTTGTCATGACATTATAATGAAAAATAATCTTCCAATCACAATAGTACTAATAAAAAATAAGCTATCATTATTAGCATTACAAATGAAAAATAATAAACCTGGCACAGAAAAATATTTACACCATGGCAAAAGCAGATAAAAGCACAAGGCACATTGTAAGTTCTGAATATAACTTTATTAATAGTATCAGGAAATGCAAAATACCTTTTATTAGTAATGTCAAGAAATACATTATTTTTCATTGATAATATCAGGAGACACACACATTATCTCTCATTAGTAATGTCAGGATACACATTATCTTTAAGCAGTAATGTTAAGATACATTATTATCTTCCATTCTTAGTGTCAAAACACATACATTTCCTTCTTTAGTTATGTCACAATAGACAAATTATTTTTCATTAATAATGTCAGGTTACACAAACTATTTTCACTTGAAATGTCATCCAGTGACAGGTATATTATTTTTCATTTGAAATAATAGTTTATTTTTCATTAATACTACTGTGACAGGATGCTTATTTTTCATTATAATGTCATAATAGAGAGATTAATTTTCATAAATGATAGTGCCAAGTCAGATGGATTTATAAGATGAAAGTTTAGAAAGAAAATGTGTCCAAGTATTTAAGTTGATTTTTACATGTTTGACATGGTATACTTCATTTGATTGTTCTAGTATTGTTTTTCTTTCAATTTTAATTTACTGTGCTTTTGTTTTTCCTGTTGAACTAGGGTCTATGTAGATGCTCCAAAGTCAGTCATCATAAAATCAGATTCAGGGCATCATATTGAACTGACTACTTTTAACTTGCCTGATATTGGTAGGTTTTTGTTTATTTTGATATTTATTTTAAACTGATTAATGTAATGAATGATGAAACACTATTCTGATATTGTTAGGTCATTTAATGTAATTTATTTTCAATATCCCTTTTAAATTGATTGATGTAGTGAATAATGAAATACTACTCTTTCATTAATAGCTAATTTGTTACATGTTTGACAAGCTGAATGAAGTGTGCTAGTTGGGAATATTTGTAATGCCAACAAAGCTCTTGAAGAAGTGCTCCTCGAATTAACAATAAATTTTCAAAGCCAGATAAATATCCAATAATTGATAAGGGTGGTTTTGGAGACATTGCTTTTAAATGACAACAAAAAAACATAATGTTGTTATTCTTACTACTTTTGTGGGGGGGTGGATGGAGGGAATTTGAAAGATTGTCTTTTTTTCATCAATCATCTATTATTCATCCGTTGTGTCATTGATTCAATCATAGTTATCTTTTTATCTTGTTTTGTTGATGTGGAACTCCACCCATTTTGTGGTCATGTCTGTAATCACTTCTATCATTGCTCCAATCACATATGCATCTTTATGTGTATTTTCAGTTGTTTGGAACCCTTGGGTGGAAAAAGCAAGTGCCATGGCAGATTTTGACAATGATGGTTGGCGCCACATGATATGTGTAGAGGCTGGAAAAGTTGCCTCCCCTTTCTTACTTCACTCCGGATCAACGTTTGACTGTGGTCAAACCTTCAAGGTTCTGCGAGCAGGAAGTGCGCTGTGATGAGGATAAATTTTGTTTAGAAATGTTAAAAAATGGCAATAAATTTTGAATTTGATACATAGCATTTCAGTGAGTCTGCATCACAAAACCATTTTTGATAAATTGTTTTTAAATGGAAAAAAGCCTGATAAATATTTGTACAGTCATTTGAACAAACAAAAAAGTCTTTTCTATGCTATGTTTAATGATATGCAGTGAAGCCATATTTAGACTGCTAAATATTAATCTGCTAACTCATGGTTTATTTTTGTTCTTAGTGAATTACAAAAGTAAAGAATGGTTTGTTGATTGTAATCCTTAAACAGTAACAATTTATATATTTGCTTAGGTTTTACTTTTGTGGGATTTTTTATGTAACTTATTTGTTTTGTACTGGTTATAGTAATCAAGGTTTTTGTTATAATAATTTATTAACAGTCCTCTCAAGTATTTTCACTACTTTTATGCACATCCACAATTTTATAAATGCTGTGGAGATATTAAACACAGGGCATTGACTTTTGCACTCTTATTTATACAACCTTATCAAGAAATTCACTTTATAATTTACTGAACAGGACCAAAACTGGTATGACATACCATTGCCTTTCAGTTGAATGTTTTGGAAGAGTATTTATTATTAAAAGGAAGAATTATCAGCATTGTTTTGCATTTATGGTTGTGCTTGAAGTGTTCTACTGTGCTGGAGTTTAATTATGCTATGTCTTAATGTTCATTGTAATTTTAAAACTAAAGAAATGGAATCTGCCATATATAATAAAAATTGCTCATTAATATTTGAATACATTTGAATAAAATTCGAAATACATTTAACCTAAAGTGTCTCAGAATATAAACCCATACTGGTGTTCATAATTTACATATGAACAAATTTGTTAATTTTTGCGAGCTGCTTAGACTTCATTTTGCATTCAGTCAGAAGTTAATGAAGTCAGATGTAGAAAATGTCTCATTAGGTTCTATCAGAAGCTAATGAAGTCAAGGTTAAAAAGTGTCTCATTAGGTTCTATTAGATGTTAATGAAGTCAAAATTACAGTGTCTCACTAAATTCTATCAGAAGCTAATGAAGTCAGAGTGCTGTCCTTGCCTAAATTGAACCAAACCTTAGACTATTGAACATGCTGAACCTAATGAGACACATTTTCTATTAGGTTCAGCATGTTCAGTAGTCTAAGGTTTGGTTCAATTTAGGCAAGGACAGCACTCTGGGTTTGCTTAGGCTTAAGCAAAGACAGCACACAGGATTTGGTTCGGTTTAGGCAGTACTTTGTGCAGTTGTTTAATTTTGAGCTTTTATAAAGTGTAATGTAAATCAATTAGCATACTGATTAAAAGAAAGCAAGGGCCTTTATTTTTACTCTCTATCCATCTGTTTATCATCTATAAGTATCAATCTATGCATCCATCCATCTCCCTTTCCACTCGTTTTCCTATCCATCTATTTATGGTATGTATGTTTCTTTGTATTTCTTTTTTTTTCTTCATTTCTTACTGCAACAAGGAAATTGGACACAAGACTTTGATGTAGCATTAAACCACTAGAACGTGCTGTTCAGTCGGCACCCAAACCCTCCACATGCTTGAGTTTATACCCTCCAACTGTTTTCTTGTTTTTCTATTTATTGTGTTATAATGTTAAGTCACTCGTGAAAGGAACAAAATATAAATCCAAATCTGAATATTTAAATGGAATTTGCATTCTAGCAGTGCACTTGTCAGTCGGATTGAATGTCTATGGTCTCTGAAGTCATCAGTTCATTCAGCCCAGCCAATCGGGCGAGTGCAAATGTCACGTAAGTACTGTAGCCTTGAAATCACCTAAACACTAGCGTTTGTTAGATCTAAGCCTTGAAATCACGTAAACGCTAGCGTTTCTGTTAGATCTATGTCTTGAAATCACTTAAACACTAGCGTTTCTGTTAGATCTAAGCCTTGAAATCACCTAAACACTAGCGTTTCTGTTAGATCTGAGTCTTGAAATCACCTAAACACTAGCGTTTCTGTTAGATCTAAGTCTTGAAATCACCTAAACACTAGAGTTTCGATTCTGATCTAAGTCTTGAAATCACCTAAATACTAGCGTTTCGATTCTGATCTAATCTACTGTAGTCATGAAATTACTTGAACACTAGTATTTCTACTCAGATCTAAACTACTGTAGTGTTGAAATCACTAAACACAAGCGTTTCAATTCACCAGATCTAAACTACCATTCAAGTGTGAACACATTACAGGCCATTCAAACACAAAACGTAAAACGAAAACACACCTACCCCACACAACAAACCACGCCATTTTTAATGAGTGAACTGGACAATCCATTGGATTCTGTGCTTTTATGATGACATTAATTTTACTCAATGGATTGGTTAGACTAGTGTAAAATGGACATAATGTCAGTGGAACTAATCTGTTGTGATATTTGACCATAGTGTGTAGTCATAAATGGTATTCGTCCTAAAATGTGAACTAACTTAAGCCGTATTCCAGTGAATTTACGAGGTGACAAGCAGGAGCAGTTTATTTTGTAAGATCAGCTCTACTCCTTTATATCGGCGAAGTATAAGTGATATCAGAACGTATATACATAAACTGAATCTCTCTCTCTCTCTCTCACACTCACACATACATACACAATTAAAAATACTGTTTAATTATTTTTGTTAAGGCATTATTTAAATAAAAGTTTAAAATATTAAGTTTTAATTTTATCTGAATATAATAAAACAAAAGTTAGTAATTATGATATAATTTGTTTTAAGTTGCAGTTCTTACTTAGAAGTCTAGTGTTATTATCCATCACCAAAATAATAATGACAATATAAACAGGCTGAGGTTAAATATTCACCTTGAGTTGTTTTGCCATTAGGTTAGAAGCCTAATTTAATAAATACTAAATAAACAAAATTACGTTAAATAGGAATCAAATAAAAATGTGAAACCAAATAGTCTTCCACAAATATCTTCAGATTCTGATGTGAAGTTAAATAAATGATATGGGAATCTTTAGGCTGGCTGAACGTGAATAAAACTTTGCTTTAGTGTAAGGACAGTTTTAAACGTTGGTAAATCGGTTGTGGAAGAAATTTTGCCCAGGTTTTGCAAGAAATTAATTGCTAAGCTAGAGGAAACTTTGACTGGCTTAGGGAGAGAAAGTTTTGGCTGGTTATGTGACGGATAATTGACCGTCTCTTTGTTCGTTACATATTGACTGAGTGAGTAAAACTCTTTGGATGGGTCAGTGAGAAAATGCGTGGGTCATTAAGTGTTTATAAAATATGTAATTAATTTCGGGTAGGGAAAGTTTGGTTGGGGTAACTGTAAGTGTGGAATATGTTTTGTTGGTTAAATGTGGAGAGAGTAAACATTAGATAGGTTAGTTTCCCTAAAATAATACAAAGTTTCCTTAGTTGTGCACGGAAAGTTTTGGTTTGTAAAAATCAGACAACTCTGGATGAATTAGGGATGACCTTTAACTAACACAGAGTAAGGAAAGTTTTGGTTGGTTAAATGTGGGGAAAACTGCTTAGCTGAGTTTTGGGTAAACTTTAACTAGCTGAGAATAGAGAAAGCTTTTTGTTGACTAAATGTTGGGAAAATTGTCTGCTGAGATTGGGAGTGGGTTGGTTGTTGTTTTCTGTTTTTTCGTGGGGGGTGGGGGTGAGGGTTACCTTAGCTAGATGATCGTGGAGAAAGCTTTCTTTTGTCTAGTAAATGTAAACTTTGGTTATTGGGCGGAATGTAATCTATAGTCGGTTAGGAATAAAAAAAAAAACTTTTGTTGGTTAAATGAAAAATGTTTAGCTTATTGAATGTGATAAAAATTTTGTTAGCTGATAGAAATGCTGATAGAAAGTTTGCTTGATTTAGGTTTGGGGAAGAAATATGTACCTTAAGTGTTGGTAAATTTTAGCTGGTGAAGTGTGGAGAAACTTTGGCTATTTAAATGTGTACCTTAAGTGTTGGTAAATTTTAGCTGGTGAAGTGTGGAGAAACTTTGGCTATTTAAATGTGTACCTTAAGTGTTGGTAAATTTTAGCTGGTGAAGTGTGGAGAAACTTTGGCTATTTAAATGTGTACCTTAAGTGTTGGTAAATTTTAGCTGGTGAAGTGTGGAGAAACTTTGGCTATTTAAATGTGTACCTTAAGTGTTGGTAAATTTTAGCTGGTGAAGTGTGGAGAAACTTTGGCTATTTAAATGTGTACCTTAAGTGTTGGTAAATTTTAGCTCATGAAGTGTGGAGAAACTTTGGCTATTTAAATGTGTACCTTAAGTTTTGGTAAAGTTTAATGACTAAATGTGAGAAATTTTGGCTACTTAAATGTATTCCTTCGGTGTTGGTAAAGTTTAACTGATTAAATGTGGTGAAACTTTGGCTACTTAAAATGTTTTGAGACATCTTCGAGTAGGTAAGAACGGAACAGCTTTAGATGATTAAGTGTGAGAAATTTTCTTCTGCTTAAGATCGAGAAAACTTTGGCTGAATAAGAGTAAAGAAATGTTTGGCTGCTTAAGAACGAGAAAATGTTGGCTGAGAGGAAAACTTTGGTTAGTCAAATTAGACAGGTTTGGCTCAGTAAGATAGGGAAACCTTTAATTGGTCAAGTTTTGGGATGGGACGTACAGTAAAAGTGTCAAGTTTTGGGACGTACAGTAAAAGTGTCAAGTTTTACACTGGTCAAGTTTTTGGATGTATACTGACAGACAATCAATAATCTGGTCAGTTCCGCATAGAAACGTTCTCCGCGTGTGGCAGACTTGTATATTGCACCAGCAAGTGAAATGATTTCAAGAAAAATAATCATCTGTAATAGCTATTTATAAACAAAATAAATAAAAGCATTCACCCACCCACCCACCCCAAAAAACCCGTCGAGATTCGGTCACCCAATAACAAAAGTCGCTTTCAGGTTTCACCGCGATCGCTACACTTAAAGTGGAACTTCGTGTTTAGTTACAGACTTCATAGATCCAAGATTAACGACTTAAGTCTCATGGATATCTGTTAGTGAACACCATGACGCAAGCAGGCCTTTAAGTGTCTCGTAATAACAATTAGTAATTGTAACACGTGAGTACACAACAGTGTGTATGATTATGCGTGCTCAGTCGCGTAAATTATCTTGTGTATTGTTAACAGAAATTATAAAAGGCAATTATATGTCATTGCTTTCTTACATGTTCACATGGTCCCTATTTAATTTTAATATGATGGCTATGGCAGTCTTTGATAAAACTGGTCCGGATAATCTCTCAAAAATATCAGTTTTCGAAACTTTTTCTGTGCTTTTTCTCGGGCAACAGATCTTTCTGTTGAGACATGCTGCGTATTTAGAGCTTTCCTTTCTCCATTTTTTGTCCAGATCCTTGGTGAAACTTCCATCTTCTTTTTCTCTGTATTTGTATCTTTGTAATAATTATGACTGGGTGTTAGGGCGTTGGTACTGGTGTCCTTGAAAGATTTGTTATCGTGTACTAGTCTGTAACCATGAACTAGTTTGACCTTTTCTTTGGAATGTCCCGCAAGGTCACTTTTGATATCCATCGTCAGGTGATCAGAGTGTCCTTTGGTGTGCCAGAAATCAGTAGAGCCTGTTATCTCAGAACCAGATCTGTTGGCTTTGCCTGCCGGCAACGCCTCAGCTACCTCCGCGTTCGAACGAGAAACCTTTATAGCAGCTAAAGATGAAGCAGAGGGAAGAACATTTCTGCTTTTGGAGGAAGGCACTGCCTGCGCATGCGGGGAATGATTCATTTCCGGCAAGCTCTGATCGTCTTCCGGTATTGCACCGAGATGTGACCTATGCAACCTCATTCGCTTTGCTCGTCTTGGGCGGGTCGTCAGCTTGGGCGGTTGAGACATTATTATCTGCTTGTCTTCAGCAAAGTCACAAACGTCTTGTGCTTCCACGTCATTGCTTTTCGCGGAGTTTCGCTCGAATTCTAATTTTCTTGCCTCACCATCATGGCTGCTGTCCGGGACGTTCGTGTACTCCCTTGGACTGGCGCATCCTTCCACCATTAAAGTTATCACCTCTTTAAGTTTCTCTTGGCGAGATTTCTGTTCTGACGTTCCTCGCGGTAAGATGATGTCCGCTTTTGGCGCGTAGCTTGCCTCCTTTTTCAGTTTAAAGTTTTCTTCTGCTTGAGCAAAACTCAAGCTTTCCTTGCGGGATCGTTTGCTGCGTAAGCTGAAATCTACAAGGTCAAACAAATCTGAAGCACTGACAAAACTGATTCGAATCTTTTTGTCTTTCTCCTCGTGTGGCCGAGGGGACCTATCTGGCACAGAAGTAATTCCCGACGATACTGAATACCGACGCCTAGGCGTGTCTACAGCAGATATCTTGGGACGCCCGACAAGTTCGTCCAAGGACAGTGGCCTTCGCTTGTAGGGAGGTAAATTCTGAGTCGCTGCATTCGCGGATACCTTCACTTTAGGAATATGTCGAGCTCTGACCTCAAGCACTGACCGACGAGGACCCACTTCCCCGACAGCTGCCTCGGTGCGATTTTTTATTTCACGCACGCGCTCTGTGTAAGCCAGCATGGAGTCCCCCACGTGACGCTGATTTCCGGTGCCGCCCGGCAAGAGGCGTGGCACGGCAGGCAGAGGGCAGTTCTGGTACACGCTGTCCAGGGAGTGGGTCTCGTGTCCGATAACTGCACGCGCGTGCCGGACTGTCACCTCACTCGGTGACCTCTGATGGGAGACCATGATGTCTGCACTTTAGTCTTGAATCTGATGACGTCACGGACCCTTAGGTCGGTACCAGTTTGTTTTCTGTCATGATGGCAGCGTTCAGCTTGTCTTGTAAGATCCTGAAACCAATTGAGAACAAAAAATACTTGATATTTGGACGATTACATTTTACAAACTCATACAAAATAATTCGAGCTATGCCGGGCACAAAGATGTGCATCCTTGGTCAAGAATGAAAGCCACAAAGTAACCACGTGACTACGCTAAATGGGACTTAATGAGTATATTGGTAAATATCTATAGCACTCTGGGCAGGCTTGTTTCATTCAAGGTAAGCGAAGCGTTATAGTTCTCATTCAAGAGCAAGGGCAATATAGTATCTATACGTCATGTTTTCTGTGAAATTCAAATCCAGATAGATAGATAGATTACACCTGGGGAGAGAGAGAGAAGTTGGCAAATGTGCACAAAAGACCTAGGTATACTATGCCAAGATAGAGCTTAATCCCATGGATTTGGTTAATACTGTCTATTTCGGATTTAGTTTCAATACTATTTCAGATTAGATTTTAATATTGTTTATTTCGGATTTAGTTTTAATACTATTTCAGATTAGATTTTAATATTGTCTATTTCAGATTTAGTTTTAATACTGTTTCAGATTAGATTTTAATATTGTCTATTTCAGATTTGATTTTAATATTGTCCTATTTCAGATTTCAACTTAAAACAGTCTATTCAGGTTTGGTTTAAATAGTGTCTATTCAAATTTGCTTTTATTGTTTTTGTTGTTTTAAATGCAAACAAAGGTAAGGCTCTTACCCATCACTGGGCATACATCATTTCGACAAAGTAAAAGTAACTAACTATACCCATCACTGGGCATACATCATTTCGACAAAGTAAAAGTAACCAACTTTACCCATCACTGTGCATACATCATTTCGACAAAGTAAAAGTAACCAACTTTACCCATAACTGTGCATACATCATTTCGACAAAGTAAAAGTAACCAACTTTACCCATCACTGTGCATACATCATTTCGACAAAGTAAAAGTAACCATCTATACCCTCAACCACTACACCCTGCAGATCTAAACAATGACGTCACTAAATAGTAAATAACCATAATTTCGAATAAATATTTTATCTTACTGAATCATCTAGCATCAAATCTTGCATATCGACAAAGTGAATACATAGATGTTGTCAGAAGTACTGACTTCTGGCCAGAATTTCGTATAATTACTGTCTGTAACTAAATCTTCTACCATTACGTCAAGTGCATACAGATATTGATGTCACATGTTTGTTCATGTACTAATCTTCTACCATTACGTCAAGCGCATACAGATATTGATGTCACATGTTTGTTCATGTACTAATCTTCTACCATTATGTCAAGCGCATACATATATTGATGTCACATGTTTGTTCATGTACTAATCTTCTACCATTACGTCAAGCGCATACAGATATTGATGTCACATGTTTGTTCATGTACTAATCTTCTACCATTACGTCATGTGCATACAGATATTGATGTCACATGTTTGTTCATGTACTAATCTTCTACCATTACGTCATGTGCATACAGATATTGATGTCACATGTTTGTTCATGTACTAATCTTCTACCATTACGTCATGTGCATACAGATATTGATGTCACATGTTTGTTCATGTACTAATCTTCTACCATTACGTCATGTGCATACAGATATTGATGTCACATGTTTGTTCATGTACTAATCTTCTACCATTACGTCATGTGCATACAGATGTTGATGTCACCAGTTCGTTCGTGTAACTAGAATTGTGTATAGTCATTGTCTCTAAATTCTCGACCTTTACGCCCCGTGTATAGTGACATGATTATTCCAACACATCAAAAAATATACACAGAAATGTACACATCCTTTGATAGAATTTTATTATCATAATAGTTAAATGTCTAATAAATTCTGATAATGGCGATCAAACGTGCTATAAGTATATAATAAACATGATACTGAAATCAAACGTAGTAGAGGTCCATAATAAACAGTGATACTGAAATCAAATGTACTGTAAGTGCCTAATAATAAATATTGATACTATAATCAAACGTACTCTAAATGCCTAATAAACATTGATACTGTTATCAAACACACTGTAAATGCCTAATAAAAATTGATACTGTAATCAAACGTACTCTAAATATCTAATAAACATTGACACTGTTATCAAACATACTGTAAATACTTAATAAACATTTATACTGTAATGAAACGTACTTTAAATCCTCATAAACATTGATACTGTTATCAAATATACTGTAAATAAATTAAAACTAATAAAATAAAACTAATAAATATTGATACGCTAATAAAACGTAGTTTTAATGCCTAATAAATATTGATCTGTAATCTGTGCTCTAGTACTTTACCATTATTGGGGTGGTGGTGGTGGTTCCAACTCTTTAATATATTTTACATAAATGACCTAAATGCCTGATACATCATTATGATTATTCGCTCTATGATGTAATTTAATACATACTTTGCTCTATGATGTAATTTAATACATTCTTTCATATGCATTACATAATATCTGTCATTAAGTTGTCTGACAAGTATTGCTAATATAGCTGTCGTACCTCTCGCACTCTACCAGTAATAATTCTTGTAAATGTCTTTCACGGAATTTACTGAATATATCTGTCACAAGACTAACGATTATTGCTGACATAGGGTTTTCTCTCTTTTTCTTTCTCTCTCCCTCTCAGTAATAACTGTACATAGTATGTAAATATATGCTTTTGTAAGTTTGTTGGTTTAATCTGATTTACGGTCGTGGCAATTATTGCTGACGTAGCTTTGTACTCTCTCTATCAGTATAAAATGAAAATGGACACTTATCAAAAGAATTATTTTGTAAGTTTCTTCGTTTAATCTGATTTACGGTCGTGGCAATTATTGCTGACGTAGCTTTGTACTCTCTCTATCAGTATAAAATGAAAATGGACACAAAAGAATTAGAGATACCATCATCAACGTGTGAATAAATTTCTTTACGTTTTCTAAAATGATCAATACGTCAAACTGTCGTAATCAAAAGTTTCCTTGCTTTCCTAGCCGATATACTCAGTGAATCGATCAGACACTTAGCGACATCTGTTTCCGTTTTGAGCGTTCGTGTTACCATAGTGATTAATTCGGATTATGGGACGCTACTCGTGATCATGTTATCGATGCAAGAATTAAGCATTCGAGATTTAATATTCAATCTGATCAATTGATGATTTTCGGTTGAATTTGTTTCAGAAAGTGTTTTATGTTGCATGCAGGTTTAAATCGGTGGCCTAAATTCTGAACATTGTGCATTCATAGTATTTGAATTTAGTGCCTAACAGTTATTGCTAATGTAACTACTGTTGAGTCTGTACCACTATATATATATATTATTCAACTGAATTTATTGCTGGTTTTATACGTAAAAATAAAAGTCAGCGGAGATTTTGTTGTAAGATATTATTTAATTTTATTTCTTTCAGCGTTGCAATTCAAACATATTCAGTAAGAAAACGATGAAGTCTTTTTCTAAGCTTGTTAATAGTGGTCGATAAAAAGTATCAAGAAATACTTAGCAAGCTGTGACCTCATTTGCACTAATATTTTACCAGCAGGAATTTAAATGCATTCAAAAGGCTCTTCAATAAATTTAGTGCGGATTCGTTTCTAAAATGTAAATTTATTTTACCCTTGTAAAATCTTCTCTTCGACTGTTACCTCACCAACACTGTAAATGCTATTACCATAGGAAAATCTTGCGTCTTAGAAGAGTGTCACGTCATGAACTGTAAATGTTATTACTATTGGAAGGTTTTGAGAGTGTCACGTCATGAACTGTAAATGTTATTACTATTGGAAGGTTTTGTGTCTTAGAGTGTCACGTCATGAACTGTAAATGTTATTACTATTGGAAAGTTTTGTGTCTTAGAGTGTCACATCACAACAGTCAACATTCTTATGCTTCATTGCATTTTGGCGTGAAATCATCCAATATCAGAGTGGAGCTAAACCAAACAATTATTTTAAAATGTGTGGATTATCACTTGGAATACACGTACATGTTTAACTTTGGTGAATTAAACCCTGAATTGTCCCAGTAGAATAAAGTACACGTTAAACCCACTCATTGCTCTATAACACTTCACTAAACTCTATGGGACAGTAACATTACCACTGTAACCACTTAATAATACCGTACAGAAGATATAATTAATGATGCAACCACTTAAAAGTACTGTAGAGTAGACAAGTGATTAATGATGTAACCACTTAATAATATATAAGGAAGATAAATGATGGATAGTGAGACTACTCTGTAACACTGCATTAAGTAGCCACGTAATAAAACTGCACAAAAGACAAATGAATAATGCAACTATTTAATAATTATGTATAGAAGATAAATGATTAAGGTTGTAACCACATTATAATGCGTATGAAAGACCAACTGATGACTGATGTAACCACTTAATAACAGTGTAAAGACACATAATGAATGATGTAACGATTGATAATACTGCGTAGAAGACACGTGATGAATGATGTAAGCACTTCGCTTTATTTGTGCCAGGCAGAAATATCCATGTCGCTACTACTTCTACACTATCACTTGACAAAGTGAGACTTCCTTTAATGGATTGTGAATGATAAAAATATCAGCATGGTAACCACTTCATTAGATTGTAATAGACACTGTGCTGGGCAAAAATATCAGTGTTTTGACCACTCCACTGTATTGTGATGGGCAAAAATATCAGTATTGTGACCAATTTGCACCAGATACAAATATCAACATTGTAAGCACTTCATGAATAAGTGCTGTAACTACTTCACTATGTTGTGCCGGATAGAAATATCAGTGTTGCAACCACTTCATTTTAAATGTGCCGGATAAAAATATCAGTATTGTAATAGCTTCATTGTGTTGTGCCGGATAGAAAAATATCAGTACTGTAATCACATCAATAGATTGTGCCAGATACAAATATCAACGCTGTAACCACTTCATTATTGTGCTGGACAGAAACATCAGTACTATAACCACTTCACTTTCTTGTACCGGATAACAATATCAGTGTTGTATTATACTGAATAGAAATATCAGTGCTGTAAACAACTTCATTCAATTATGCTGGATTAAAAATGCAGTGTTCTAACAGCTTCATTACAATGTGCCGAACAGAAATAGGAATGTTGTAACCACTTGAATGAACTGTGCCGGAAAGAAATATCAGTTTACTCATTGTGCCGGATAGAAAAAATCAACGTTGTACCACCTCTTCACTCTTCCCCTTGAACAGAATCAACGCACAACCTCCGACAGTAAAGTCATGTAAGTTCGTACGTGTAATTATCTCTACCCATTTGTCAGGTACATACACAAGAAATAAATTTAAGTGATTGAAATAGTTCCGAGGCATTAAAGTCGTTTCTTTCTAAACTTCACTTTTTTATTAGCTCGCTCCACGAACTTCATTGTGACAAGTTGAAAAACTGACAGGTTGCGCCTGACAAAAGTTGACTGTTTTCTTTTCGAAAGCAGGAACACCTGATAATGAAAGTGGCAAGTTTTCTTCAAAGCACCGTTTGTTTCTGACAACCTTGCTGTTTGACCAGACATACAGTCTCGAGATTATATTTAAGCTATTGTGAAGTGATTTAAATGGGTCGTAGCCGTAGAACTAGTTAAAGAATGAGTGGGCTTGAAGTAAAAGAAGAAAAATACTTTAGCTTTTAAGTCGATTTATTTTCTATAATCACACAATGAAGGGTCTTCCGAGTATTTCAGTGTAGCAATGTCAGTAAGCAACAATCAGTGTAGAAAAAATAGTCCATTTTAGGTTTGGTTTTAATATAGTCTACTTCAGATTGGTTTTAATATAGTCTATTTCAGATTTTGTTTTAATGTCTATACGGGTATGGTCTTAATAGAGTCTATTTCAGATTTCGTTTTAATATAGTCTATTTCAGATTTCGTTTTAATAGAGTCTATTCAGATTTGGTTTTTATTGTTTTCGTTTTCTTTAATGCAGATAGAGATAAGGATCTGTGACGCCAATGCCACCTAGTTAATGGTTACAATTATTATTAATTAATCACCCATAACTAATTACAAGTGATGAGAATCTTAATTTATGTTATTAATAATTCTCTAGAAGACACCACTTGTCTCTCTCACCTGGCGGATATGCGGGACTTGTAAACGATTTCTCTCTTCCACAACATTAAAGACAAACATTTACCGCCACACAATATTTCCATAGGTGGAAATCTTTTACTAAAGGAGAAGACAAATATGTCTTTAATCTATATTTAGCGAGCTCCCATCCACCCAGTTTCTTCTCCAACATAAGTTTATCAATATGTACAAGAAGTTCAATAAATTTAACAATAAAGTTATTAAATCCACAATCAAACATACATATAACAAATACAATGAAAAAGATGACTTGACATCAATATTTCCATGAAATCATGTTCGAATAATTTTAATATCTATACAATCTTATATCCTAAAACACAATTCAACAATTTAGTGTCAATACGAATCACTGGAATATTCTTATCAGAGAAAAGAAATGGAGTTATTAGAGATAAGCAATAATAGTTTGTACATAATCTGGTTTAGGCACTGTCTCCATAGTCTTTCATATGCTTTTTGTAACAAAATCATAAGTTTATTGTTCTCATTACTAATGTCAATTCCACCTGATTCCCTCCTCACATTGTAGAACACTGATTCACTGCTATTCTCTCTCTATTCTGATGCTCTGTACCAGAAATTGCTCATGTAGTTATCATACTTTGCCACCATACATTAATAGAGTGCAGTGTATCCCTTATACTTACACATTGTAGTAGATACTTCTTGTGTCTGCTATGGTTGTAGCAGTTTATAATCGGTGAACCAGGAGCTTCAAATAAACAATGAGAGGCTTCTTCTTCATATAAATATAATCAGGGGACAAACACTAAGCTTCCAGTTTATTTATTTTTAACTCCCTTTCTTTCTTATATTCAAGTCCAACTTACAGTTTTTTGCAATAGTATTTATTAGCCTGTTGCATGCATACAACATAATAGTTTTATGAGTGAGTTCACTAGAAACAATGTCAAGTGTTTAGCATAATACATAAAAGCATCATAGTTCACAATTTGTAGAAATAATAGTCTACTCACATATCTCTACATAAAACGCAAGTATAACATATCAGTAGCAAAAATGCACAAAATATTTATTTCTCTCTGAATCAATAATCTAACTCACCATGAAGCTAATGGCTGCCTTTCGTGACTGGACTTGTTGCCACACCAAATTCAAGTGGTTAGACAACAGAATTCTCTGCAGCAGAAAAACTTTTGATCTCAACCCATTAGCTGGTCTCGTTCTCATAAATCTTATCCATTGGATAATAAAATACTCATCTAGTTGGAACTGATTTGGATTGCATCAGCAATTTCTAGCGTATTCTCATCTCGATTTGTTTACTCCAACTCTGACACAAAACTACCATCATAAGGAGTGCCCAAGGTCGGGTCACTTCAACAATTTAACAATTTATATAACAATTAAGTTTGAAAATAGGAATAGGCAAATTTACTCCACCACAGGATCATGCCCATCGCTGGTCAGTTTAGGATTACTACAATTGCCATTCTGCTTCAATGAATTGATAAGGTGGAAAAAAAGCCAAGATTGACTTTGGGAGAATGAATGGTGAATTCTGTTTCAATGCACAGAAACGTGGAAATTGAACTGAAGTGTAATTTGTGACACTGTGGCAAAATGTACGAAGGACTATTAAGACTGCGCTGAATCAGGTTACATAAAGACTATTACTGCTTATCTCTAATAACACCATTTCTGTTCTGTGATTTGTAATGACTCTATTGTTGAATTGTATTTTATGCAAAAGACTGTAATCATAAAATTATTGGAATGTGGGTTCATAGAAATATCTATGTCAAGTAATCAATTTCATTGTATTTGTCATTTATATATTTGATTGTTGATTTAATAAATGTATTGTTAAATTTATTGACCTTCTTATGCATACGGTTAATCTTATGTTGGAGAAGAAAGAGGGTGGATGGGGGCTTGCCAAATACAGATTCAAGTTGGATTTGTATTCTCCTTTAGTAAGAAGTTTTCCACCTATGGAACATTGTGAGACAGTAAATATTTATCTTTAACGTTGTGGAAGACATAAAACATTTACGCACCCGTATATCTTCCAAGCGAGAAAGACGAGTGGTGTCTGCTGGTTTCGCATTAATAAAATAAATTAAGATTCTAATCACTTGTAATTAGTTATGAAAGATTAATAATTAATAATAATTTTCTTTAACTAAGTGACACAAAGGTCACCTTGCTAAGGTATATAGTTGAGTACTAAAGGTAAAATTGCAATGGAATGCAGTTGACTAAGATCGCTTATCTAAGGAATGCAGTTGAGTGCTAAAGGTCACCTTGCTAAGGAATGCAGTCGAGTACTAAGGTCACCTTGCTAAGGAATGCAGTTGAGTGCTAAAGGTCACCTTGCTAAGGAATGCAGTCGAGTACTAAGGTCACCTTGCTAAGGAATGCAGTTGAGTGCTAAAGGTCACCTTGCTAAGGAATGCAGTCGAGTACTAAGGTCACCTTGCTAAGGAACGCAGTTGAGTGCTAAAGGTCACTTTGCTAAGAAATGCAATGGAGTGCTTAAGATCGCCTTGCTAAGGAATGCATTGGGGAGTTAATGGTCGCCTTGAAAGGAATGAGTTGGGGATTAAAGGTCGCCTTGCTAAGGAATGCAGTTGGGGTTAAAGGTCGCCTTGAAAGGAATGAGTTGGGGATTAAAGGTCGCCTTGCTAAGGAATGCAGTTGGGATTAAAGGTCGCCTCATAAAGAAAAGAGATATATTTCAGCTCACTCTGCCAGAAAAGTTTGGTAAGTTAAAGTTAGCAACCCGTAACAAACGCAATACTACCAAGTTTCTCCAATCGACCACACGTATTTACAAGGCTCCCTGCAATTTAAACCAGCGAACAAAACTGTGGTGTAGTGAATTTATTTTGTGTCTTTGTCACCCGGACATTAACATCTGGAAGAGCTGTTATCAATTAAATTTATTACGCTTCAGCGCGGGTCGAAATATGATTTATTTCCTGCGTCATTCTCTGAACTGCCACTTCGAGAACTCAATCAAAGATTGTCTGCCCTTGGTCTCTGCATGAGTCCTTTCGTTGGTGTTTTTAAATCCGGAAAAGAATAGAGTATAGCATAAGACGAGTCGAGACGAGACACTTTGTATTTTACTATCACAAATAGCACGAGTGAAATCATTAGCTATCAATCCACGTAAAAATTATCAACAAAATAATTTTACTATCACAAATAGCACGAGTGAAATCATTAGCTATCAATCCACGTAAAAATTATCAACAAAATAATTTTACTATCAGAAATAGCACGAGTGAAATCATTAGCTATCAATCCACGTAAAAATTATCAACAAAATAATTTTACTATCACAAATAGCACAAGTGAAATCATTAGCTATCAATCCACGTAAAAATTATCAACAAAATAATTTTACTATCACAAATAGCACGAGTGAAATCATTAGCTATCAATCCACGTAAAAATTATCAACAAAATAATTTTACTATCACAAATAGCACGAGTGAAATCATTAGCTATCAATCCAGGTAAAAATTATCAACAAAATAATAAATAAAACGCCGTTGGTGGAAGGAGATACGTGTCGCAGCCAAACAACGGGAATTGAATTTCATGGTAAACACTGTAATAACGCTTAAATCAAAATATGTTTCTGAAATACTTTTTAAATACTCACTTCATGAGTTACTCATTTTTGTAGTGATTATTTTTAAGGGCGTTGGGGGATCTCGATAAAAATCAAAAATGTTTTGGAAAGTGTTGGTAAAAGCACTTTCATTCTGTTAAGAAAACAGTTTTCCTACTTCCCCCGCCCCATCCACTGCTTGCCTCAAATTATGAACAACATTAATTGTCACAATCTGTTGCTACATACTCTTATAGATTTGTATTCAAACACGGACTGTCACGATCTACTACTACATAATCCTATAGGTTTGTATTCACAAATGACTGTCACGACACAATCCTATAGGTCTGTATTCACAAATGACTGGCAAGACCTGTTACTACATAATCCTATAGGTCTATATTCACAAATGACTGGCAAGACCTGTTACTACATAATCATATAGGTCTATATTCACAAATGACTGGCAAGACCTGTTACTACATAATCCTATAGGTCTGTATTCACACATGACGGTCACGACATGTTACTACATAATCCTATAGATTTGTATTCACAAATGACAGTCACAACCTGTTACTACATAATCCTATAGATTTGTATTCCCAAATGACAGTCACGACCTGTTACTACATAATCCTATAGGTCTGTATTCAAAAATTACTGGCACGACCTGTTACTACATAATCCTATAGATTTTCGGTCGAACCTGACTGTCACAACAACTACTACATACTCGTATAGATGTGTATTCAAGCATGATTGTCACGACGTATTACATTGCACACACACAAACAAACACACATGTCCATCCATCTGTCTAGGATATGCTTATGCGATTAAACCTGGAGATAAACCAGGGAAGTGACTGAACTAGAAGAAAACCCAAGGAGTTGTTGGACTTGAACAACACTCAAGGAATGGAGGAGTTGTAGAGAGTTTGGGGAGTGTTGGACATGTAGAAAGCTCAAGGAATGGTTGGATTTGCAGAAAGCTCAAGGAATGGTTGGACTTAAAGAAATCTTAGAGTAGAATTGGTGATTGAACTGGAGATTCAACTGAAAGGAACTTGAAGAAAGCTTGGAGAGTGGCTGGGCCTGATTAGAGCAGTCAACTAATGGCGGGCTTGCAATTCTTGCTTGGAACTTTAGTCTTGAGAAAGAATGTAAGCGAAGAGTTTATGCCATGTATTCAAGAAGCAACGTCTAAAGAACTTTCAGTCTAATACATTGTTTCTAGAAGCACGCTGTAGAAACTAGGTTTAAGTCAGTAAAATTAGATATATGCTTCTTTTTTAAAATTTCTATTCTGATGGTAGTGTTACAAAGTAAACGCCTTTGGAGACTTGTGGCATGCACAGTGTGTGTGTGTGTGTGTGTGTGTGTGTGTGTGTGTGTGTGTGTGTGTGTGTGAGTGTTGAACTATGTATGTATATATGTAAATGAGTTCTAGTGGAGTATATGTGTGTAATTAATGGGTAAGTAATTCTCTCCTTGTGTCAAATGTGATAGTATTTGTATATGTTGGTATTTGTGATTGTGTCTGAGTGAATGCTCGTGTTTGTGAGTTAGTTGTTTGTGTCTGAGGCGCGAAATTTGTATACGTACATGTGTGTCGCGCAAAATCTGTTTCTCACGCAACGTCTGTGTCACGCAGTCTTTCACGCAACGTTTGTGTGTCACGCAAAGTCTGCCACGCAAGTGACGCAACGTCTGTGTGTCACGCAAAGTCTGTTTGTCACGCAACATCTGTGTGTCACGCAACGTCTGTGTGTCACGTAGCATCTGTCACGCAACGCCTGTGTGTCATGCAAAGTCTGTTTGTCACGTAGCGCCTGTCACGCAACGTCTGTGTGTCACGCAAAGTCTGTTTGTCACGTAGCGTCTGTCACGCAACGTCTGTGTGTCAGGCAACGTCTGTGTGTCACGCAAAGTCTGTTTGTCACGTAGCGTCTGTCACGCAACGTCTGTGTGCACTTTCCTCCCCTACTTTATAACGTTTTCCATTTTTTCTTTGAAATGATTTTATATCTAATGAATGAAATTGAAATGTAAACGTAAACCAAGTTACCTTAATAGTCACGTCCTTGACTCGCTTTTAGTGCAGGTATAACGGCACTAACATGCCACACTCTGTATTCTTTGAGTGTTACTGTTGCACGTGTAACAGCACTAACATGCCACACTCTGTATTCTTTGAGTGTTACTTTTGTAAAACAGAAAGCAAATTCAGGATTTACGCACGAACGTGACGTAAAACGGCCCAACGCTATTTCACCATTGAGTCAGAGGGATATCTTGGGGCGCAGTCCTTCATCTGGTCAAACATTTCCTCGAAAAAACCTCGTCACTGGACGATATTTATTTGAGTCTCAGCCTGTTCTAAAGCAGCCAGAGTAGAAGTGGTCAGTCGCTTTCCTGTGTCTCACAACGTATTATTAGCTAACCTGTATCAAGTCCGACACTTTTGGTGATGGTCACACTAGTGTACTCCTATCGTCCAGTCCTACTGACATCAACTCTAGCACTCTTCTGATCGGCCGGACTGGTGTCAGATTCATATCCACCTTTTGCTGCCGTTACCCAATGCTGCTGCTACGACTGGCTACTACAGCTGATGTTATCGCGTGTTCCTAGCTACTACCGGTTAAACTTTGTGAATTCGACCGGACTCCAGATCATCTTGGAGGATATATCTTCAAAATTGGTCGTCAATCGCCATTTTGCAATGCTGGTAGTTCAACAACAGTGTGATGCCGTTAGCACTATAAATTCTAGCTCTCACTGTCCTACTGACATATATTTTAATTTTAAAACCGATTAATCAGTAAGATATAGCCCTGCTTACTTTGAGTGTATACAGCATAATATTAATCAGTAAGATATAGCCCTGCTTACTTTGAGTGTATACAGCATAATATTAATCAGTAAGATACAGCCCTGCTTACTTTGAGTGTATACAGCATAATATTAATTGAATTATTTGTTTCCAAAGTGAAGAGTTTTCATCTCTTCATCAAGTATCAGCAGTGCCGTATAGATCTGCTCTTCAAACACCCTATGTTTATTACTAGTCTGAATAATATTTTTAAAATCAGATATTTTTGAGGCGAACCATTTATGTTTTATTGCTGAAAAGGCTTAATTTTTTCTCTCTTTGAAGGCTTTTCAGAAGTCATTTCTAAAAGTACAATATAATAAAAACATTCTTTTAAGATAATATTTGTGTAATGGTGTTTCATGTCAGAAGATGAAGATAAAAAGTGAATTCTGACACTAATTTAAAGTTCATGAAATCAGGACTTTTAAAAACTTTGTCCATTGGACCTAAATTAAAGTTAAGTTATATTTACGTTAGTATTAAATTCACAATTTGTTTTCTAGATTTAAGATATCGGCATACGATCTGCATCGTAAATTTTCCTTACCTAAAATGAAGCCGGCAGAAATCTGGGCCTAGATTAAAAAATGTAGATTCTATGCCTGAAATTAAACCCATTAATTTTGGATCTAGCTTTCAGCTTTTTAAATATCGTACATTTAGGCTGGCTACGATTCTATATATCCTTATGTAACAACACTCGCAAAAATATACTTTTTCAGTTTATTCCCACTACGGTTAGATGTCTGAACAAGACTGCCGCGTTGGGGACTTATACTTCCAGAGAAATTAATTCGAACTGTTTGGGGAACTCATTCTTCTTTGGCTGCACTGAGAAGTCATTCAATCGCCAGCCTCAGTCATACTGCATTCCTTCCAGACAATTAGAATTTACTGAACCGATTTCTAGCTTGAGATGAAAACTGTTTGCATTAAGTGTACCTTTAAAATGTGCGTAATGTGTCATTGCTTCAAACTTGCCCACCAACGTTCAAGAGGACGTTGGGTTGCACCTAGAGGCAGTAATAATATCGAACAACGAAATGATCGGCGCTCTGAACACCATGACGTCATTAAATGTTTCCAGAGAAAATGCACAGACATCTCTGCTCACACTATTGTAATGGTCTTTGTTTGGGAGCGGTGTGACGTTTATTTCCAATCCACTTGTTCAGAGACTTGTTTCAAGTTAAACGCAATAATGTTTGGTGCAGGCAAACCTAGTTATGAACAACTGCCAACAACAAATACGGGGTTGCTTATATGAAGCTTGATTTGTGATTAAGAGAGGGCACAATTATCATTATTTTGCTATTGTGTTTGACTGACTTCGTGTAATGTGTATAATGATATAGTGTAATATGGAACTAATGATAAATGAGCTGATAGATAGATAGATAGATAGATAGATAGATAGATAGATAGATAGATAGATAGATAGATAGATAGATAGATAGATAGATAGACAGATAGACAGACAGATAGATAGATAGATAGATAGATAGATAGATAGATAGATAGATAGATAGATAGATAGATAGATAGATAGATAGATAGATAGATAGATAGATAGATAGATAGATAGATAGATAGATAGATAGACGAATGGACAGACGAATGGACAGGCAGACAGGTAGATAGATTACACCTGGGGAGGGAGAGAGAGAATTTGGCAAATATGCACAAAAGATATTGGTATATTATGTCAAGATAGAGCCTAATCCCACGGCTTTGCTTAGATCATCTAACGGAATGAAATGCTTGCCTTAAAATATTTTCAAAACTCGACTCCAGAAACAAACGAGGTCTGCACTGGAAAGGATTAATTCTTAGCGTGGGGCTTCGTACTTTAATTTCTCGAGATTAAAATAAAACGCAACGCTGAAACCGCTTGACTCAAGCAGCATTCAAAGCATAAAAAATATCCGAGTAGGAAAGGCTTACCCAAGTTACAGATCTAATGATGTAATTCCTCAATTCCTTCTCCAGTACCGCAATCCTTTGATATGATCCATGATGATTCCATTCCGTTTCACTGTTTTATCATTGGTGTAGCTCAGTAACCGCACGCTTATATGAGAAATGTTAATGGCACCAATTACTTGTTCATTACAAAGATTGCTGTCGGGTAAGCTGTAAATTAAACTTGGACCAAGGTTTAAAGCGCACTCTGTCGTATAGGGCGCGCCCCTCGTTACTCTGTTTGATTTGGCCATGTCACGTAGAAAGAAAGAAGGAAAAAAATTGTCTTATCTTACTTTATCACGAACAGGGTTCCCATTCTGTTCATAGATCGAACACATTATCTCCCTTTATGACGAAGTTGCTTCCCATTCAAACCCGAGCAAATGGACTTGATATGTGCGTGCTCAGGTCGAAATGCTTTTCATGAAGTGATTGATCGCTAGCAATCAGATACTGTCTACAAGAAGGAGATAGACATAGTCTCTGTAATAGTTCCAGAGAATACTGTATCTGTCTCTACACACGAGGCCGCGTCAAGGACCCGAGCCGAGGCAGTTGAGCCCAGCAGCATGTCTGAGTTTCTTTGATGAACTGGAAGAATTGCTCTAGTAACAGACTCGTTTAGGATGTGGAACTGGAAGGCACATCCGTCTGCGGGTGTTTTTCATTTCTGTTTGTTTCCTTTTTGGTTTTGTCTTGAAATTTCGAAAGAGTCTTCGATAGATGATCTAAATTTACTTTCGGAAATATGTAGGAGTGGTGATTTGGTGCTAGAAAGTTAGTGATGATGGTGTGTATATGAAAGGCAATGTGTATGTTTGTATATTTGTATGTATGTACACATATGAAAATTTTAGTGTATGCATATATGTATATTTGTTGTATGTATGTATGGGTATATATATGTGAATGTATGTATATTTGTATGTATAATGTATGTGTGTATTTCTTTTGTATGTATATTTGTATGTGTGTATATATTTTGTATATATGTTTGGATTATATATATTTTTATGTATAAGCGGATGTACGTGTCTATAGGAGTAAACCTAATCATATTAGTATTAGTTGCAAATTCTAGACGTAAAAAGTACTAAATGTTTCGAGAGAGAGAGAGAGAGAGAGAGAGAGAGAGAGAGAGAGAGAGAGAGATGACAGAAACGATTTGACATATTTCGTCAACAATGAACATTTTCTTTTCAATCCAAACAACACAAACCCACGCAATCAAGAGAGCCAACGCCTTCCTAGCACGCAGCGCACTGCCCCATTTAACCAGCAGAGCGTGAACAGATGTATTTAAAAGACTGAGTAGACCGGATTAAAACATTTCACAGTTATAGTTCTAAATAATAGAGATAACAGTTACAGAACTGTCGACATACGCATACAAATACCTTACAGAACTGTCTAAATAGACATACAAATACCTTACAGAACTGTCTAAATAGACATACAAATACCTTACAGAACTGTCTAAATAGGCATACAAATACCTTACAGAACTGTCTAAATAGACATACAAATACCTTACAGAACTGTCTAAATAGACATACAAATACCTTACAGAACTGTCTAAATAGGCATACAAATACCTTACAGAACTGTCTAAATAGGCATACAGATACTTCACCAGAACTGTCTAAATAGGCATACAGCTACTACAGAACTGTCTAAATAGGCATACAGATACTTCACAGAACTGTCTAAATAGGCATACAGACACCTCACAGAAATGCTGAAGCAAACATAAAGATGCGATATTAAATTGCCAATGGAAACGTGCAATGATGGTGAATTGCTACATCGACAAGGAAAAACAGAATAGAAACACAAAGCCGAGAGGTACGTTACAGAACTGCTGACGAAGACATAATAAAACGTTACAGAACTGCTGACGAAGACATAGAAATACATTATAGTACTGCTGACAAAGACATGATGAAACGTAATAGAACTGCTGACGAAGACATAGAGATACATTACAGAACTGCTGACGAAGACATAGAAATACATTATAGTACTGCTGACAAAGACATGATGAAACGTAATAGAACTGCTGACGAAGACATAGAGATACATTACAGAACTGCTGACAAAGACATAGAGATACATTACAGAACTGCTGACGAAGACATAGAGATACATTACAGAACTGCTGACAAAGACATAGAGGTACGTTAGAGAACTGATGACCTAATGAAACGTTATAGAACTGCCAAACGGTATAGTAGAATGCTCCAGAACTGCCTACATGGACACCAAAACATGTCATAGAAATACCGACACAGATATAGAGATATGTAACAAATATGCTGACAAAGTTATAGAGACGTAACAGAAATTATGACACAGATATAAAGATATATAACATATATACCATCATAGATAGATAGATAGATAGATAGATAGATAGATAGATAGATAGATAGATAGATAGATAGATAGATAGATAGATAGATAGATAGATAGATAGATAGATAGATAGATAGATAGATAGATAGATAGATGTAACAAAAATGCCCACACAGAAACAGAGAGATGTGATAAATTCCGACACAATATAGAGATATGTAACAGAAATGCCAACGCAATGCTGAGAAACATTGCATAACTGAAGACAAAGGCAAATAAATAAACGTTACAAAACTGCTGACACAAATATACGTTCTAAATCTACTGACAGAGATATAGATATACATTACAAATCTGCTGACACAGACAGACAT
This sequence comes from Sinotaia quadrata, assembly GCA_028829895.1. Classification (NCBI taxonomy): domain Eukaryota; kingdom Metazoa; phylum Mollusca; class Gastropoda; order Architaenioglossa; family Viviparidae; genus Sinotaia; species Sinotaia quadrata. The sequence goes on along the minus strand of CM054177.1, from coordinate 45,682,074 downwards.
ACGTTGCAAAACTGCTGGCATAGGCGTATGTTACAGAACTGATAGCATAACTAATAGATGCGTTACAGATATTCTGTTACAGAAACGATAACATATAGTAAGGGCTACGTTAGAAAACAAATAACAATAGCTTACAAAGCACAGGTACAGAACTGGTAACATATATTTAATAATTATATAACGTATTATAATACGTTACACAACTAATGGTACTGTACAGAAATGGAAACATTTTTTTAAAAAATACCTCAGCAATTTTCTAGCATATTCTCAACTCGACTTGTTTACTCCAACTCTGACACAAAAGTACCATCACAGGGAGTGCCCAAGATCTGGTCATTTCAACAATTTACAATTATATAACAATTAAGTCTAGAACTATAGATATAGGCAAATTTACTCCACCACTCTTATGTTACAAAAATACTGTAGCAGACGTAAAGATACGCTACTGAATTTCCGAAACAGTCACAGAAGCAAGTAGCAGAACTATTGCGAGGGAGAAAAGACACGTTTCAAAGATGCCGATATATCACGCACTTACAGTCATAACAGGTAGACATAAACACAAACAGAGCAATGCATATTTCATTAGCTCTATCACTGCATATACTATTAGGCATAGAGCCACATACGTCATTAATTGTTGCTAAAACATCACCAATGCAAAGACAGTTCTACAACGTTGTGACTGAAAAATCGTCAATCGTTTAAACTTCAACAATGCAGTAATATCAAACCCATTGTGGTTAAAGTATCAGAAATGCATCCACAAAATATCTATTCAATAGTGCCTAAAATGTCAGTAATATATAGACTTTCCTAACCAATTATGGCTAAAAACATCAGCAATGCATAGACATCTCTAACCTATTATGGCTGAAACAACTTCAGTGCACAGACATCTCTAACCTATTATGGCTGAAACAACTTCAGTGCACAGACATCTCTAACCTATTATGGCTGAAACAACTTCAGTGCACAGACATCTCTAACCTATTATGGCTAAAACAACTTCAGTGCACAGACATCTCTAACCTATTATGGCTGAAACAACTTCAGTGCACAGACATCTCTAACCTAATTATGGCTAAAATGGCAGCAATGCATGAATCTAGAATCAAGGCACATATTTACTTAGTCAATCAGGAATCCCTGTGCACAATCAGAAATGTAAAATCAAATATAACTTTCATATTGTTAGTGCATAGCTCACCAGGTATGGTCATAAAATTAGAATATCTAACCCCCAAAATTGTCATGTATAAATGTTATTTAACGAATTATATTCATCACATCGGCACTATACATATTATATAACCCATTAAAGCCATTTAGTGAGCAATGCATCATGTTTAACCCATTAAGTCACAGCATCGGCATGTACAGATTTATCTAACCCATTAAAGACATTCAGTGAGCAAATGCATCATGTTTAAACCATTAAGTCACAACATCGGCACTGTACAGATTTATCTAGCCCATTAAAGGTATACAGTGAGCAATGCATCATCATGTTTAACCCATTAAGTCACAAAATCAGCAATGCATAGATATCTTTAACCAATTATCACAACAGAATTCGTATTGCAAAGTCCCAGAGATATAACATCATTGAATGAATGTAGCTAAACCGTGTTACAAAGTCGCAAATTAAGTCAACTATAATAAAAACCACTAAAAACACCACTCAATCGGTAAGTGAAAATGTAGATTTTAAAATTCTTTCTGAAAATATGTATCAACTTGATATTTTAAAATCATCGAAGGGGTATAAGCGTTTGTGTGTGTGAGTGAGCGTGTGTGTCTTTATCGTGGAGGGATGTGCCTGTGTGTTTGTGTGTGTGTGAGTGAGCGTGTGTGTGTGTGTGTCTTTATTGTGGAGGGTTGTGCCTATGTGTTTGGTGTGTATGTTGGGCCGTAAATTTACGAATCCTCGACGTGTCAATAGAAACTATTTTGTGGACTGGTTTAAAATGGCAAAACAAAACAATAGTCTCTCTTTACCCAGAGTAATATTCTACATGCGTCAGCAAGTTCGCTCTGGGTGTGTCTTTTTATGTCCTGGGGAACGTCAAAGGCGCTAGCAACTAATACATGCTGGTTAAATATTGGCCCACTTGCCATTAACCGCCCAGACTTTGATAATTGTGTGTACTTTACAGCTAACTAGAATGGCTCTTCAAAGAAAACTCCTAATAAAAGAAACAGAAATTGTTCTTTGAATATGTAAGTGCATAGGCTGACTTGAAGTCATTTAATGTTTTGTTTCTGCACCTGTGTTTTGAACTCTGTGGCGAGCGAACATTGCATGGAAACGACATGAAAACGGTGTCTTGGATATAGTGCTTTGGCAGAATTTATGGAAGTAAGGCGGTCTGGTTCTCTTGTGACTGCTCTGACCCAGCGTTCTGGTCACTAGGGAGTCTCAATGCTTCTCTCGTTGCTTAGAGTTATTGTTAAGTGCATCTGCCCAAGACTCTTCCTATTTAACTCTGTGAGGTTTTTTATTTTTTATCAGAATGCTGTAAGGAAACCATTATACGTCCCCCACCCACCCACTCTTATTATTTCTGAATTTAAGATAAAACAATAAAGAGACAAATAAATGATAGATAGATAGATAGATAGATGGATGGATGGATGGATGGATGGATGGATGGATGGACGGACGGACGGACGGACAGACAGACAGACAGATAGATAGATAGATAGATAGATAGATAGATAGATATTAACTACACAAACTCTCTTAGAATATTTTTTATTTGTGTGTGTGCGTGTGTGTGTGTGTGTGTGTGTGTGTGTGTGTGTGTGTGTGTGTGTGTGTGTGTGTGTGTGTGTGTGTGTGTGTGTGTGTGTGTGTGTGTGTGTGTGTGTGTGTGTGTGTGTGTGTGTGTAAAAAGAGAGAGATATGAAGGAATTCCTCTCAGCTCCATGCTTGTTCTACGAGTACAGAATTGAGAAATAAGGACTATTGCAGTTTTGCCTTGATAGGTTTACATAGAAACTATTATTGCTTATCTCTAATAACGCCATTTCTGTTCTCTGATAGAACTATCCTGTGTATTGACACTAATCTGTTGAATTGTGTTTTCTGATAAAACTATCCTGTGTATTGACACTAATCTGTTGAATTGTGTTTTCAGAAACAAGACTGTATAGTATTAAGGTTATTCAAACATGGTTTCACGGACATATTGATGTCAAGTAATCTTTTTCATTGAATTTGTTATATGTATATTTCATTGATTTAATAAATTTATTGTTAAATTTATTGACCCTTTTACACATATTGAAAACCTTAGGTTGGAGTAGAAAGTGGATGGAGGGGGGTGCTTGCTAAATATAGATTAAACGCAGATTTGTCTTCTCCTTTAGTAAAATGTTTTCCACCTATGGAAATATTGTGTGATGGTAAATGTTTGTCTTTAATGTTGTGGAAGAGAGAAAACGCTTACAGCACCCGCATATCTGCCAAGTGAGAGAGACGAGTGGTGTTTTCAGAAGAATTATTAACAACATTAATTAAGATTCTCATCACTTGTAATTAATTATGTGTGGTTAATTAACAATAATAATCATAACTATAACTAGTATGGCGTTGGCGTCACAGAATCATGTGCAGTTATACTTGCAGTGTATAATCACGAGTAGTTACATAATTATTCTTGGTTACAATGGCTTCGTATAATTATTTTTGGTTATATTATCTTCGTATGATTATTTTTGGTTATATTATCTTCGTATAATTATTTTTGGTTATATTGGCTTCGTATGATTATTTTTGGTTATATTATCTTCGTATAATTATTTTTGGTTATATTGGCTTCGTATGATTATTTTTGGTTATAATGGCTTCGTATAATTATTTTTGGTTATATTGGCTTCGTATAATTATTTTTTGGTTATATTGGCTTCGTATAATTATTTTTGGTTATAATGGCTTCGTATGATTATTTTTTGGTTATATTGGCGTTGTAGAATCAGTTTTAGGTATAGTGGCGTTGTGAAATCAAGAGTAGTTACACTGGTGTCGTAGAGTCTTTTGTATTTGTTATTTTCAGGTACTTGAACTGGACAGTCACTTCTGTTCATGACGCCGTGATGCCCTTATGCCAATGTGGGTTGCTGTAAATCAAGCTGGTCTCTGTCAAAGTCTGAAGGTGGTGGCCACTTCTTGTTGCAAGCAACAATCAAGCGTATTGCTCTATTGTTCATGTGTTTGATTGCTATTCGTGTGCCTTTCAAATCGTTCGCAGTAACTATGAAGAAATATCTTACTCATTTAAATCACATGTGCGTGCAGTGTTTTTGTGTGTGTGCGTGCGTGCGTGCGTGCGCGCGTGAAAGACGGAGGGAGAAACCAAAAAGATGTTGAAAATAGAATTTACGACTCGATCTTTGATTTCAGGCCATAATAATAGCATATACATTAAGTGTTAACGGGGCGAATCATGCCTGCAGAAGTGTGAAAACATTCGCCATCTGGTGGGTAAACAAGGAGGATCACTGTCGATAATGAAATGACGGAGACAACGGGTTCCATCGTGGAGCGTAAATTTATATTTACGAAAAAATGCTCTGGCATATAGCTCCTCTGCATACGAATATTATAAACTCGGTTGATACCCACCTGACTATTCGAATGGAGGCGGGTAATTGTACCCGAGTGGACATAGGCGCAGAGACTGACGAATCTCAAGCTACTCTACACCTTGTCCATGGGCCTGAATTCGATCTGTGTCTCTCTAAGTCTTCTCATAGCTCTTGGGTGGAGAGTGTAACATTTACAGGCGTACTGACTTATTGGCTACTCAATCAGTATACAAACCGTCTACCAATCTCACTACTTTATCCTCTGCAAACTTGCATTAATTACAGGTAATTCCATGGCCATGATTTCGGGGAGGGGGGTATACGTACGCTCACCCAGCTTTGCGTGTACTCGTTAAGAAATGTCTGTAGCGAATCAGAAAGTAAAGAAAGAAAGAAATGTGTTTATGAGAGGGAATGTGGGTGTGTATGTGTATGTAATGAGTAATGAGTAATGAGTAGGGGATGTACTTGTGAGCAGAATGTGTACAGATGCCTCTGTATGTGAATTTACATGTACAATCATATTCGACTGCATTAAAGTTATATATATATATCGCATTTCTTTTAAATTCCGAAAGATTTCACACTGTAACCAAAGGGAAAATAATATTAATAAACTGTGATTCTAAATATTGATTCATTTAGTTTGTTCTATAGTGTTCACATTCATTTTAAATTTTCTGTGAATTGTTATTTAATTTAAATCAACATCTCCACGGATGGTATACTAAATTAAACATTCGACAGCAAAATGCAGAATTTCATGTTGTCCTAAACTTACAACAATTTTTTATTTGTTTGTGCAAAATACAAAACTGGTACATCAGATCATATCTGAACTTCTCAAAGCTCAAGGTGCGCTATTGATTTTTGACGCCAAGAGTTCGCCACAACAAATTGAACACATTTTTGTTATAAAATACTTACATGAAAAGCGCGAGAGTCAAGCTGTTGTCACCTTCTTGCCGATGCCTGTTGGGATTTTCTTCTCTTTGTCGAACGAATTTCTGACAGCAACGTCAACTTTGAGAGGGGAGTGAACTCAATTGACAGTCAATCGTGTTCTAATCGCGAATCAAGCATCACGTCAACTAGTTTCAAGTTGTCGTTAGGGTGGTTACAGGTAGAGTTACACATCCTCAAATCTTGTCTTGTGGGTGGAATTATTAGACTGACACACCAACATACTGACGCAAACGCCGCACTGACTAACACATGCTTAGTGAGCGTGAGTCTTACTCTTACGAGTAGTGTGTTATTCAGATCCAGGCTATAATGAGCTTGACTACTCAACTGTGAACTTTAATGAGCACGTTGACTCAACTTCAGAGAGTGATGAGCTTGACTACTCAACTATGAGCATTAAAGAGCACGTTTACTCAACTTCAGGCAGTGGGGAGCCTTTTCACTCTACTCAGTACACACATACACTCAACTTTTGGCAATGACGTGCATGTTTATTCAACTTTATACGCTAATCAGCAATATTAACTCAGTTTTTCTTAGTGATAAACACGTTTACTCAAATTAAATTATAGTAATGAACATGTTTACTCAGCTTCGTTGCACCAATGGCATGTTTACTCAATTTCAAGCAGCAATGAGCATGTTTGCCTACATTTTAGTTCTGACATCAAGAACTGATGACTACTCTCAGTGTCTCAGACGTGACGCATACGTTTACAGAGGCGCGTGGATGATCAGGCTACGTCACTATGAACAGTTTACGAACCAGTTTACTCAACTTTCATCTCGGAAAAGCATGTTTGTTCGGGATTTTTTAAAACTGAACCTCCAAGAACAGTGTTATTTCCCATCTTGTCGAAAAGGAAGACGTGCAGGTTAACTGAACTTGAACAGGGACGAGCCGGTTAATTCAACTTGGACAGGGACGAGCCGATTAACCCCACTTTAACAGGGACGAGCAAGGCTATTTAACTCTCTTCAGTGAGTGAGCATGACTTCTGTCAAGATTGCATATTTCTTTACTCTGTTTGAAATCGTGACGAGCAGACATCATCTGTCACAAGGGGCATAACGAGAACGTATTTACCGGATAGTCATAGAGCAAGGACGATAACTTATGGAGTCTGCTGTGCATCTAATGTCTTGTCGAGCCTGTTTAAAACTGTGTCAGACTTGAAGAACTTCTTAAAGAAATGACAAGTAGGTTTACCCACCGTAAAGCAGTAGAGCACTGATTTACTCAGCCTGAAATCACAACAAACGTTCTTCTTAACTACAGCAAATGACGTCACGTTCTTTTTGCCATCCGAGCAATTGTTGGTCTGTGTGCTCGACCACAGTGCAAGTGGCCTGCCTTTGCGCACATCTCAACTACGTAAGGTGACAAACACTGGCAGATGTAAAAGAGGAATGGCTCCAACTTAGCATGAATTAGTGAAGTATTTTGGTGGAGACAGACTGGCAAATAGCGAAATGTGTTGGTGGAGATAGACTGGCAAACAGTGAAAAGCGTGTTGGTGGAGATAGACTGGCAAACAACAACGCAGTAAGTATTTACAGGTTTTTTCTTCCTCGTAATGAAAACATAAACTAGCGTTTTGTCAGTCTCCGTTGCTAAGTCGAAGACTTCTTAACTGACTACGCAAGCCATATTAAGGGCAGTGCTGTAATATTACAATAATTTTGTTGTTGATTTCGCTGTGCCCGCTTCAGCTCCATCTTTTAATACGTGAAGCTGGTTCGACCATTCATTATTAGTAATGTTTTTAAAAGTGTCGACACTGCATTTGTTATTATGGTTGTTTTCGGCAGCATTTATCAATCTTGAACGCCTTCTGACATTTATTTTATTACAATATTTTTAAAATTTAAATCAGATTTCACTGTAAAAGTGCCTTGTCGCTATTTTCGGAACTGCTAAAGATAAACGATCCGTGACGAACATTTTGCTTGAAATACAATATATAATAATAGTTCTTTCCGCGGAGTAATTACGCTTTTCTCACCTCGTAGATTTCGTGATAACTAATCGAATGTGACCTTTCACCGTAAGGCAATCGGCTTACCTGACTAGCGGCTACCCTGTAAAACACGGAAGGCTCGAATCAGAAAAACAAATCTTGCTTCACACACGTACTCAGCAAACTTCGTCCAGCGCAAGACAAAAAACAAACTGCCGTAGAAAATGCGATTGGTTGTCTTAGTTCAGCGCAGAAAGGCTCTTCCCGTCATGTGTTCGCGGACTGAGCCATTTCTTGCGCTCAGTTATCTCCCGTCAGCCACAGCATAGTTGGATTTGTCTAACTTGTCTCCTCACGTCTAATTCAGGAGCAAGGTGCGCGAACAAACAAACAAGTGCAATCACAGGTTTTCCCAGTCAACTGTCAGCTCCAACTCTTTTTCGTTTTTCGTAAATGACTCAGTCCAAAATGTTTTTAAGAAAATTATGTTAAGAATAATTCAACCATACACAAAACTTGACAACTTCATAGTTTAACCTCGCGTTACATTATTTACTCCCCTTGAATGGCACGTGGCGTTTGATTGACAGAATCTGTTGCGATCTGTCTGTAAGGCGAATACCAAAGTCGTTGCAGCTGAGAAAGCACCGCCCGGAGGGATCGATCACAAAAAGAAGATATGGCACGAGTGAATTTGTTTTCCAGTTTGTAAGTTCGATACAACCAACCACACACAATCGATTTTTGTTGTGCAATATCCCTGAAAATACAATAGGCTTGCTGCGCTTAGCTTTCAGTAAAATCAGACTAGTTCAGTGTCCCATTTAAATATCGAACCACTCCAGTCTCGACCAGTCTTGCTCTAATTGACCTTTTATTGATTCCGTCAGCTTACCCCCCCCCCCCATTAAAAAGAACCCCTAACATCTTCCACCATACTCCTACGCTAGCCCACCCCCACCGCCACGCCCAGTCCTCCAACTCGCTCCTTCCGTATTTGTACTACAGTCTGGGTGGGTGCACGAGAAGGGTTCCGAGCGAGTGATAAATGCTCGAGCGTTAACAATCCCATATAATCCCTCTATGTGAACAAGACTGATCTATTAACTTTACAATTCTGGACATTATTTGTTTTGTTGACAATTTTTTTATTTTAATCGTGATCTGATTTTCTTTGAAAATATTGTTATGGATTCTGTGGAATCTATAAATGGAATGGAACTGTTGAACCTGCATTAAAATTTTATAATTGACCAAAACATGACGTGTTAGCTCTGCACGATATGTTCACATAAACAAACATGTTTTTTTACTTCTCTCCCTTTGTCTTGACGTGTTCTACACACGCCCAAACAACAATAACAACGGGCACGCACACTAAATATAGTCACATGTTTTTACATTCAAATTCAAAGAGAATGCATTATAAAAATATTAGCATTAGAAAGCCTCGTTTTCCTCATTGTATGTATTTTTTTAATCTGAACGCACGTTTTAATGATATTGACACCTCTGGGCACCTTCACTCGTTATGGTTATTATGTATTAATTAATAACACATAACTAATTACAAGTGATCGAGAATCTTAATGTATAGTTATTAATAATTCTCCCACAAGACCAACATGTCTCTCACTTGGCGGAGTATAAGGGTGTCGTAAAACTCTACCCTTTACCCAATAATAAGACAGACGTTTTCTTGTCACATAATGTTTTTGCAGGTGGAAACTTCTTACTAAAGGAGTAATAAAAATCCGTCTTTTATTTATATTTAACGAGCCCCCATCCACCCGTTATTACTCCAGCATGCGGTTTTAGTAATTGTGCAAGGTTAGTAAATTTAACGCTGAATTTATTAAATCAACAATCAAATATACAACATATGAATATAATCAAAAGAGCATTGACGTTTACATCACTTTACAAAAATGTTTGACTAAACGTTTAACACTTATTCAGTTTATATATATCAAGTTCATAAATATACTTTCATCATATAAATGAGAGTGGAGTTTAAGAGAGATAATTAGAGTCATATAAACTTTTCAACTATGGCAGCTGTCGCTAACGTTGTTTGCAGCAAGTCACTTTCTTTCTTATTAGATGATGGTCCAATGTAACCTTCAGGCACATTACATAACTGTTCCAGAATCTTCGATGCACTCACAAAGCACACCATGGATAATCGTCCAGAACTTCGTATGCGCTATCAAAGCACATCAGGAGAGAAGTTTCAGAATCTTCATGTGCACTACCCAAGTAGACCATGAGGAACGCTTATAAAATCTTTGTGAATTCTTGAGGCGAAACTCAAGCCTCAATTTCTGAAATAATGGCTCTTGAACAGAATTCACAAGAATCAAGTTAGAGATACACGTTTACTGATAAGTTTGACGACAATGCTGGATACACACACACCAACATGAATCAAGTATAGTACAGTAGTCACTCCAGTCTGAAACAGATCTCCATATATCTATCTATCACTTAAGTCTTGTCAACCATTGGGGCATCACTGATGATTTGACAACCAGTTTCCTCCATTCCATTCTGTTCTCTGCTAACCTTACCATATTGCTCAGTTTCAGTGCTATCCACTCTGAAATGTTATCCTCCCATCTTTTCTTCTGTCTTCCTCTCCTTCGCCTTCCTTGCACAGTACCTTGCATGATTGTCTTGTCAAGCCATGTTGATCGTGTGACTGCCCATACCAATTCATTTTGTGTTTTTTCACAATGGCCAATAGCTTGCCTAATTCTGTTTCCCATTTCCTCATTTGTGACATGATCTCTATATGAAATGCCAAGCAACATTCAAAAGCATCTCATTTCAGTAGCTTGTATCCTCCTTTCGAGATCCACTTTGAGGGTCCATGACTCACAGGCATATAAAAACATAGATACAACCAAGGAGTGCATCAGTGTGATCTTTGAGCTGACTGAGATGTTTCTGTCTTTCCAAACTGTCTTCAGCCTTACCATTGCTGTTGTCATTGCAATCCTGGATAATATTTCAGGTTTTGATCCCTCGTCTGTCATGATGGCTCCTAAAACTTTCTTCAACAAGTGAGTTTCAGTCTATTCCCATTGGATGAAATTGTTATGAGCAAATATGAGACTAGTATTCAGAAAAACTATCCACTTAGAACTGGTTTGGATTAGATAAGCAAGTTGGAACATATTCCTTTAATCCTTACCTGAGTTGTTATTTTAACCCTGGTACTTACAAAAATATCACCATCCGCAGTACCTGAAGGTCATGTCACGTTGACATTTAACAAATTATATAACAATTAAGTTTAGAAATAGGGACAGGCAAATTTACTGCGCCACAATGATGAAAAGTGTGGAAATTTAAAGTCATCTAGTGTGAATGTGATTAGAGTAAATGGGAATCATTCACGTGAAACAGTAACGTATATATTATATTGTATTACACTTTGTATAGTTTGAGTTAATGTGATAAAAGTAACGTATATATTATACTGTATTACATTTTGTCTGGTTTGAGTTCACTGGAAGGGGCTATGGTTCGTGTCCTGTGTTCTACAATTCTACATCATATGCTGAAGATCATGGCAGTTAAAAGTGCGCTCGCAGCAAAATATCCACCCAAAGTTTCCCAGACCCCCTCTTCCCACCAAATGCGCCATTTCTTTCCCCTTCAAAGCAGAATTCTTTCCTCTTTGCGAAGTAAGCGAAAGCTGGAAATCGCGGCAGACGTAAAACACAAATCAAACAAAACGTGTCAGCATGTATCACATGTTAGTGTGACACAAATCAAACATGTGTTGGCAGGTTTACATGGTAGTGTTATTGAAAGCAAACAACACCGGTTGACAGGTATTTCATGCTAGTATGACAATCATGCTGTTGTTACCTGTAACTCACATCCGGGTCGAGTACTTGATTATAGCTTGAGATCTAATCCACGCTGCATATAGGGAATATGATTTGGACAAGGTTATCATTATACCCTGAGTATCGTTCTATTAGTGTTGCCACCCCACTAATAACTTCTCTACACTAAAGCCTCACCCAGCGCGCTGCAACACCCACCCCTTCAAATACAATGCTTGGAAAGATACGTAATTACCAATTACGAGCTGCAACACCCACCCCTTCAAATACAATGCTTGGAAAGATACGTAATTACCAATTACGAGCTGTACAACGTGATTAAACGTTTTATATATTCATAACAAATCACATTTTCAAATGCACTTTTGGGTTAAGGGTTCCAAAATTCAGACAAACAAACCGCTAATTCAGCTCCTCCACTCAAATCGTTTCTTTAATTCACCCATACACGGAAATTCACTCATGCACGGATTAATAAACGAATTATATTATGCGGACAAAAATAAATAAGAGTGTTCAAACAAATTCCTGTAACACTCAGCCCATTACGTCTGACCACAAATAGAAAGTCCATATTATCAGTCCATTACGTCTGACCACAAATAGAAAGTCCAAATTATCAGTCCATTACGTCTGACCACAAATAGAAAGTCCATATTATAATACCATTACGTCTGACCACAAATAGAAAGTCCATATTATCAGTCCATTACGTCTGACCACAAATAGAAAGTCCATATTATCAGTCCATTACGTCTGACCACAAATAGAAAGTCCATATTATCAGTCCATTACGTCTGATCACAAATAGAAAGTCCAAATTATCAGTCCATTACGTCTGACCACAAATAGAAAGTCCAAATTATCAGTCCATTACGTCTGACCACAAATAGAAAGTCCATATTATCAGTCGAGGCACGCTAAGAATAAATTTAATTAAAGTGTGAAAACTGAGCAATAGCTAGTCAAAATAAGCCAACGATTTCCTTACGGGTTATTTCCTTCTGAAATCTGTGCGTGACCCTGGCTAGTTCTTTTTCTTGCCTTGAAGAAGGGGGAGTCTTCATCAATCAACAGTGGCCCCTGAATATAAGTCTTCTTTTTCTTTTTCTGAACCTATAAACTTCTGCAAAAGCGACTGAAATAGCATTCATTTTTTTTAGCCACTTAAAGGAAACTATATTAAACAATGCTGCTCTAACAAGAATTAGACTGACAACCATTCTCTCTTTATACTAGAGTGCTATACAACTTTCCTTTACTTATACAAGCAAGCTGTTTAATTTATATGTCTTTATACTAGCGAGCAGTATAGTTTGTCTATCTTATTGCTAACGAGCTTACAGCTTATTTGTCTTTATACAAGAGTTGTATAACTTATCTATCCTTATACTAGAGTTGTATAATTTAAATATATAAGCTGTAAAGCTCTAGTATAAGGATAGATAAGTTATACAACTCTTGTTCTAACGAGATGTACATATTTCTTTATTACTAACGAGCTGTACAACTTGTCTATCTTTATACTCGAGTTTTACAACTTACATCTTTATACTAACGAGATGTACAATTTATCTGTCTTTATTTCTTTATTACTAAAGAGCTGTACAATTTATCTGTCTTTATTTCTTTATTACTAAAGAGCTGTACAATTTATCTGTCTTTATACTAGAGCTGTACAACTTGTCTATCCTTATAATGGAGAGCTCTGTTTTTTGTTAAGCTTACGACACCACCTTATTTTATTAGAGTCTTAATTTTAAACAACGCGTCTCTTTATTCTGAGGGCCGTATTTTCAATCGTAAAATGCCTCTCTCATTGTGTTCTAAAAAAAAATAATAGCGAAATGGTCTATAAAAATGTCTGCCCGATTTGACTTGACATCATTATCTTACATCCGGCGTTTGAACCAGTCAAGTCATGAGTGTAAACATTTTGTAATTTATGTAAACTACTCAAGTCATGAGTGTAAACAGTTTGTAATTTATGTAAACTTTGTAATTTACGTAAACTAAATCGATCTACATCGACAGTCACTTGCTAACAGGTCATCTTTGTTGTATAATCAGTCACTTGCTAACAGGTCATCTTTGTTGTATAATCAGTCACTTGCTAACAGGTCATCTTTGTTGTATAATCAGTCACTTGCTAACAGGTCATCTTTGTTGTATAGTCAGTCACTTGCTAAGATATCTTGGTGTGCTTTGAGAAATTTGTGACGTCACAATATTTCATTCAGACTTGATAATGGTTTTCATCAGGGCATTATTTTGCGACCACGTTCTTTCACATCATCTTTAGGCATACACCTGACCAACACCAACAGTGTGCTGGTTACAGCGGACAAGTATATTATGATAGCACACCCTTCTCACACTACACCATACAGTTACATACACACACTTCATACTACACCAGACAGTTACATATACACTCTTCTCACACTACACCATACAGTCACATACACACTCTTCATACTACACCAGACAGTTACATATACACTCTTCTCACACTACACCATACAGTTACATACACACACTTCATACTACACCAGACAGTTACATATACACTCTTCTCACACTACACCATACAGTCACATACACACTCTCAGACTACATCAGACAGTTACATGTACACCCTTCACACTACATCAGTTACATACACACCCTTCACACTACATCAGTTACATACACACCCTTCACACTACATCAGACAGTTACATACACACCCTTCACACTACATCAGTTACATACACACCCTTCACATTACATCAGACAGTTACATATACACCCTTCACACTACATCAGACAGTTACATACACACCCTTCACACTACATCAGTTACATACACACCCTTCACACTACATCAGTTACATACACTTCACACTACATCAGACAGTTACATACACACCCTTCACACTACATCAGTTACATACACACCCTTCACACTACATCAATTACATACACACCCTTCACACACTACACCAGAGAGTTACACATACACCCTCCTCGTTCTTTATACCAAATCTTTAATGTTTTCCATTAACATAAACATCTCTCACTCACACACACACACAGACACACACACACACACACAGTTAGTCATATTGTTTTAGCCTCCTCCTCCAACACTACACCAGACAGTAAAATTATTTTAGCCACACCTACTGCTTCACTACACCAAATAGTCAAATTATTTTAGCTACGCCTATTACCTCACTATACCAAATAGTCATATTATTTACACACACCTGCTACCTCATTACTATAGACTGCCATTTTCTACCTGGTGCATGTGTGTGTGTGTGCGCGCGTGCGTGCGTGCGTGCGTGCGTGCGTGCGTGTGTGTGTGTGTGTGTGTGTGTGTGTGTGTGTGTGTGTGTGTGTGTGTGTGAGGTGCGATGGATGTGAACATTAAATTGTGTGGCCGGTTTACTCGGAGATCAATTTATTTGCGAACGCTAACAAACGTTACTTTCTTATCGAACACACGAGAAGACACTTATGTCAAGATCTTGATAGGCGTTGGGCTTATCTCTGGGATTTGCAACCATTGACTCAGAGCTGAGAGCTGTCGAGAGAAAGAAGCCGTCAGACAGCAGACAAGTGCTGAGGGGTTGCGCGCTAATATTTCAGAGAAGTTAAGCGCGTTGAAAAAGCAATATGCATATCGAGTTTAGAGGAAAATCTGGCAACGATTACATGAGAAGGGAAACTTGCCATAAACTATTGACAAAGCCAATCACAGTTTTAGTCTCGTGTTCCCGTGTCATAAATCTTCAAACTGAAGGGTAGAGTATATATTTTCAACTAAAATACGTGTTAGTCGTGCATTTAAATCGCGCATGGGGGGGGGGGAGCGGAAGGTGAAAATGACGGGCTTTAGACGGCGGGTATATACCTACCTGGGTTTGACACAGGTCCGCACCTCCACCTCAGACGCACCGCGAGGCCATGGGGATCCCCCAGAAGCAGACCAAGACTGAGAACATCGTGAAGATGAAAGGTCTCTTGCGGCTTCTGGGGTGAGTGTGAGCGAAATACACAAACACACACACACAGGTTCGCATACGTCATGAATGGAACTCAAGTGTCCATATATGGCTACAGTGCATCCTGTTAACTTCACCCCCTCTACAAATCACACACACCCATCCTCTACACTCCACGTATGCACTAACCCGTCACTAACGGTTCACTACCTAACCTAAATTCCCTGGTCATGCGCGAGGCGTCGGCATGTCACGGTTGACTACACAGCTGACCGCACAATAAATCACTGTGAAAGTCAATGATAAATTACATGCCACACAATATCCATATCAATTATGGGAAAATAGAAACAAATTGGAAGATAACATTTTACAAAGCACGGAGTGTAATTTGCCCCACAATCACAGCCCGTCACAATCTGTTTCTATTAATCTCATCAACTGATAAAGGGTGGGGAGGGGGGGCATTTAAAGTCGATTTAAATCTGGTTACATTGAAGCAACTGATTAATACTGATTAACAAAGGCCTTGAATTTCTGATTAATGAAACCATTTTATGGTTAATAAACTCTTAACTTTCTGCTTAACAAAGCCATTTTATGGTTGGTTAATAAACTCTTAACTTTCTGCTTAACAAAGCCATTTTATGGTTGGTTAATAAACTCTTAACTTTCTGCTTAACGAAGCAATTTTATAGTTAATAAAGCTATTGAATTTCCTCTGTCAGGTGGTGGGGGAAAAGGTGTGGGTGGGTGGGGGATTGTTTTAACAGCCATAATTGATTGCTGGGGGGATGGGGTGAGAGTTATCGATTATTTCATGCAACTCATAGTTGTATTTATGCAACTCCTTGTACAACTCCATTAATGTTTTCATGCAGCTCTTATTATAAATCCATCAATGTTTGTAAGTAACACTTAATTCAAATTCATCGATGTTTTTAAGTAACACTTAATTCAAATTCATCGATAGTTCATACAAATCTCAGTACAAATCGATCGATGTTTCATATACAAAACTTAGTACGAATTCGTCAGTGTTTTCATACAAATCTTTGTCCGGATCTTCAACGTTTTCATTCATCTCAGCCCAAGTTTATTGACATTTTCAACCAACTCTTAGTTTGTATTTTATAATTGCACTACTTTGTCCAAGTTCATTGGCATTTTAACACAACTAATTTTTTTCTAAATTCTTCAACACTTTTATATCAATCGTAGTAAACGACGTATTCGTCAACACTTTATCCAAGTTCAGCAACGTTTTCATCAATTCGTAAATTTGTATCCAAGTTCAGCAACGTTTTCATCAATTCGTAAATTTGTATCCGAGTTCAGCAACGTTTTCATCAATACATAAATTTGTATCCGAGTTCAGCAACGTTTTCATCAATTTGTGTCCAAGTTTAGCAATATTATTACATAGTTTGTCATGGGGAGCGGGAAAATAGATTCGTCAGAATTTTTTTTAAAAAATTATTGTTACTTCGATCGTCCGGTCAGTGCCGCCCGACCATCATATAACTACGGTCAATACTTTTTGTTTGTAAACACTAGTCTATAAGTACAATTGTAAATCCATCCCACATTTCCACATAGCAGTTCGAGATTAAGAACCCACATTTGTTATTTCACTTTAAAAATATGCTCTGTTAAAGTGTGCATGTAAAGTCAAGATCTAAGAATGTGTATGTGTGCAGTTTTATCTCACTTTTGGGATATTTTGAGTGTGAAAGGATTCATTAGAAACGGATGTTATACTTATTTAATTCAGTATGATATATTTTATCATTAGTATTGAAGTGCACATGAGATAGCTAAACTTGTTTATGTGCCTGAGATGTAGGAAGCAAAATTAAATTCTCGTGCAATAAATTTGGTGCTAGTAAAGAGAAACATGAACTTTCGAGGACACGTGCATTAGGTTTTGGGAAAAAGCTAACTCAGCAGAATTTTTCTAGGACTTGAAACAGGAATTAAAAGAGAGAGAGAGAGAGAGAGAGAGAGAGAGAGAGAGAGAGAGAGAGAGAGAGAGAGAGAACAGAGACAAGCAGAGACACAGTTTTGGTGAAGAAGAGGAGGAGACCAATTTTTATGTGTCTCTCATTGCCATTTTGAGTGCCCTTCAGTTATGATGAAAAAATAACTGGGTATCTTAAACACAATGTAAGTTCACTGAAATCAAGAAGTCCTCGCTATTTTGGCAAGACACACAGGCCATTATAGTAGAGCAGTCAGCCAAGGGCACCTTACCCTGGGTCAGCCAGAAGCCTTGAAACAGTCCTATTCTGTGGGTGAAGCAATTGCATCTGGGCAGATGAAGTGATGGAGGGTAATACCACACCACAATGAAGCACAACATCAACTCATTGCAGAGTAGCAGTTGTAAATCTTCTCAACCTAATCTACAGATCCAAAGCATGACATCAACTCATCACAGAATAGCAGTAGTAGAACAGTTCAACCCAACCTGTAGACAGGCAGTCAATTTGTGGATCAAGGTGATCCTTCAACACTAGGATTTGTGTCAAGAAACAGTTTTTTTCTTCATTTTCTTCAGCACAACCAATTTTCATCAGACTTATCCTATGTAAGTAATCAAAATTTAAACTATCTAAACAAAACTCAGTGCACTCAAGTTAGCTTCAGTTACATAGGCTTTGTTAAGAACATAGAACTTAAACTATTTGTTTATTTGCTTTGATTATGTGAGTTGCATTAAGGACATGGAATTTAATTCATTTCCTTTAACCATTGGACTCAAAATTTGAAATTATTATCTGTTATGGAGCCAATAGCTTCTGGACTTTTGCTGACAATTTAGAAGTAATGTGTGCTGCTAGTTTATCTGCTGTTAGCAGAAGTTATCACTCTGTTGTAAAACGTAGATTTATTATTTTTTATTTGTCTTTTTTCATCATTACCACTATCAGAGAGTATGTTAGTAAATGATTTGCAAAGTGAATGATTAAAACCACCTCATGAAAGAGAGCCAGTAGAATAATAAACATAAATTATATTCTTAAAGCTATAGCTCATCTATTGTGTTTTGAAAGGGCGAGTGCAGCGTTTATGTTGTACTGTTTTGTACTGTCTACACTCTACCATTCCATAAGCAGTCTTGCATGCAAGCACATCAGTACACGTAACCCCGCATGCAGAATAAAAAGAGTCAGACAAACATCCATGGTGTATGCATGTGGACCCTGTGATGAACACCAAACAAGTCCTGTGTGATATTGACTAGCCACCCACCCTTTCGTCAGAGAGGGTGGTGGTGACATGGTTCAGTGCAAGTTCATCGACATTTTCACGCAATTCTTTATCCACAAAAATTGATTTAATATTTTTGTACGACGTTTAAGTTCTTGACAATTCATGCAATTCTCTGTTCAAGTTCCACGCAAATGTTTGCCAAGTTCTTAGGTGCTCATGTTCAACTTTTGTTGGATTGTTTAACATACTTATGTTCCAGTACTTGTTTTATCGAACTGCCATGTTACAGATTTGTAAATCTAAATCACAACTTTCTGTCGTGTAGAGGTTATAAATTGTATACATTGAATTAATTTGATGTGGGCAAATTGTAAACATTATATTAACTAGATCTGAGCAGACTGTATACGTTGTATTAACTAA
Source organism: Sinotaia quadrata (assembly GCA_028829895.1). NCBI lineage: Eukaryota > Metazoa > Mollusca > Gastropoda > Architaenioglossa > Viviparidae > Sinotaia > Sinotaia quadrata. The sequence goes on along the minus strand of CM054177.1, from coordinate 45,663,057 downwards.
CCTTTGGGGAGATGGTCTACAGTTTCAAGAAATATATTTCGAAAAATAGTTTACAATATATTAACCACTTTGAGCAAATTGTATACATTATAATAACTAAATTTGTGCAAATAATAAATAGTATATAGGTTTGGATCGACTTGTCAGGGCCATGAGAAAAAAACAACACGTTGACTACAAACTTCACTGACATGAAAAGATTATTTTGTTGCAAGTACATGTAACTGGAAAATTCATGAGCCGCCTAAGTTCCCTGGGCCTCCAACACAAAATGGCTTCTTCAAGTTTGTAATCTCATCTGTAATATTGCTCTGACACTTTAAAAAGAGGCCCAGAACTCGAAAAGCATGGACCCATTTTATAGCTCTGGCTGTGACTTCGTACTAAAAACAATAAGAACACACTATTCTTGAAGTCTAGCTACGATACAGTGCCGCTGAAAAGAATCCATATTTATGCTGATGTCAATGATATTATGCTGATGTCAATGATATTATGCTGATGTCAATGATATCATGCTGTTGATAGAAGGGACTCATAGTAAAGGTCTAGCTTCAGCTACATTTTTGTGCCACTAAAAAACAACATTGATATAGTAAAGACTTTTAATATTAAGCGTTTGTGGCTCTGGAAAAGGAATCCATTTGTTTAATTAAAAAAGTATGTAGTGTCACTGAAAAAGAGATCCATTTGTAAATCTAGTATCTCGTCCATGGGTTTATTCTGCTCAGGAAAAAAGCCAAGATTGTAATGTTAAACAGTCTTGGTTATAATCTATGCTGCTGAATAAGAGACTACAGAGTTAAATGTGTACGTTTTGCCTGTCATATCAGTTTGCTGGACAAAAGGGATATATTGCATTACTGCTACACTAATTTTGTAGCACTAAAACAGGGACTTCTTAGATAAGTGTACTAGCCATGATTCCATTCTGCTGGGGAAAATGGATCTGAATGTAATATTAAACTAAATCTCGCATATAGTTTTGTATCGATTAGATACGGCTCATTGGCTATGACTTTGGTGAATGTATTTCCAAAATGAATTTTTTTTCCAAAATCATTGCTATGGTGCCATACCGCTGAAACAGGACCGCGCTGATATACTTAAATCTTTGTTATAATGCTGTACCGCTGAAATGCGACTGCACTAATGTATATTAAATCTTTGCTATGGTGCTCTACCGCTGAAATAGAATTACGCTGACATACATAAGTCTTTGCTGTGGTACTCTATCGCTGAAATAGAATTACGCTGATATACATAAGGCTTTGCTGTGATGATGTACCGCTGAAATAGAATTACGCTGATATACATAAGTCTTTGCTATGATGATGTACCGCTGAAATACGACTGCACTGGTATGTATAAATCTTTGCTATGGTATTGTACCGTAAATAAAGGACTAAACTGATATACTTTTATGTCTTTGCTATGATACTATACTCCTAAAATAGGATTACCATGATGTACTTAAGTCTTTGTCTAGATACTATACCACGGGAAAATGGACTGGCACCAAGTTTGAGCTAAGATTTGTGCCGCTTAAAAATAACTGGCGCCATATAGTGGTGTTCAGATTTCGGCTTCTGGTTTTGTTCCACCTAAAAATTAAACAGGAACCTAATGTGATGTCAAAGAAGACTCGTTTATTACTTTGTTCTATTGTGATGGGTGTGTTGGTGGAGGGAGAGGAAGGGGGGATCCCGTTGCGATGCTAATGTGACGTGAAAATCTGACAGGATATTCCAGCCGTTTGTTTTCCTCTCCACGTCTGGCATCTCTGTGTAGATTCTAGGATACACAGCATCATAGCTCAAGCCCTCGGACGGAGCTAAACGTCAAGAGGTGTTCCATGCCAGGTGAGGTTGGTTGGTAGTTTTTACGTGCTCATCCTTTATGGAAATACTCCCCCACACACACCCAGTTTCTTTTCAAATATATAGTCAGTAATAATAACAATAATAAATAGTACAGTTCAGATACTGTGGTTATAACGAGTCAATATGGTGGATATGTAGGTGCTGTAAACGTTTTCTCTCTTCCACAATATTAAAGACAAACATTTACTGTCACATAATATTTCCTTAGGTGGAAAACTTCTTACTAAAGGAGAAGACAAATCAATCTTTAACCTATATTTAGCGAGCCCCCAACCCACCTACTTCCTTCTCCAATAAAAAAGATTACTTGACAATCAATGTTTCCATAAAACCACATTCTAATAATTTCAGTATTTCACAGTCTTATATCCTAAAATACCATTCAACTTTAGTGTTAATACAAATCACAGAATAGTTCTTATTAGAGAACAGAAATGGAGTTATTAGAGATAAGTGATAACAGTTTTTACATAACCTGAATTAAGTGCTGTCTCAATAGTTTTTTTTATATGTTTTTGAAGCAATGTCACAATATATAGTTCAGTTCAATTTCCACGTGTTTCTTTCCTTACGTTGAAAACAGATTTGCTGCTTGTTCTCTAATCTAGGAGCCTTTCATTCACTGTACCAGTTTCTTCAAGCAGAACAACAATTGTAGCGATTTCTAGTAATTTCTCTGTACCAAACATCGTTCAGTGTAGTCAGCATACTTTGCCACTGTATATTTAAGGAGTGTAATGTATTTCTCTGTACCAAACATCGTTCAGTGTAGTCAGCATACTTTGCCACTGTATATTTAAGGAGTGTAGTGTATTTCTCTGTACCAAACATCGTACAGTGTAGTCAGCATACTTTGCCACTGTATATTTAAGGAGTGTAGTGTATTTCTCTACACTAAAAAAATTGTGGCAGATGATTCTCGTGTCTACCCCGGTTGCAGCAGTTTACAATCAGTAAACCAGATTATTCATATCACACAATGACAGGCTGTTTGTCCTTGTAAACTATAATCTATTAATCTATATTTAGTGAGCCACCATCCACCCACATTCTTCTCCAACATATTGTTATCAATATGTGTAAGGTCAATAAATTTATTAAATCAACAATCACAAATACAACGTATGAATATAATCAAAAGAGCATTGACATTTACATCATTTCACAACAATGTTTGATTAATGCTGAACAATCATTCGGTTTATTCTAGCATATACTTTAGCAGTCAATTAACATAAATATATATTCATGTTCATAGATATCATCACGGAAATGAGAGTAGAGTTTCAGAGAAATAATTAAATTCAATGCGCATAACCTTTTCAAAGATGGCGGCTGTTGCTGGCACGTGTTCACAATCACCCAGTCACTTTCTTATTCAGGCAAGGGTCCCACATGTTTCTTCTAGGCATGTTACACAACTGTTCCAGAATCTTCGATGAGCTCACAAAGCACACTATAGAGAATCCTCCAGAATTTCACATGCACTATCAAGCACATCAGGAGAAATATTCTCAAATTTTCGTGTGCGTTTACTCAACACACCACGAGAAACATTCAAAATAATCTTCGTGAATTCTCGAGAATAAACTCAAGCCACCATTTCCGCTAAATTGGCTCTCAAAAAGTAATCACAGGAACGCGTTTTACTGATAATTTTACGACAATGCTGGATCCAAACACCATAGTGACCAAGCAGAGTACAGAAGTCACTGTAGCATGAAGGTGAGCTTTTCTCATAAGCTAAAGATCGCCTTTATGACCAGACTGGAGTTATGTTCAAATTCAAAGTGATTAGTATAGAGTACTTCTTCAACAAAGAAACTTTTGGACCCTCCCCATTGGATGAATTTATTATGAACAAGTGTGAGACTATTAGTCATAAAAACTACTCATCCAATTGGAACTGCTTTTAGATTGCATCAGCAATTTCTAGCCTATTCTCCAGCTGAGTTGCTTACTTCCAACTTTGACACTAGCAAAAAATACTATCATAAGGAGTGCCCAACGTCGGGTCACTTTGACAATTTAACATTTAATATAACAACTAAGTCTAGAAATAGGGATAGGCAAATTTACTCCGCCACAGACGTATGTCATAATTTTTAAGAGTGAAAGAGATGTGTAATTACACTACTTTGTTTTAGCAGTTCGATTTCCAATGATCTAATTTACTTTAACAAAAAAAATTTAAAGAAAGAAAAGAAAGCACAACAAAAGTGTAAATGCATTCATTCAGTAACTAAGCAACAGTACTCGAGCGGCTTTATAATAAAACGTTTTGTAGGTGGACAAAGTCGATTTCCTACGAAGCTTTTCAAATGCTTGTCCCTGCCTGCCACGGCGATTTAATTAATTTGTCGCTCGGAGTCCGCATTACATTCAAGGGGTGTATGTATCTTGGCAAAAGTCAATTTGGTTACAATGCCAGCACACTCTGAACCCCCCCGACTGCTGTCACGTTGTTCGAGTCACCGGTGAAAGACACAAAACTGGAGTGAGTTATGAGCAGTAGGAGGGCGGCGGCGCATCTAAACGACGCGCATTTCCCCAGTGACGTCAATAACTAACAATTAAGTAGACGCGTTTAGAGAGTGGGTGTGGAGTGCGAGGGGAAGGGAGGGAATCATGTCAAAAACTCACAGTTGCATACTTTTGCCCATCAAATATGTATTAACCTCCCCGACCAACCGAATCCCCACTCTAGAAGCGCATCGATCGAAAAGTTGCCCGCCACGTTAAATAGCAGTGATCGTGTTTGCTCTTGTCCAGATAGTGTATGATAAAACGCAGGCAAGGTCTAGAGGTGGCGCAGTTTCTAGTTACGTAATAAGTAACTAGGCATCCGTTGCAGGACGCGATTGTATGACGCGAGTTTTGGTTTCCATTCTTGTTTCGTAATCAATAATTAGGTATCCGTTATAGGACGTGATGCAGTGACAAGGGTTTTGGATTCCATTCCCGTTATGTAATAAATAACTAGGCATCCCATAGTAAAGGGGGGGGGGGGGGGCACAGCAGTAACGTGAGGTTTGTTTCCAAGTAATTGCGCTATCTGCATAGTCCACCACCACTCCTACAGTAACGTGAGGTTTGTTTCCATGAATTAAAATAAAATAATAAGCCTTCAATGAGTGTGAATCTTCTTGTTTACGAGTTAAACAAAACTCTCGTCCTCAGAACAACAAGCAAATGGCGAACCATAACCAGTATCGTAAAAAGACTTGCCCATAACCGCAGCGTAAAATAAAATACTTATGCATAACCAATAGCCTAATTAATTAGTTTTTTTCACTATAAGTATTCATACGCTAGTGATATTCAGCTTTAGGAAAACTAATTTGACTTTACTTTGTTTCCTCTTTATCATGTTACAATGAAATTAATACACTTGTAAATATAAAATAATGACGATATTTCGCGAACTACTTCTTACATTCCGGAAAGATATTTCTCAGGTCATTTTTGTCTTGGTGTGATGAGCTTAAATACCAAATAAGAAAAATACATTTCGTTTCTCATTCATATCATATGGTTACAAAAATGAAGGCGGGAAAATATTCGGAATCATCTACATTTCAAAACAGCTTTCTGATAATCTCAATATATTTTGATTAAATTCATTAACATCGTAAATAGCTTAAATATTTATTTATATATCCAAGTGGTTTCTTTTGCATTTCTTTCACATAGCTGTGTATGTGAAACCTGAGCCAGTAAGGGTAGAAAAACCTGTGAATTACATTCAAGAAGAGAAATATCGTGATTAATTTTTTAAAAGCATTATATTTAAATAGATACTTTGTTTATTACTTAATATTATCTTTGCAGCATAATAACTTAGCCCATATTATGTTCAGATGAGAGAAAAAGAGCTTCTTTTATGATGCCTGATAAGTTTGTTAATATGATTTCCATGTTGCAAAGTTGTAGTTTTATACCCTATTTTAAATTTAAATGTATACAGATTAAGTTAATATTGTAGGTTAATAAAGAAAATAATTATATTGGTTGTAATGAGATAATTATATTGCTTATTTTAAAATAATTTTCTGGTAAACAAAAAAAAAATCATTTTTTCTTATTTTCTAAGTTTTCAATAGAAACATGCTTTTTACTTATTTCAAACTCCTATAACCTCAACATTTATATATTTTTTATCTTTTCTTTTGCTTTTTTGTGAGCATTAGGCCCTGTTGTACACTTTAACATGTAAAATAATTATATTTAATTCACTTTATTTCTTTGCATTTCATGTAACAAAATGATACACTTTCCCAGAGAATGAGCTATATAGGATTTAACAAGAGAAAAACGTTGATGTTTAATGTAAACAAGATATATCGAGAAAAGACGTTTATGTTTAATGTAAGATTTAATAAGAAAACGATAGATTCAACACAGTGAAAAGAAAACGTTTATGTTTAATGTAAGATTTAATAAGAAAACGATAGATTTAACACAGTGAAAAGAAAACGTTTATGTTTAATGAAGGATTTAACAAGAAGACGTTTATGCTTATTGTATATAAGATTTAAGACGTTTATGTTTAATGTATAAAAAAGACGTTTATTTTTTAATGCTAGATTTAACGAGAAAATGTTTTATGTTTAATGTATATGAGATCTAACGAAAAATAGGCCTTATATATTTTAAGTTTAACATGCATTAGATTTAAGGAGAAAAAGACATTTTTGTTAATGTAAGGTTTAACGAAAATAAGACGTTTATATTCAATGCTAGATTTAACAAGAAAAAGACGTTCAAGTTTAATTTTAGATTAAACAAGAAAAATCATTATATTTAATGTAAGCAAGATTTAACGAGAAAAAGACTCTTACGTTTAAGGAAAGTAAAATTTAGCAAGAAAAAACCGTTTAGTTTTAAAGTAAGATTTAACAAGTACTGGGCTTTTACGTTTAATGCAAGCGAGATTTGATAGGAAAAGGTTGTTTATGTCTTAGGAAAGTAAGATTTAGACCGGGAAGGGGACCCATTTTTTAATATAAGATTAAACAAGTAAAGTACATTTATGTTTAATGCAAGATTTAACATTTAAGATTTAGTCGTTTATGCCTAATGAAAGTAAGATGTTACAAGTAGATATTTCTTTGTACTGAAAGTAAAAAGTTATGTATGTTTGCTTTCTACATCGAGAGGCGCTCGTGGTGAAAAGCACAGGCGGAAATAAATTTAAAGAAATTATTGGATCAGTGATAAGTAAAGATTAGCTACATAAAACCCACCCAGTTAAATGAAGACTGTTTGAAAGACTATCTGAACAAATGGGCGCAGAACACAAAATATTATTGCTACATACTGACATTCGCTAGCTTTCGAAGGGTAGAATATTAAATCGTGTTTTAACACTTAAAAATAAACAGAAAACCCTGAGTATTCGTATAAATTTAAGGATGTTTGGTGTGCTGATCTTGCCTATCTGGCCAATATTTTCAATAAGCTGAACTCTGAGTTTTAGTATGCGGGGTAGAAAAGAAACTTTGATACCAGCAAGTGATAAAATGAACAGCTTCAGCAAAAAATTACTTTTGTGGTTATCAGCCATAGAAAATGACGACTTTTTCCCGTCTGCATTGAGTGCCTCAGCTGAGTTGGAAATAAAACATAAAATCGGTTAAAGAACAATATAATTGCACATTTATTGAGTCTTCAAGAAGGCTTGAAGAAATACTTTCTCTCAAATTTCAACAAATGGGCTATTTCGCCGTTTGGGCTTTCTGGTCAACATAAACTTTTAGAAATCGCTTCAGATCTAACCATTGTAGAAAAGGAAGCGTTAATCGAAATTATTTCAGATACAATTCTGAAATCAAAATTTCAGGATTTCTCTTTCAAATGAATACCCTGCAGTCGTGAATAAATTTTTAAATGTTTTACTTCCCTTCACATTTTACCTGTGCGAAGCTGGCGTTATCGAATCAAACACTTCTTGATGTTGATAGCGAGGTGCGTGTAAGTTTCTCTTCTATTCGTCCTCGTTTGGAAAACTTGTGTGCAGTACATCAGTCTTATGAAGGATAATTTCTTATTAAAATTTCAGGAGTCTAGTGACTCAACAAGTCTACTGAGTACAGTCATTTTTTATATTACGTTCCATTTAATTTTATTTCACATGTACTTTTGATTTCAATGAATTTGGTGACTAAAATCTCTAAAAATGACTAAACTTTGGGTAGACCGATGTAAGTGTATTTATCACTTTAGAGAACGTTCTTTTAAAGTTTTGTCGCGACAGAAAAAAGTTTGAGAAACAAGGCTTTAAAAAAAAAAAGGTCTTAATGTACTTAATAGCATTTTACGTTCACCATAATAGGTTATTATATTTTTAAAAATCTGACTAAAGCATGTGCTTGTAATCATCCGGAGGAGGTGGATGGTAAGAAATAGTCCTGAAAAAAACGAATGTTCTGGATGTGCAATAATACAACTATATGCAATAATTTCTACTACCCATCTCTCTTTTAATGTGTCCGGATTGCTTTCATGCTGACAAGATGCAACAGAAATAAAGTGAATGAAAAATAAACTGTATAATTCCAGACACACACAATAACACAAGACATTCTTTGAAAAACGTTATTTGTTTGTTTTTTAATATAAAACAAAAATCAGAAAATTAAAACTGAAAGATTATACCAATTCCAAAGACGGGCCTTTATAGCGTGTACATGGTTAAACATTTAAAAATACAGGAGATTCAAAACAAAAAAACTCGATTAATACTCGTTTCTAGTTATGAAAATGAAATAGTCAGTGAACAACACAAGGTATAAAACTAGTTCTTCAGTCAGTAATCAGGTCACACAATCACTTCTTGAATTCAAAATTTATTAAGAATCTACGATAAATATTCTTTCAATAAACATATTCAATCTGTATTTAAATTTTGTAAAATTTCAAGGCAAATTGTATAGGAATGCTTACAGAACACTTCAGTGCACACAAACTGTAGCACTAATTGCATACCAGTCTGTGGCAATCCACAAGATACATCCTTGGAAGATCATACCAATTCAAACATTACTCAGGCTGGGTAAGTGGGTACTCAAGAAGATGGCATTTGCCAGACTGACCGTTTGATTAAATTAGAAAGAGTGAAAAGAGCATGGGTGTTAGTTTCTCTATAAGGCTGGACCAAGGGAGGGAAGTGTTGGCTGAGCACCCAGGATTAGTGATAAAAAAATGTGAGTAAATCACTGGTATATGAAACTTTAAAATGGACCTTAGCACAAAGGTATTATACACACTAAATACATCCGTACAAAGCAATATGTATGTGGAAAATATACACAGAAATCTCCTGCAATGAGTCTGCAACTACACACTGCCTAGGAAAAACAAACATGCATAACACAAGGAAGAGAAGCAGATTGCACAAAAGGGAATTTTTTAAAATCACCTGTTCCAAAAAAAAAAAAGGTTTGCTTTTAAAAATAAAAAGCACAATACATTTGAAAGAAAAAAAAGAACACATTTGATTTTCAGCACTAAAAAGCACTTGCAATATTAAACATTAAAGATTAGTTAGCAAAGGCACAGTTAAATGATTAAGTTGTTTGATTCTAAAATGTCCATGTGCAAATTTTATTTTTCTGTAGCAGTTTAGTTTGCGTATTGTATTTAAGAAAACATCTATAGTTTTTACATTTTATTTATTCTAAAACACCTCGGCACATCAATCAATAAGAAAAATTTAAAAAGTAGGAAGTCAATTTCTTAATTTGCTTTCAAAACACTAAACCCTATCTCTACTAGATCCAAACCACAGCAGGATGCTCTCACTTAAAAACTCCTGCCTGTCTTAAAGTACAAAATACATACAAAGCATGCATGTCACAACTGAGCTGTCACACTCCCCCTTTATAAAGAGAAAAATATCAAAACCTAAGTCTGCATCTAAACTGAAATGTTTCAAGCACAAACAGACTGTTAAAACCATATACAAAATTTACAGTCCTTACATAAAATAATGCAGAGAATATTAATAAATCAAATTATGAAATAACGTTATTAATCATATGTTACACATTCCAATGTGTGTGACCAATATAAAATCAAATCAAAAGAAAATATACTAAAACTGATTCACTTATGCTTTGGAAAAAAAATGATTACAAAAATTAAAATTAAAAAAAACAAAACACTATCCATTCTAGTAACCTGAAACTGATTTGCACATGAAAAATGAAACACATATTATTGAATATTAACAGCAGTCATACAAGACATTTCATTTCTAACAGCATTCATGCAATACAAATTATTACTAATTAGCATTCAAAAGGAGCAAATTATTATTTTTTTTTTTTTACAATAAGAAGATTTGAGCTGTGAGGATGTTGCCATGATTAGCACTAAACAAAAGATGATGAAAACAATGGATGGTTTCATTCTGCAACCTTAACACTTGGCATTGATACTTTTGGATAATTTTATCTCATTATTTTGGGTTGAACACAAATATTTTAGTTAATTCCACAAAGAATGGTGGCATTACAACAATATGTGTACTGAAGATGGATAATCCCTTAATCAGTTCCACCCACTGTACCAAGAAAGCAAGTCTGTTCCACTCAACTACGCTTTAATTAGAACACATCAGCAATCTTTAAAGTGCACTAGAATACATCAGCTCAACATACAGTGTTAATAATGCAGGGTGTCGAAAAATTATCTTTACAACCTTTGTTCAATATAAAAAAAGTCAGCCTGGAAGTGTAGAAATACTGAGGTTGTCCCATTTTACTGAGAAACTCATTAAGTTTTTCAGAATACCAAGTTTTCTCATCTTCACTTTCCTCCATCAGTCACAATGAATCCACAGGAGAAAGCATAGTGGTGTTGAGTGGTTTATTCAAATAAAATCTGACACTTGTCCAATAACTCTTACAACTTTATTTTTTAAAAACTTCGAGGTTTTCAGTGTCTAAATTTCCTTGATTGGTAATTTGATGCGTTAGTAAATTTTTGAGTAAAGCTCCTAAAGACAATTTTTTGATACAATGCACTTAACCCAAAGGTTCTCAAAGTGAGGGTGGATGACAAAAGTAGCATTATCTTTTATCCTAACTTTTATGAAATCACAACAATGTTAAGTTTGAACATCACTTCCTTAAGTCTTCTTCTGCAGTAGAACAATGATACAGAAATCAGCTCCATTCCAAGGGTGAACTTGTAGTTCTAACACACATACTAATAATGATCTTGAAAAACAGCAGCAGGATTTTTGTCTGCATCCAGTTTCAGTGTATTTAAATACTGCTTCCTCAACAATTGAAACGATAAAAAAAATTATGTCAGTGTTGTTTCCCTTCAAGTGTTGTAAAAAAAAAAAAACAACTGTATCAAAGAGTGATCGAACAAACTTCAAGCCCTATAAGAAATGCAATCCTATCAAAAGGGATGGGGCCTTAATAAAACACTGCATTTCACATTACAGTATCAATCAAAGATGCCATAAACTTCACAAGCTATAAATAAAATAAAAAATACCACCCCCCCCTCCCCGTCAGAAGAGTCCATACACTTTAAGCACTGTAAAACTTTAATCTTCTGAACCATGTTAGCTAAGGATATGACTGTTAACACAAACACTTGCAACACATAATACACTTCTTGTACTCTCACATTCAGACCAAGAAAATGTTATCAAGAATGCATTGATTCATAACAAAAGACTGCTGCCTTGGGAGGTGGGACATTTCCAAAGTTATTCTGTAATTTTATTTACTTTATACCCTGATCATGAAGAAAAAGGTATACCACCAGACTTAACCAGGTAAAAAAAATATCTCTTATACTTATTTTAAAATAAACTTTGCTGCAGGTTAACTTTATATCCATACACCTAAAACTGTTTAAACAAATTATTATTTCGAAAGAACATAATAACCATTTCAAAATGTTCTCTTATAAATATCATGCATTATGTTGGACCTCTAACAAAGCAAATCAATTCACAACTAGCTAAGAAATTGTCAAATGCCTCTAAAATAAAAATAATACAAAACAGTCCTAAACAGAAAACAGCATTAACTCTAATGCCCCCAAAATAAAAATAATACAAAACAGTCCTAAACAGATAACAGTGTTAACTCTAATGCCCCTAAAATAAAAATAATACAAAACAGTTCTAAATAGAAAACAGCATTCTATGCTGCAACTGGTGCAAAATAATATGCAACCTAAAACCTAAAACCTTCCACCAATGCACAACTTTCCCCAGGGTATGTTTTAAAATCTTTGCTGAATGTAATGCAAACAAATGTTACCTAATCTGCATACCTACAAATATTCTACCAGTGACAATACCACATGATAATGGTGTAATTGAAAGACATTCCCTAACAAGAATTTGTTCAATACAAAAATTCCACATCGGTTTTTAGTGTTTTCACAACCTTGCATAAGATAACAGTGAAGTCTAATTCCCGAAAGAAAAAATTCTGTGGAAGAATACGAATAACAACCAGAAGGTAAAAATCAGGATAACTGACAAATAAATCACTTCACAGCAACATAGTGCAAAAAGGCAACACAAATTTCTCCATAGCAAGTGTATCTTCAGCACAAACACTGCACTAGTTTAAATCAAACCACAGTAAGAGCTGTACACTTGTGCGAAATTATTTTATTACTGAGAACATTCATTCATTTACCTGTGTAAATTACTCCAATCATAGTGCTTGCTCCTGAGCAACAAACACATTCAGTTCACTCTAAAGTTTTGTATATATTAAAACCTAACAATGAAACTAAAAAATGAAGTGACAGGGCCTCTCATCATATCTATGTATTTATAACAATCAGATATTTCAGCAAATTCATTTTGGGGGTAGGTTCTGGCCAAAGTTTATAAATGTTCTTTTATAGCGAGGTTCAAAATAAAAATCAACTCCTTAATACTAAATGACAAAAAGCACAGAGTGGTCAAGATATTTCTTTCCTTCACTTGTAGTTAAGGTAAACAATTAGCATGAAATATTAGTGTAGAGGACATTTTGCTTGTCAAGTGTCATAACTTCAATATAAGAGTAACTGTTCAGCAGTTTGTCATCAAACTAGTTTGGCGCTTTGGTAACATGAAAATTAAGCACAAACAGGCTCACTGATAGTTTAATAAAACTTGGGACCGTGAATTTTAAAGTTACTGTGAGTAATCGGACCATCTAAAATTATAGACTTCACAGTTACTCTTTAATTTTTAATGATCAAAGGAAACATTCAATATGTTGCTAATTTATTTTTTTTCCCCATTTAGATTGCACTACTAAGTCTAAAGATCATTTATATAAAATAAGTTACACCTGCAAAGTTAGGCTACGCTCTGGATTCTTGTCACAAGTTCCAACTGCACATCCTGTACCCTCAATTCAACACCACCATTATTATAAAAACAAATCAAATGAAACAGGATTTAATCATTTTACAAACCAAATTAAATTTACTGCAAAACTTTCAAGATCTAAATTTACATACAACTCTGGACATGTGATCATCATAATGTTGATCAATAGGAGAGAGAAAAAATGCTGCACACTGTAATCAAGGGGGAAAAAACATGATACAATGGACATGTAAATAATTCTCAAACTGTGCTAATGTAAAATGCTGTATTAAACAAAACAATTATGTATAACCATTCTAAGAATGCACTTCCCCAAAATAGCACTCTTTAAGGTAAGTTCAATATTTTAATTAAATAAAACAAAATTTTTTTCAAGGATATTCTTCAATATGATGAAATGTGTTACATGACTAAATTAAAAAAATCTATGCATGAATGGTGGATGGAATTGCAAGTGCCATTAAAATTAGTCATAATCAGAATTCAATTATTCTTAAGCAGTAATTCATTTGCTCTCATGCATTTAATGCAGTTGCCCTTTCCTGGTTTTCATAACAAAACTAAGTTGCTGCAATTTGACATAAATAAATAAATAAAATGGCAGTGCAAACTTGACACTTTCAAAACAAATACTGAGAAAATAACTAAATATTATGTGAAGGTACTCCTTGCAGTTTTTCAAAAAAAGGTTTAGACATGAGCCCTTAATTAGTGAGGTAGGACCATCAAAATTGAGTTTGTCAAATTTCTGCACATGCAAATAAACTTAGCACAAATCAGTTTTAACTCTTTGCACAAACCTCATGAAAGGTAGCAATGGAATCTATACAGCAAGAACTCAACATTTCCCTCACTACATTAAAAAGATATAATGTTAAACACCTTCTGTGGCACTAATAATAGCAAAGTAATATTAAAATAATATATGACCTCAAATGCAGGCAGGCCCCATTGCTTTGTATCATTCAAATGCACTTTTACTTAAATGTCTGATGGCGTGAGCAAGCAAGGGGCTCTACATGGACTTGCTGGTGTGGTATTAATCCCCCCATTTGTTTCTTCTAAAAGTAAAATAATTATAACCGATGAACAAATGGGCAAAACTCTGCAGTATAGATGCATTTATTGTACATGCACTCTGTTATTTTGACTTATAAAAAAAAAAATTTCAGCTTAAATAAAACCTCCAGGAATGTTGAGAACTGCCTAAGTACAAGTTGTCTCAATTTTATCTATATATTATTAAATGGCACCAGTAGTAATTTAAACCAAAAGAAATGCCTATCATAGATTTTTTTTAAATTTAGAAAAATGGCTTTAAGAGTTGAATTATTGTTATTTAAGTACAAGGAAAAAAACATACAAACAAAAGTGCATTATGGAAACAAACACGTCAGAGCACCATTCAGTGGAGGGTCTTTGTTATACTTGTAAGCAACAGTTATTAGGACTAGCACCTGCAATCCAAACTTGAAATGGCATAACACAGATTGTTAGTGCTGTTGCAGACAATAGAAACATCTCAGTTTTGTAGCTATCAATCAGATTTTATCCTCAGTGATGAGACTTAAAGGTTCTTGCATAGCCTACACGACCTAATCATTTTATTGCAATATGCAAGTCAAATTATTCTAAAAATACTCTTACGTTTCTTAATCTACAGTTGGGTGTTATTTTCATGAAAATGTAAATGAATCAAATGAAGTCAAATTGAGTGGACATGTTTTAATGTAGAATTCTCACATACTATACAGTGCAAGTAGAGTGAGTTGGGACAGCACTGAAGAAAATGTAAATGCCTGTCATGTTCTTCTGTGAGGGGAGTAAGAAAGAATGAGGTACTTTTATAGGAAGAGAGAATGAAATCGAGTTAATTAATAAATGGAAAATTAAGAACGAGATACTATGTCCTTTAATAAAAGGGAAGAGGAGAACAATGTATCATATTCTTTAATAGAAAAAAGAGAACAAGATACTACGTTCTTTAATAAACAGAAAGATGAGAGAACGAGATACCACGTTCTTTAATAAACAAAAACTTGAGAGAATAAGATACCATATACTTTAATAAACAGAAAGAGAGAATGTATCATAAGAGGGGAGATGCAATAATGAGCATTGCTGTATATATTTTTGTTACTGGTCTTCCTGAACACTTAAAAGCTACCAAAGAACAAATAAGAACATATTCTTTATTCACTCTTTTTACTACTGCAATCAAAATGGAGGTTACAGCAGTCCTTGAAACAAATTGTAGACAGTGTATTTTGACAACCCCTGTTAAAACTAAAAATGGGCCCTTATTTTCATATAATAGTAAGTGAAAAGAAACAGAGATTTAAAATGTTAAAAATTAAATTAATTAATTAACTTTATTAACTTCTGGTCAACCTTTCTCATCTCCTAAATGAAATCCATTAAGAAATAAATTAAAATATATGCAGTATCCAATTTCTAGTAACAACCTTACAGGAGCATTCTCAGCCTTTATCATCACTTGAATTATTACACAAGCTGTTTTAATACATCTCTTGTAGTCTCAGTTTATTCATTTTTTTTTAAAATCCAAAAATATGTTTGTCATTACAACAGTTTTCTTAATCCTAATATTAATGTGTGTGGTTGGCATTTATTACTTTCTTTCAGCATACCATAAAAATATTGGTGTAAAGCAATATTACCAGTAACTCAACATCAAAATAGCAAATCATTTACACAGGTTATTCAGTTTAATAAAAATAATTTTAACAAGATCTTTCTTTCTATTTAATTTTGTTAACCAAAAGTGATAAACTTTCCTTCACGAGAATGTAATCATGCAACAACTTTTAGTGGCTTTTGGTTGAACAATATATATAATAGTTACAATAAAAAACAAAAAAGCAAGCAACACTTAAAAGTTTTGGACTTTCGAGTTCTACCACTTAATGTTATTTTCTGATGAAAATTTACCTAACAATTAAAATATAAATATGCGCAAACTTCCTGTTACATTTCACAAGCCACCTCTATCACTGTTGCTGTCAGATGAGTAAAAACCCATTTGCATAGAGGCAATGTGAATGACATAACACCCTTAAAATCAACTACATCCTGCGCTGCGTTGCACAGAAACAATTAAATGTCAATTTTCATATCAGCAAATACTCTTAATGTATGGAATCACGGATGCACTTCATGCTAAGCTTTCGGTCCCAGAGTTGTCTCTTGTGTATCAGATGAAACAATACCATGGTGTTCTCTACATTACCACACATTTTTCTCCTCTGTCCGGACCCTGAAACAATGTAAAGAGAGTGGTTACATTATACAATATTGATAAAGTAGCATAACTCATACAAGGTAACGAGAGCAGTTACATTATATTCTATCGATAAAGTAATGTAACTCAATATAAAGAGAGCGGTTACATTATATAAATTTAAATAAAATTAGCTATGTAAAGGGGAAAGCAATTTTTATCAACATTATTACAAAAAGGTGAAACATACACTAATTATATGAAAGGAATCTTTGTTGTCCGAAAAAGCAATAATTTTACAAAAAAGAAATTGTGCCTATGCATAAGGTTACCATCACAAAATATCTCCAAGTAAACAGAGTTCCACACTACATGCTGAGATCCCCCACCCGTTTATCCAAAACAAACGAAGTTTCATAGCCACAGACAGCACACAAACTCCATATTATGACCATATCTCTTCAACCACCCCCCACCCACTGCCTTCAAGAAGAACAATGCATGCTGTTTATTCTGCTCCTTGTGCTACCATGCTCATTCTTGCAGATAACGCACATCGTTCAAATTTGTATTGGGTCCGACCTACTTCCATAAGAAAACAAATTTTG
The DNA here is from genome assembly GCA_028829895.1 of Sinotaia quadrata. Classification (NCBI taxonomy): domain Eukaryota; kingdom Metazoa; phylum Mollusca; class Gastropoda; order Architaenioglossa; family Viviparidae; genus Sinotaia; species Sinotaia quadrata. The sequence continues at coordinate 45,645,957 of CM054177.1, read as the reverse complement.
ATTGCTGCTGGCAATGTAAAATAGCCTGATCTTCCTGCTTAATCTTTGGTCAATCCCTATCCGTCTACTTTTAGAAGTGCATTGCCAGGTATTTCTAGTAAATTCCTAGCATTACCATGCTGATTTGCGTGATCCCCCCACTTACCACCCACCATCTGACTACTTCCAAGTGGAAACTAACTTTGCTTCAACTGAAGCTAACAGCCATTGATTGACAGAGAAAAATATCAGGTGATTGTTGAGTTACATAATTTGAGTGCACTGCTCTCATCGGTTGCCTGCTCTGAATGCAAAAGTGTTCTAAAGAGTATGTTCAGGTGAGAATAGGAGCTATTCTGTTTTATGCAAAAGCGATTGTGATGAATGCATATTCAGAAAGAGTCAGATGTCATGTTTTAGACATGGGGATGGTTAACATTTCTAGTGTGGGGTCTGATGTAAATAATGCAACAGTCATGTGTCTTAATGTGTTGGGGATGGGGCATGCAGCATTGAGAAAATTTTCAGCGATGCTCAACCTGCTGTCAATGCATTCCAAATCTTACATTAGGCTTTCAAAGAAAATTCATTAGCAAACATTTGTAGTTGTTGAAACATGGGCCGACATAAATGATGATCATGTTAGGGATAAAACTAATGATAGTGATTTATTGATGATGATGTTACAGATATAGAGATTGTCGATTGTTGATCAAGGCTGTGCACATTTATCTAAAGTGAAGAAACACTCGGATGTGACACCTTACTGTTGTACTCCAAGAATACCAGGAGGTACAAAACAGCAGATGAAAGCATGCAGAATATTTAGCCAAGCCAGAGTCTAAGCGACATCGCAGAAAAATGTCAAAGAAGCTGAAGACTTGTACAGTGGAAAAGGCAGTACCTATGGCTCAGGATTATTAGGGGGACTAAATGAATGTTAGGAATTCATTGTGCTGTGGATAAGGCAAGAGTTTGTACTATGAATTTTTTTTTTTAAATGATATTTGGGTATTTAAAAAATATAAAAATTTAATTTAGAAAAAAACTAAGCAAGATATTCCAGATATCAAGAGATTATTTTTATCTAAGTCAAAGACAATGTGTGTACCAAATTTGAAAGCTGTAGTATGAAAATATTTTTCTTTTGTTCTCCTCAAGTAGTAATGTAGCCTTCATTCATTCTCATGATGGTTACTTTTGCTGGCTTACAACTATTAGCATCCTGGCAAAGATTATGAAGAAATACACTATATGCACTCATGTACAAGATTTTACCTAAACCTCTTCTTTCTTTGTTTTATTAAATAACAAAACATACTTACTTCTCCACTATCTGCCTCACCACGTGGTCCAGATCGACGCTGGGTGTAGGAAGTGATGCTGCGGAGAGATGACTTTGACATGTCACACGATGCCATTTCCTGTTAAATGACCACCAGATCATCCATACTTCAATAAAATATTACTACTGTACACAGATTTCATATAAATAAATCAAAGTGTAGACAGATTAGTGTTTCTGGCATCAACAAAGTGTGTGTACAAAGTGTTTGTCGCGGACAATAACTGGACAATATTTTTTCTATATTTTCATGCATGGATTCAAATTTAACACCTAAAAGTAAACTTCAATTAAGGATATTAATAAAGCTGCTTTCATTTTGCCTTTTATTTCATTGAAATATATGCACTAATACCTAAGATATGATGTTTTTACTAATGTAACCCTAAATCTCACTAAAATCCTGAAAATTCTTGCCTGCACAGAGAGAAAAAAAGGAAAACACTCCACCCAGTAAAGAGTTAAAACAATGAAATTAGAAGTTTGAAATGAAAGTAATAAGAGTGTGTCATTAAAACAAAGCAAGAATAAAAGAGAAAACAGACACACAAATAATTCTATTTATGTGCATTTAATGGTAAACAATAGGTTCAAAGAATTGTTAAAGTGTTCTGAAGTGATTCTTGAAGCAATACTAACCTTCTCTTCAGAATCAAGCAAAACTGTCTTCATTTCCTCACCGACAAACCAACGTTTTCCCTTCATAACCATGTCAACTGGTGGATTGTGAGTTGCCCCAGAATCAGCACTCCAAACCTATAGAATAAATTTTGCAAAGTTGAAGTTAAGGTCGAACCTCTTCTATGCCCTACAACAAAATGTATTTATCAGCCTAGGGTCTTCAAGTTTGCTACAGAAAAAGGAAGGTCAATTATTAGTTTAAAAATATATTTAGTTTTGATTTCATTAATGTTGGTCGTCAGAGGTCAGCTGATGTATCCATGGTAGCCTCAAGGTTCAACACCAGTAATGTAAATAGGAGGATGGTTTTTGTTGTTTCTGTGATGTTTAACTTGTTACATGGAAACAATAAGTTAGAAATTATGGCAGCAGCAATCATGAAACAAACATTAGGTGACTTATAATATTTAAACTATATTTTCTTACACAAGTTAGTTTGAAAAAAATTTATATGCAAACACACAATGTTTCTATCTTTAGTAAAACACATTTTCTGCAAGACATCCAAGTAGCCAAGAATTAATTTATTAATGAATGCACTTACTGTAGCTGACTGGTTGCCTTTGACAACCACACTGTGATGAAACTTGAACTTGGTTTCCTGGTCTCCAGCTTTGTGGTTAAGGTGCCAAGACCCAATCGGAATGTCCTGTCAAAGTGCACAATGTCATTTGTGGCTTTAATCCAAACAAATCCAAGTCATAAAACATTTTCATCAAGAATTTCTTCTCTGATTATCCCTGAACCCAGATTTTTATTAAATCAAATAAATGTATATATGTGGATATATATATACACACAATATATTTCTATATACATGGTTGCAATGGCAAGGATGGATGAATTTGGGGAGAGGGCGGGGAAGCATCTGTTTTAACTTTAAAGTAAAATACCTTTTAAATAAAAGTGTCGATTCTTCAACACCTCAACGGTGGCAGGGCTTTACATTTATTCTAGTTAACATTTTATACCATATGCTTAAAATCATAATTAACTAATTAATAACTGAATAAAGTATCAACATGTATGACAGATATCTATCAATACATTTTAAATTTAATATAAGGCATGAAATGGCAATGAAAGAATTAAAACTTTTCATTTGTTTAGTGATTTTTATAACTTAACTTATAACTGAAATTAGTTTCATACCTTTGAAGTAGAATTGACAAGTTTGATAAATTTCCCATCAGAGTCAACCTCCGAGATTTCGATACCGCCCTTAGCAGAGGCATTGCGTACATATCCAGAACTTGAACTTTGCTGGTTAAATTCTTCTGTTGCCTCAGAAAGCTCTACACGCTTCCTCTTGGCTCCACGGGATACTGGAGTGCCACGCGATGGTGAGCGAGTTTGGGATGCTTCTAGTGAGATGTTAAGCCTGAAAGAAAAGAAGGAATTAAAAATATAATTATGCACTTGTTCATTAGTCATTAAAATGTATGTTATCAAATAACAATAAAAATATCAACTCACAACTTGGTGCTAACTACTGATCATCAAGATCTAATTTTACATAATTATTCATTAAATAATCAAACATTTGTGGAGAAAAGCCATATATAGAAAAATTGGAAAGAACCAATCTAGGTAGGACATTCCTTTTACTGACCAGGGTAGAGAGGGGGGTAAATTTTACTTACAAATAATATATTCATTATGTGTAATAGTTTTACTAATAAAATTCACAATCTAACAAAACTGATTTTAAATACAAAAATGTGGCCAATCAAACTAACATCTTTGAAATACTTTTTTAAAAATCTCTTGACTGACTTCAAGTGGCAAAGAATAAAGTAATGCATTGCTTTATTTTGCTGAGAGAAAATACCAGTTAACCATACATTTTCTAGTCTAAGATAAATTACAGGTGACAATATTTTACTCCACACTTTCTTTATCACAAACCGTTAATTACAATCAAATGAAAATGCTTTTCCGTCATCTTACATGACTAAATTATACAAGAAAAGCCTTCAGATACTATCCTTAACGCAAATTGTTATTATAATCAAGTGAAAGTGCTCTTCCATACAGGTTCTTACATGACTGAATTATACAATTAAAGCCTTCAGATATATAAAATGTAAATATTTCATCATATTTTACACAAATATACGATGCAATTTATTATAAAAAAAGATAAATGTGAGGTGAGTGGCAGTGTGCACCTGCGAAAATGTTAAGCTGCAAGGGCTGGCATGTAGGTACACAAAACCTCAGAGATGGCATGATAGTAAAAACAAACAAATCAAAATGGTATATAATGAATTTACCCATAATCTTTTCAAATGGAAAGTAAGTACCCTATATTTTGATTGAAAATCATATTATTTCATGTTCAATTCACATATTCTTTAGTGAGGTAACCAACTCATTTCCTAACTTGACAAACCATAATATATTACACATTCACGCAAAATTTCAAAGAAGACAATGTTATATTTAAAATAAAATTTTTAAGAGTTAAAGCATCTATTTGTAATAATGGGAAGACTTAATAGGCACTAATAAATGATAATTAAGATATTGTCACCACAAAACAAATGTGTAAATGTGCCAGTTATAAAAAAAGCTTATATTTATGAGTTCATAAATAATTTGCAGTTTTATTATCCATAATCCAAATAGCAGCTACATTATACTTTCAAGATTGGTTCCTCTACAGGCTACTGTGTCCAGTAAATCATTCACATTAGTCATGAACAGTAATGCTACTGTTGTGAGGTAAGCAACTTCTGACCATGTTGTCGATGTACGCTTTTAGTATTTAAGTTTTAATATTTAACCAATGTTTCCACTTGAAGAAGTTTTTTTTAGTGTTTGATTATGAAAACACTCTCAATGAGTGGACTGAGTCAGTGAGCATCATTATGGGTGTAATACTAATAAAGACATTCAAAATTAAATTGCAAGCAAGAAAATACAAGTAATTATAGTTATATTTCCATAAGGTTCAAATTAAAGTGAATCTATAAAAAGGAAACTGGAAAACAACAATTCAATTCAGGTTCCAATTTCAAGATAGGATTCGTGACCATTTACCTAGTCTCCTCGCTTTCAAGGAGTTTTCGATATGCAGCAATTTCCCGATCCAAGCGGATTTTGATATCAAGTAGATCTGCATACTCCTGACTCTGTTCATCCAAAGTGAGGCGGAGTTCAGCAATTTCATCATCTTTCTGTGCTAGTCGAAGACGGAATTCATCTCGCTCACGACTCATCTGGTTCTCCATTTCACGGAGACGAAGTTCAAAACTGGAATTCTGCAAGAATAAAAGATATGTGCATAACTAACAGAATACTGTTTGCTATTATGTAAGGTTGACACCGTTAAAGTATTTTATTACTTTTCATTTATACTTCCCCCACCAAAAAAAACCTCCATTTAATTAAATTTAACTAAACAAACTACCTCCATTTTTTCTAAGGCCAGACCACTAAATGGGAAGGACAAATACTATTACTGTTAAATCTGCCTTTATGAAACTAAGAGTATTAATACTAGTTGAACCCACTTATCTCGACCTCGGTTATCTCACCAACCCGGTTATGCTGACGTTTTAAAGTGGAATCGCCAAACCCCCCCCTTTCTCTTCTCAGCATTTCTCGTCGATTCGTTTATGTCGCCAAACCCTGATATCTCGAGCAAAAAAAATGGGGCCATTTTCACCACTTAACGGTTATCTTGATCCCCTAGGCTAATCTGATCGCCAGTTTTTTAAAATGTTAGTTATCGATGCCACTTCACCAACAATAAACGGCCACGGCTTGTTAACAAAGTGCAGCTTAAACTTAATAAGGGCATTGTTTCACTCAAGGGCCAATGATGCAATGGGCAAAATAGGCACACTGATGCCCTTCAACCGGTTCACACCTCTTTTATGTTACATTAGCACACTTTGGAAGTAAGCGCGCGTACAATACTTTGGGAGCTGTCAGAGCGAAATGACTCGCGAATTTAAATTTGACACTGGTTAGCTTTTGGTAAAAACGAACACAGTATAATGAAAGGTTTGTATCAACAAAAAAATCATGTGCATGTACATTTCATTTATCAACGCACATCATGTACATAAAGAAATTTCAAGCATGTTACAGTACTGCAATATATTGCCGCCATATTGATTTTCGGTTACCTCAACGCTGTTTTGGCAAACCCCTAGTTTGTCAACATATCCGGGTTTGACTGTAATATTAAAGAAGGAAAGAGACTGATTTTGTTGTATTTTTTAAAGTTAATACAAAATCAATGAACTGCTTAAAACTAGTTATAAGTGATAACATTAACGGTAGAAGAAAAATCTTACCTCAGCCCTGAGCTTTGCCAACTCTGACTGCAAATCCTCTACTTGTTTTCTGGTGATGCGGAGCTCATCCCAGGCTGAACTTGAAGATGATTTCGTCCTATCATTCTGTGCCTTTAGATCAGCAATCTAATACAACAAAAAATTTTCTGGCATTTTAGTATGTGATACCAATAGGAGCAAAATGGTATTCTTGATAACTTAAGGCCACACTACTAACATGCCCAGAAGGAAAAAAAACTATTTATCAACCTACAGCCTTCAAATTTGTCCTTTGCAAAGCAAAAACAGTTGCCAGATTTAGAATATCTTGTTTAGTTTTTATTAATTGTTTAATGTTTGAAAACATGTACTATTTCAGCAATGGTAAAAAATTAATAAAATATTTCAAACATGAATTAAAAAAAAATATATATACATGTACATATTTTTATTATCTAGTGGACAAGCCCCCAAAAGTTATGCATGTCCATTAAAAAATTATAAGAAAAAAAATAGTTACGATTTTACCGTCAAAAATATTTTATGGGGAGAGGGTACATGTAGAATTTTTAAAATTTATTAAAAAAAAAACCAAAACTAAAGCATATAGATTTTCATCCATGCGTAATTTTTTAACTGTATATATGAGGAACTAGTATGCCAAATTTCAGGGACATTGAATAATTACAACTATTCAAAAGGGGCCTTGTCATGTTGTTTTGATAAAATGTAAACTAAAGACTACAGAACTTGAAAACTGTGTTCAAAGTTGTTTAATTTTTTAATACATATACCCTATTCATACCACATTGGACGGCTGTTAGTCATTTAGCTCTCTTAGCAACATAGAATAAATATTCTGCTCTTTACATCCTCACTGTACCATCTTTTTTATTTTCTATACAACCAGAATACTGCAAGGAAAATTTTAAAAAATATATTTATCAATCTATATTAATAAAATTTGGAATATATGTTGTCTTTGTTATGAGAAAGCAATATCAGTTTAGTTCTAGAATATCCGGTATAGATTTTATTTTATAAATTATTTAAATATATTATTTTATATAAAACCTACATTTTAGTCATGTCCATTAGACCAGAGAAAAAATAGTGAAAGTCGTACTGTAAAATTTAAAATGTCATTAACAAGATATTATTCTTCAAAAAGCATGCGTTGTTAATTAAGAATTGGATATGATTATTATTTTTAATGTTTTATGCATTTCTTTGTCTTCATATAATTGTATTTGATATTATCATACCTTCTAAAATTCTATTATATCATGTGAATACTTTTTTTACAATTACAATGTGTGCACTGTGTAATCCGAAAATATCAATCACTAACTTAAAAATACACACACAATACATATATATTGCTTCTCTTATATATTTCTAAAATTTTTAGTAGAAATTATTAAATTAAAATTGGAGTAAATGTTCACGATTCTGTAAATTACAACCAAATCAAATATGACTCAGGATCAATTCTTTATCGCCGATGACTTTTCTTAAAATAACTCATGTCAGGTGCCTTTTTAAAGATTAAAGTTTGTAATCTTACATATTATAATAGAATAATTACAATGGATTCCAGGAATACGATTATTTGAACTTATGCAATTTCAAACATACCATAATTTCAAGAGGCCAACGTTTTCCCTACATTGCAATATAATTCTTCAAAGTAGCTTGTTTCGGACCGATAATTTCTTAAGAATATTGCTTATATTGCTTTACATGTAAGCTGGATATTATTTATTACAATAAATATTTCATATTTGTCAAAATGACATGATGTAGTGCATGTACTATCGCTAGCCAGCCGCCATTTTGAAAATGCGAACAGTCTATTGGTCGAACGGGTAGTAGAAGTGTTATGTGCCGAATTTTGCTTATCCCATCAAGACTTCTAAACATAAATAAATATTTAAAGATAATGTTTATTTCACGAACGAAATTGTATTTTGACAATTAAAATAATAACAGCTGACAAATTAGATTCCGGAAGTGTTAAAAACGGACTCGTATATATTGAAGAGCTCTTAGCAAACGACAGTCTCGATCAATCAAATAAGTCTTTTACACGATTTGCATAAAGTCCGATCAATCAGGCATTGGTTATGTCGGAGTCACATGAAACTGGACTTTATAACTGGTTAAAGGCAGTATTGTAATATTAAAATGTAAGGGAGATAATCCTCTCTGTTTGATATTGGAAAATACAGAATGAGCATAAAAGATTGTCACTTTTTGAAAAATAATGGGGGGGAAAGTAACATATTAAGAACTTCAGACTTACTGAAAATTATAATGGAAAATCGACTTTTAAGCAGTAAGACAGGGGATTCTTCCACAAAAAATGGAAGGTAGGCAGTTAGGTATGCTTACATCCATCAAAACAGAAACTTCCAATCACCTGTGAGCATCGAGTGAATGTCCATCAACTTCTGAGGGTGAAAAGTCTTTGGTGCCAAATAAATTTTCTATATATCATCTTTGACAGTGTTTTGTTTTCTTTATTAAATTACTAGATATAGGATGACTCCATAATACCAAAAGAGCAGGAAATTATCAGAGAACTAAAACTTTACAAATACAGTGAATGAAATTAAACTGGGAAGCAGTGGCAAATGCCATTACATGGATAAATATTTTAGACATACTTTATTCTTTAACTCCAAGGCTCTGAAATGCCAACACTTAAAATCATAATTTGTTTTTGTTGTTTTTTAAAATGGAGGTTGATTTATCAATTATAAAAGTAATCTTTCATCATGGAAAATCAAGAATTGACTATACTTGCGAAACATTTTCAACATAAACAGTTTTAAAATCAAAGGAACTCCTTCAATGATTAATTCCAATTTTAGTTTTTAAGGTTCTGCACAAATATATAGATATTTAAAAATTATAACTATTAACAATATCAATACCTTGTTTTCATAGAGTGTCTCCAGTTCCACACGCACATTCTGCAAGTCTGATTCATGCTGATCACGTATCTCATGAAGTGCTTCTAGGAGGCGAGCCTCGTACTCTTGTTCTAAGCGATCATCCACCTCCTCAATCTGAGTTGTTGTGCGAACTCTAGTCTCCTCCAATTCCTGGAAAATAAAGTGAGTATTATAATAACTGTATTGAATTGCTAGTCCAAAACAAATATAAAAGATAAACACAAACAACTATTAATAAATATAAAATATATTATAAAAAAATATACTCTTACAAAAGTTTTGGAAACTAAAAAGAAAGAATACACAGTATTCTATGCATAATTTGGTGAAAAAACTGCAAATAGCTGTAGCTGCAATTCTGTGCCATACATTCCCATTATATTTAATACAAGATTTGACTAGTTCTGCAAACGTAAATTAATCAAATACTATATATATATATACACAATGTTTTCAACAAAAATAATTATAACCATGCTGTTTAATATTGAAAACTGTGCAGCTACCTGCCGTATTTTAAATTATCTTAGCAATACAAAGATTACATAGCAATGAATATGTGCATCAATAATAAAACCATTAAAAAAATCACCATCTTAATGTTTGCTGTGATTTATTACTACTCCCAAACTACCTTCAAGTTATTCAGAGAATAAATATTCTCATTCACTTCATTTACATGAACTGAAAGAGAAACATGATCAGACCTTGTGAAAAGAGCATTGTGAAACATGCCAAATTTTAAACCATCACACGTTTCTGTATTACTGAGTAAATTAAAAAAGAAGACTACAAAGAATTCCAACAATCCCTTTAAAACTATCAGTATCAACAATGTTTGGTCACACAGACTTCTGTACACTATAAAGGAACCTAGCAAAAATGGGTAAATTTTCAAAGATTTATCTACAAAATGCAGAGAGGTATAAAAAGTCTACAAATATTTCCTGAATGCTGTAAAATTAAGTAGTTTGAATTCTTTTTATTTTTCATATAAAAAGTTATATTTTATAACAGAATCCTTATCCTTTCCTTCAATGACGCGAAGTATTTTACCTGTGCATAAACCTGTGATTTAAAGTGAAGATCCTCTTTCAGGCTTTGTACACGGTTCTCTAGATCCACACGCAGAAGGGTCTCCTCCTCCAGTTGTTTCTTGGCAGTAGCTAATTGCTTTTCAAGTGCAGCAAGTTCAGCCTTCAGTGCCTGTAAAGAAAGAAACATAAAGGATTAAGGGCACCAAGTACAAAATCAATATCATATTCAATGTGTGAGCTTACTTCATACAAAATGTTAATTACTTAATGAGCATTTACTGTCATAAATGTGAAACATCAAGCATTATCATTTATGGACAAAATAAAATACAACTTAAAACAAAAATTTATGTTAAGACAGCTTTGCCAAATTCCATATATATATACAGGAAACTAATGTCCAACTATTTCATTTTAATAAAATAAAACATTAATTTAAAATCTGTTTAATAATATATAAAAAAAACTGAATATTGGCTTGAATTATAATTATTACAATTCAGGGTGATGTTTGAATTAATTTAAATAAACATTCTCAGTAGGTAGTCCCACCGTCGCTGTTTTATTGGGGTCAAACGCTCTTTTGCACGCAAATTCACTGAACTTTGACTCACAGCAGTTTTCTTCACACTAAACCTGGACTAACGATGTTTATATAAAAAATAAAGAGCTATCTTTCATCTTTTAAAGTATATTCTTGCTTTTCATCTAAACTTTATTATTGTATCCATAAACTTTGACGAAAGTACCTTAGGGTTACGTCGAAAATTTCTCATCGGGCGCCTCACGGCCGAAAAAGTAAAATTCGCGTTTTTCGGTACTATACTTTAACTTTTCGGCAAGAAACGTATGGATAGGTTGGCGAAATTCTGATTGGTCCATTAAAAAGAAGAGAGATAACTCTATACACTCATATATTTTTCCATATTGTATGTTAGGAATAACACCAAAAAAATTTTAAGTTAAAAATTTGAGACAAATTTTTGGGATCATATATTTTTCACAAAAACTAGGAAAACATATCATTTTATTCAGCATTTCAACCTCTTTCTAAAAACATGACACAATACGGGATTATTAGTCCATGCGGTTCTTGCTAAATTGAAAACCCCGTCGCGTCTTTCTCAATTCACGCCACAGTCAAGGCTTTCATTTCTGAGACACGGTGTACCGACGCTAACGCTGATTATTCTGCCCTATACGATCAGTTGAAACCATTTATCGGTCAGATCTATTTGTGAGTGCTTATTAAAGTTTATTTTAATTTTCTTGATTTTTTTGTAAGCATATTATTATTATTTTTCAAGTACTGAAGTAGAATTATTGACAGTTTCCGAATTAACTCGTTCAAATATATGCCGATCTCGGAGTGACTTGCAAATATGTGAAAATATACTATTTTCTTGAAATATTTCGTTTTAAAGACGCAGATCATATTTGTGAATATTGTTTTATTTGCTCATTTAATTTTAGGTATGGGTGACAATTTTATTATGTAGAAAAAATAGTTTTAAATCATCGTTAATTTCAACAAGAAAAGATAACTCTAGATGCTAAAATTGTAGAAAAACATCGCTCTGAAATATTTCAGTTCTTTCAAGCGTTCTGTGTACTGTAACACAAACTTAATATTTAGTTTATTATTTCGTTTTTGCTTATATTAAAAAAAATTCTTTTCCCATTTTGTTTCTTATTTGAACATCGTTTTACAGTGTAAAAAATCTCTTTTGGGGGGGGTGGTCCCCCCCTCCCCTGACTTGTAATTTCTTTACACTTCTACATAAATGGAGAAATAGCTAACTTAAAAGGTTGTTGTTTCGTTTTTTAATAATAAAGACAGCAGGCTGTTGTACATTTGTTCTTAATCTTATAGCTAACTTAATATTTCTTCATGTTTTACTTTATTTTATTTTAAAGAGTAATATTTAAATATTGTTTGGTCCTTTCACTCTTTTAGCTGGTAAGCAATGTATTCTTTTTTCTTTACATTAAAAGCAAGTTATTAAAAGTATGCAGCTAATAGTTATCCTATTTACAGCATACTTGTTTGCATGAAGAAATTTTAAGGGTTGAACATTTGTGGAATATATTTTTTAGCTGATGAGCAGTACACTAGCTTATCTTCAGGGTTATGACTGATTAGTCAGGAGATGCTGTTGAAGTATGTTATTTATTAACAGCTGTTTATGAAGTTTCTGATAATCTGATTTGACTACTTCAAAGTTTTGCCAAGAAATTAAGTTTGAAAGATTGCTGTCTGAATGAGTGGCTTGTTCAGTTTTGCCCATCTCTCAAAAATGCAATAACATAAAATACAGAATCACTAAAAACACAAGCAGTGCACTGTTCTTTAAACTTTTCATTTAAAACAATATAGTCAAATTATTCTTGCTTTGTCTATGAATGAAAGTGTTTGCAAAGAGCTTCAGACTTTAAATAAAGCTAGCACTAGTAGTACTTCATAGTAATCATAGGTACAAGGCTGATTTGGGTGCTAAAAGTCTGAATATAAAAATAAAAGGTAAAGACATCAACACTCTTGTTGAAAAAATAATTTGTGCAAATATTTGCTAGAAGGCTCTCCAGTATCTGATTGTGCATGTGCTGACCTGTTGTAAATGCAGGTAGTAGCTTAGATGAAACTGAAGTGGCAAGAACAACTAATGTAGATAACTTTCCAAGTAGCCAACCACCAAAGAGACTGAAAGAAGATGGTGGATTTACAAACAAAGATGTTGCTGTTTGTTATGATAATGGATTTATGATTAATGAGGCTTTAGAAGTTCACAATGCAAAATAATATTGATGGAGCAGTATAGAAATAAGAATATTTTGAAGTGGTGTGATAGCATAGACTGTGATGATGTGAATGCCAAGTTTGTTTTTAAATGGGGCTTAACAATGGAGATAACCAAAGGAAGAACCTGGCCAGCTGCTGATTTTAGAGTTTTGCTAGAATTTTCTATTTATAAAATTATGTATTGGATATTATTGGTATATTACTTTCTCTATCAATATGAAGTTACTGGGATTAAATACATTACCTCTTTTCAAGAATTAATATTAATTTAAATATATATTTTGTTACCACATGAAGCTTATTGTATGTGTGTCACTGTGTTATTGTGCATATTCATTATTTGAAATAAATAAAACAATTAAATGGAATGATCTTTTATTCATAACCTACATTATAATTATATAAATATGTTAATATTTCTTTAAATCAAGTACATGTATGCAGAGCACTTTTAATTTAAGAATAAATTTTTCATGCACACTTTCACAAGTTTCAGTGATTTAAGACCTTGTCAAACCTTCAGAATAAAATGATATGATTTGTATTTTTTAGTGTGTGTGTGTGTGTGTAGTGATATAATTAGCAATGGTATGGGTTCAACATCTTTATGTATCTTTGATACATATAGAGATATAGAGTGCTTTTATACCAATCAAGCAGTTTTAATACGGTTTTAAGATTTTAAATATTAAATTTTGTATTATAAAATATTAAAACAAACAAAATGCTGAACAAATCTTTTGTTTAGTTACATGTATAACATCTTGCTGGTCATTTTAATAGGTGAACCATAACTGTGTTATGTATAGTTTCAGAGATATGACAATTTATCCATTTTCATTTTCTTCGTAAATAGAAATTTTATAATAAAACTAAAAATGTAAATTAAATAAATGATTAAACATAACTTAACTTTATATATTTAGATAGATCACAATTTACTGATCATTTTGATATGTGAACCAGCTCTGTATGTTGTATAGTTTTAGAGATATGACAATTTGCTTTTTTACGTTTTCCCTATAACACTTGGTTACTGCTCTTTTTTGGTTAAAATTAGTTGAAATGGCCATTTTCAGCATCAAATAATTTCTTCACTGTTATTGCTATGCCTTTGGAAAAAAATAGGCATTAACTACATAGCAAATGATTTAATAATATGCATTCTGGATATACTTTGTTCATCAGTTGATTATGCTATGATGCCATGAATATTCCAGTTTGTTGCGTTTTGTAAGCAATTTTATGAAACAAAAGCTCGTTTTCCGTCGTAATTTATAAGAAACTTTAATTTCGATTCTGCATTATGTCTGGTTTTTCTTGTTGTCTGTGATTATGTTAATTTAAAATGTTGGACTGTTGATCAGTGTGGTTTATATTTTACTTGTACTGAACTTGACAAACTGCACATTCGTTATGTCTAAAAAATGTTGATCACAAATTACGACACTAAAATGACAATATCTCAAAAAGTATTATAGCTATCATCATAATTTTTTCTGTACAACCTTATTTCATCAGAACACACATTTTGAGCATAAAACATTTGTAAAATATCAAGTAGAAAAAAATGAGTGGGACTACCTATTCTCAGTATATGTACAAGTCTCAGTACCATTTCCAACCTCTGTACAATTTCAATTATATTTCTTAATTAGTGCACATTTTAAACAGTGCACTAATATAAAAACATTAAGTACTCTGTAAATAACCAAAACACTTACATGGTTCTCTTTTTCCAGACGTCTGCGAGGTGCTTCTACCTCATTCAGCTTAGCCTGTAATTCAGCCACTTGAGTTTCCAATGCTTCCACACGGCGCTCATAGTTGGTAGCATCACGATCGCGTTTGGAGAACCTGAAATGTGCAATAAATGAAAACATAATAATTTACTCTCCTTATCCCATGTTTCATACACAAAATTGGGATGGCTGCACACACAGTAAGCATATATCAAGTGATAGATCTAAATATTCGAAATATAAACTGTCTTCAATAGCCAATCATTATTAAGACTGAGAGTGATGGAGCAGAATGAGTTCTCTGTTTTAAAAGAAATTAAAATTGTGTTTGTATTTAAAATGTGCTTTTTATGGTTATGCAAACTTTTTGTATATATATTTTTAAGAACTGAACTAAAAGAACTGAAACTTTTAAACAGTAATGGGTAGACTTGGCAATGGAAAATATAGAAGCATTTCTTTTTAATTAGAAACAAAACAGTTAAAAGAAGGATGCAGAAAAAAAATGAGATCTGAATTGTTGCCATATTTTCTTCCAAAACATTTGGTTTAGATGGCTAATATATAATGGACGGCTAGACTTAAAAGACACCAACGAAATTTGAGTCATGAATAACTCATTTTGTCTTCCTATTGCTTCAAAAAAAAATGTAATACAGTTTTTTTAAAAGGGACATGAGCCTGCATTCTCATCATTTTATATACCAAAGAAATAAACAATATTTTTTTGCCATTTTGGTAATCACAAGTTCATGTATTACTATTAGTTCTACATTAAAATCCAGGAATTGTGACTCTAGTCAATTACTGCTTCTTGTAGATTAGATTTGATACAAAAACCAAAATTTAATCAATGGTATGACAATTAAGTTATATTACGGCACATTTTTTTTTTTTTTGCAATGAAACAAACCTGAGTGATACTGATAAGTGATAGTCTGATACTGAAAAGCCAATGTAGCAGTTTACAACTACAAGTGAGCATGTGAGATATATATAAATAATGGAAAATGAAACAACATGAAACAGACTTTGTAAGTGTAGATGAATTTGTAAGTGTGAATGAAAAGGTATTTTAGTTATATTTTGTAGCATTTATTTAGTGAATCTGAAAATTACTGCAAACAAAAGTGGTTTTCATATCTAAAGAAATAATAAGAAATTGTTTATGTCAAACTGTGGAGTATGTTACTGACCAAAGGAAAAATGAATAGCTTTAAAGGGTATATTTTCTTAAATATTTATTTAAATAATATTACTTAACAATGAGTTAAGTAACAATAATATCATGTAAGATTTCTAAGTCATGAATATTTCAAAATTTGAAATTGCAAGTCACCATTAAACCATAAACTAAACTGTATGACATGATGCATGCTAATTAATACATTCTGGAGACCAAGTATCAAATGATAATTTTATTGATTAATTTTCACCAACTCATCCAAATTCTTATGGCATAAGTGCAATAGGTGCAAAAGCATTTACAAAGACAAATAATTTTTTTCAAAGTATGTCGGTCTTCAAATTACTGATGAGCAGCTGTCAAAACTAATAATTATTTATTCTAATACTCTCAAATTATATATAATATTATATTAAGTTCTAATCTGAATAATACAGTTTTGTGCTTGACTTAGTGATGATTTTTTTTTAATTAGTGAAAATATAATAAACCCATTAAAACTAAGTAAAATTAAAGAAAGAACAAAAATCAGATAGTCAATTTTAATACTGAAGTGATTGCATTTTGGCAACCCTAAACATAAAAAGTGCAAGAAATACTATAACAAGCATTGAAGCTCAATTATATTACCAAGAGTAACAACTAACAATAAATACCTAATCTAACTGCAATGCCCAATTAGATTTTTTGGATTGTTTTTAAGTTTATCTAAATGCCAGTGTTCTCTATTAACATTCCTTAAGTTAAAGAAATTACATTTTAATATTTCATGTAATCACATCTACATGTAATGTATAAACTATAAGTATAAAAGTCAAAATAAAAAACAAGTGCAGTTATAACCATGCTAGTAAAATAAATGTACTGATATTTCTAAGGTACAAACTATACAAACATTGCTACTACTGAGTACTAGTACTAATCTACTGTAGTAAATACAAAAACTTGAATGAAGAAATCAAGAACAGTATTTTTAAATTTAAATAGCTGACATAATTGCATATAGATAAAAATAAATTCACAAATAATGTCTGGCTGGGCGGAAGGAGGGACATATAAAACAAAACATTTTTATACACTGAGATTAGAAATAAAAAAATAGAATGCTAGATCAGTTGGGCCTAAATATTTGGGGTTTACAATTTTTTAGATAACACTAACAAAACAAAAAAGAGATTAGCAGCGGCATGCAAAATGATTATTGTATAACGAATATTTAAACTATGAAATACACCAAAATCTGGTCCAGAAAGTGAAAATAGCTAGCTTTTGTAATTGAATTATCTTTGCAGAGATATAACTTATATATAACTTGTTATACTCATTAGCATAAGTATTTAAGTATAGGCCTATACAATTACATTGAATCTAATTCAGTTATGAATTTACTGATATGATCATAATTAACAAATATGCATAATAATTAGGGCCTACTTAACAGCATGTAGTTTTAACCAAAGAAATTTGCTTTTAATGCAAATATAAGCTGAAATAAAATGTAGGCCTAATAAAAAATCAAAAGGACTAAAATTTTACTGATTTACATTATAATGAAAGACATTTTTAATGTAACAAATTAAGTAGGCCTACATTTCACACAACATACTAAATAAAAACTATCAATAATTTTCTTTTAGCAAAAGATAAGCTTTACTATTACTTTATGTAGGCCTATATCAGGGCTATTACTATTACTAGTATTACTATTAGCATTTCTGTTAATACTATTACTTAGGCCTAATAAATATTTTTAATATTACTTATTAGATCAACATTATGCTAGTCAACATGAATAGGCCTACAGTAATTTATTAAAGATATATACAAACCTTTGAAAGAGCTTATATTTTAGTACACCTAATATTCTTTCCCAATACACGTATTATATTATTTATAATTTATATAGACTATAAATAATAATAGAGAGAGAGAGGGGCCTACCAATAGTGATATCCTTTAGTTCAACTGTAAGATCTATATTAAATTTATTATAAAAGAAAAACAACAAACCCCATGATTTAATGACTGCTTCTTTTTCGACTGTACTATAGTATTATAAAGGATAAACAGTGAAAACTCTCTTAATCATTTACTACTGATTTAAGTAGGCCTAACCTAACAATAGTACATTAGTAGGCCTAACTGCAACATGAAACAACTCCTTCACTGCCAACTCGTGTAAAAGCTCATTAGATATAATTTTATTTAAAACACTTTCTCATTTTTAACTGGATGTTCACTTCATAAAATAGAAATTGCCATTTATAAAATCTATCACATATTTCTTTGTAATTGTTAGGTTTAGGTTGGTTATGCTTCACTGCTTCTTCAGAGGCCGAACTAATCATACAACTTACAAGCATAGCGTGGGTTGAGACAGTACACTCAATAAGACTAAAGACTAGGAGTATGAGGGCTTTTAAAAGTATATAAAGAAATGTAAAAGTCAAAATGCAAAAAAATAAATTAAAATACATGCAAATGAACTTGTTTACGTACTTTGTCAGGAGATCCTCATAATCAGTTTTGTACTTGTTTGCTTCGATTTGCACGCGCGCTTTCTCGCGTGCAGTCTCGTCTAAGAGGCGCCTAGCGTCGGCAAGCTCAGTTTCGTACAGATTCTTTACAGAAGATACCTCACGTTTAATCGTCTCCTCTGTAGTCTGAATCTGAGTCGAAAGCCGGCTATTCTCTGTTTCGAGGTGGCGAACTTTATCGATATAGTTTGCCAAACGATCATTGAGGAGTTGTAGTTCTTCCTGTTCTTGCTGTCGAGTACTGCGTGCCGGTGATGGCGGACGCTCGCGTCTTCGGGGAGAGGCAATACTAGTACCCGGCGTCTCACTACCTGAAGCGGATTGCGTCGTGAATACCCTTGTAGTTGTCTTCTTAGTCGTCTGTTTTGTGGCCATGACTTACAATTCTAAAAGCTTGATCTTACCAATATCCTCACACAAACTTTACTACAACAACAAAGTACAACCCTACTTTCTGATATGCAAATGGCCGGCCGGCAACGCGTGCTCGCGCCGTTTCATTGATCACGTGACAGGTAACCGTACGCTTTGTTTCCAGAATGCGTTTGCGTGAATCACAATGAAAACATTTTTATAATTTAATTGTAATTTTTATTTTCAGTTAGTAAAATCACATCAACACTTTTTAAAATTACTGATAGGCATTAAAGATTATGTTTTGTTGAAAGTCAAAACATTCTAGTTCACTTCTGTATGTGGCGTGGGTGTGTCGCCTTTGGCGTGACCCATTTCGCAGATTCTCATGTGCTAGCAGTTTCAGCGACTGAAGTGAACCAGATCCGGGGCACTGAATGCATGGTTGGATTGACGCTAACTAAAGATTTACTTTTCTTTTTATTATTGTTGAAAGTCGACTTTTTCTGACTTATATTGTCCAATTCATGTTTTACTTTACATTTATCGGGGGGGGGGGGGGGAGGATCATAAGGAGGGTTAGGAATGTATTTAGATATTTCTGACAGCCGCCGTAGTATACTATTTTTCCTCAAACCACTTAAGGAATGGTCATGCGCAACTTGAAGCAAAAACAATTTAGAACTTAACAAAAACTATTCGACATAAGTAAAATAACAGAATTGTAAATCTTTGGAAAATAACTGTCAAGAGGTAAAACTGAAAAACTAATGTTCAGATATATTATAGGCTTTTCATAGTTTTATTTCAATACTGACTTTCATATCAAAAAGAATTTTAATATATGCATGTTCATTGTAAAAAAAAAATCACAATTTATTAATATCCTAAAATTAAAACGTCGCACATTAACGCATATCAATAACACATTATATGAGATGGACAATGAGCCTTTAATTGCGTATTCAAGTCTATTATTTGTGTACTTAGTCGCAAGGCCAGATCACTAGCTACAATCTCCATCTCTAAAATCATCAAATGTTGGAAACTAACCTTAAAACATATAGTAATACATCAAGTTCAGTTACTCTTACTGAACATTCTTTAGCAAATTTCTCTGAAATAGAAATGACGTCAACGATTTCGAGTTCATTAAAGCGAACTCCACCCTCTCTATCTTACCATTACGGTTGGCGATAAACTCTACAGCAGTGGTTCCCAACCTTCTTGTGGCCAAAGCACATTCACGTTTTCAAAAATGTGGCGGGCGCCAACAATTTTTCAAGGCTGACTTTGTATTTGGACTTCAATAATATGCAAAACATTATATGTTAAAATACATCAATTTGACGGAGCAAATTCGCTCTTAAATATATATTGTGTATATTTTAATCTAGGCAATATTGTTGTTCTGTCAAGACCGGTGATTGCAATAAGTCTTGTTTTAGCTTTACTTCAAGGCCGGATGTTTGTATGTTGTTTGTATGTAAAGGATTTATGAGCCCTATCCAGGATATTAACGATCGTCAGACAGCAGGCATTATATAACTTGAGACCATTTTCATTTGTGTTGAGGAGCCTCCACAAGAAATGTAAATTATGTAATGTGAGATCGTTCCTTTGCCTGGACATGGCAGGACCGGATGTATTAAGAGATAATGTTAGAACATTTCACAGAAATTAGTGAAGGGCTAAAACACAAAGGAATAAGAATTTATTATCATTACGTTAATATAGAAAACCAGCGATGGTTAAATAAAAATATTCTAAATATTATTACTTGTGTCCGGATTTCAATAAACAACCAGAAAGAAAGTAAATATGAAAAAGGTAAATATAAAGTTAATCAATGTGCGCGTCAGTATTCAATGGGTTGGGGAATTAATTCATGTAGTTTTCAGCCAGCGTGATTATTGGCAATGCATTTCATCAGCCAATTTGTTGTAGTTTTCAGCCAGCGTAATTATTGGCAATGCATTTCATCAGCCAATTTGTTGTAGTTGGGAGAACACGATGATAATCCCGTTCTTCAGCAATGCATTAATTTCATACAACAATCATTAATAAAAATAAATGAACATTCTACCCAACATTTTAATCAATAATATATAACAACATATATTAATAACAATAATTTCTGAGAAGTCAAAATATATTTACCACTCGTGGAAATGTGCAAAACCTTCTCATCTATGCAAATTCATCAACCCTTTTGTAGGTGCGGACACAGTGCGTCTGTCTTTGCATGGGTTTATGAGGAACATATATATGAATGACTCTGGGTCAACCTATAGGTTCTCTCATGTCATTGAGCGGGAATGCAAATGTCCATATAAGGGTATCCCGTATCCTGTCAACATTCACCCATTCTTACTGTCACCCTTCCCTCTTCTGTACATTTCCACTGTCCACACCATCATCAGAGAAGGTTTACGGGTGCTAATAATAACATTCATACCGTATGTATAGATGATGAAATGGAAATAAGCATGTGTAGTGTGCTATGCCTTATGTATTGGAAAACCATTTGTTAAGCTAAATGGGAGATTGAGATAATCATTCAATGAGAATTTAATGTAAAGCATTCATTGATTATGCTTGTATCTATTGTGATTCATGTAAATGTGGAAATGGAAATATTATTGTCTCATTTATAAATATTTCCCCATGTTGAGATTTTGTAAAGTGTAAGTTAGCATGTAATTAATGTTTAATGACATGAAATTGTAAGAGTCATCTATTGCCGTGCTAGAAAACCTTAATGTTGTTCGTATTTATTGGTGGATACAGAGAGATACATTGTCTATTTCAGCTGGCTTTCTTTCGTCTTATCATCTTGACTTGTTGTTGGGTTGATCTTCATGTTCACTCTGAAATACAAAACTATTATTCCTGAAGGTCAAGGACAAGGGCGAGCGGTATTGCACAAGCAAATGATTGATGATGAGCTCATCTCTATCCACAATGACAAGGTTAAGTTGTCTAAGCTATATATAAGCTATTTGTACTGCTGTCGAGATATACAATATATTAATAATAATTTGTACCGCTGTCGATATGTACATTATATTAATAATAATTTGTACCGCTTTCAAGATAGGTCCTATACAATATATTAATAACAATTTTCACAGCTGTCGAGATAGGCCCGATACAATATATTATTAATAATTTGCACAGCTGTCGAGATAGGCCCGATACAATATATTAATAATAATTTGCACAGCTGTCGAGATAGGCCCGATACAAACACCTCTATCTTCGAGTTGAGTGGATATGAAGCCACCAGAACTGAAATTAACAAATATTAACGTGCACACAGCGTTGTCTACCCCTCAGTATATGTGACGCACTGTGTTACTGACAGTCTGTCAGCGAAAATCAAGGCGTGAGTGCAAGACTTGGACGTGAGTGTATCAGTGCTAAATTGACAACGAATGCCAAGCCGTGCATGCAAGATTTGGACGTAAAAGTAGCAGACAGTTTGTCAGCGAACGTCAAGACCAAATTATCACACTTGATTAGTAAGATTTCAAGTTTACGTCTAAATTCTTCACCTATTGTGCAGGATTTACATCAGCTGACAGGTAAAGCTCTTTAAGAAACATGAAAGTCCAAAAGGTGGCCCAGCATTTCCCATTATCTAATCAGTGTTGCAGTTCTTTGTTGACAATGATTTGAGATAAAACATGACTAAGTCTTTACATTTTTCAATGTCAACAATGAAAAGGCTTCTAAAGAACATTTTATTCAGTTCTTGCTCTTGATATGAAATAAGTCCTTCATAACCGTTGGAAAGCGCTTCGATCAATTCACTTGTTCTTTCGCTAAGTTATTTGGTCAAAACTTTGTTAGAGGTATGTGGGCAAATAACTTAGGGAAAGCATCAAGTCGAATCACGAACATAAGATAAAATATGACGCGTGCAATTACACAAACCTATTGGTGGGCTTAAACTTGTCGAACACTATACGTCAGACTGTTAAATTTTCGTTTTCCACTTCACTTCGAGTGCTCTGTATTGGGCAGGAAATACTTCAAAGAATGTCGAATACACAAACCAGATGTATTGGTGGGCAAGAGGTGCTACAACGAATGAGGCAGACAGACGTGTTGGTGGGCAGAAAATACTATAAATAGATGTGCGTATTGGTGGGTAGGAAATACTATAAATAGATGTGCGTTGTTCTTCGCTGATATTCAGAATAGAGCATCGACTGATCCCTGAGATGTGTACTTGGCTATAGTCTGTACACGTACCGCGTTACGCGAAATTTAACCGGGGTGCAATATTTTTTTTAATAATTTATTTACTACAAGAGTCATTTAAACTATAAATCACCACTTTTCTCGTAAAACGGAGTTAAAAATAAGCTTGCGTGATAAGAAACAACTTGACTCATAAACTCAAGGTCAACAAAGAATAGAGAGTCGCTTTGGCATGTTCAACTTAATGTTTGTGGTATGGATTTGTTCTAAACATAACGACAGCGCAAATTTACCGTTATATCTCAAATGGATAGTGTTTGTAAGGTTCAAGTCCATCACGTCTGTATGTTTATGCGTCATTCCTTGTCTTACCCTGTAGCAATCCATGTTCTGTTATCCATGCATTCTTGCGGCAACATCGTATTATTAGTTGAACTCATCCCTCCCCAACTACCACACAAAGCTGTCAAACAAGAGCGATGAAAAGACGCAGCTAAAACAAGTAAATCGTCGGAAACATCTTCTTTATGTAGGGGGGGGGGGGGGCGCTTTCGGCTTCCGCCGCTCGAAATCTACAAACTTCTTATAGCTTCCCGTATTTTCAGCGAGTGTAGCGAAGAACGGAAAAACCCACTTTTAGAAGCGGGAGAGAACTCTCCGGCAAAGGAAAGGAGGGGAGCGCTTGCATAATTTATTAATGTCTGTATTAAGAGCATTCACTTGAAGCGATGTGTCTAGCTGTGTATATTGTGTGTGGGGATCCACACATGTCGACCTGGAATTTAAAGTCACCTGAATACTTACCATTAGCCCAAATTACTAAGAAGAGAAATGTGGGTCATCTGGTCATACAGTGGTTTCGAAACAAACTGAACGCCTGTAACTAAAAGGCCTAGGGGAATTAACCATCAGGCAGCTTAGCACTAGTTCAAGAATCTCGCAGCACCTGGTTGTCGTTCGTTGTGCACTAATACTAATAGCTGAGTCTTTAGATGACTAACACTTTGGTGATAATTGGTAAATTCCTTTCAACAATTTCGCGGGGGTAGGGGGGGTGGGGAATACAGAAAAATTATTGTGAATCATCCCGCCTCAGTTGTTGGTTATAGCAATGCATTGAAAACGGAAGTCAATTATCAGTTTTGAAATTGTGGTCGTGATACATCGTTAGACTCGACTAGCGGGTTTTTGCTTTTGCTTACGCATGCAATTTATGTCAAACATAATGAATAACAAACAGAAGAATAAAATGTTTCACTTATATGATTTTTCCTGAAATATTTTTTTTAAATCTCGGGTCATCCATAACAAGCGCACTAGCACACACAGTCACACTAACATACACGTAAAGAGCTTATGTTAATGATTTTCAAATTAGAAATATAAAAGTGCTGATATAGCCAAGTGTATATCATTATTCGGTTATGTACATCTGCATATATAAGTAGATGAATCTTTATCATCTCGGCGATATATAAAATTACTGTTATGGGCGAGTCTTGATCACCTTAGTAATACATAGCATAGTACTGACACAGGTGAGTCTTTATCACCTTAGTATAGTACTGACACAGGTGAGTTTTTATCACCTCAGTAACGGTGCCGTCTTAACGCGTGGGCAGTTTCCCGGGGGCCCCATGCTACTCTATGTTGATTTGTTGTCAATTTTTATTCCTGTGAGTGTTTTGTGTAGATAGGGGCCCCAGTGTACTGCTTTGCCCATGGGCCTATAAAGCTGTTCAGACGGCCCTGCTCAGCAGTACATATAGAGTGCTGGCACAAGCGAGTCTTTTATCACTTCACTTATTAGAGTACTTGCCATTGGTGAGTGTTTATCGCCTCAGTAATACTTATTAGAGTACTGGTACATGTTAATGTTTATCTCCTCAGTAATATATACTAGAGTACTGGCACGGGTGAGTCTCTATCACCTCAGTAATACTTACAAGTGTACTGGCACAGGTGAATGTTTATCTCCTCAGTAATACATATTAGAGTACTGACATGTGTGTTTTTATTACCACAGTAATGCATCTTAGAGTACTGCACACGTGAGTCTATAACTCTATATCATCCTCAGTAATACATATAAGAGTGCTGGCACCGGTGAATTTATCACCGCAATATGTTTAAACGTACCTTAGTGTTTATTACCGCAGCAATACTTACAAAAGCAGTAGCCGTCTTTACTCAGTAGCGCAAATTACAGTGCCGGCTAAGCTGAGTTATTCTAATTTCGACCGGCTATTTAGGCACATTCACATCTTGGATCAGAACTTCTTGACCCCAGAAACTAAACTAGCTGAACTATTCCGTCACTTGACCCTAGAAACTAAAATAGCTGAATTGTTTCGACACTAGACCCCAGAGACCAAATCAATTGTTCCGTCACATATCATTGGGCATTATACACCGGAATTCAGCAAAATAAAATAAGAAACCTTGGTCAGCTACAAATATATCAGACACGTGATGATGATCATTGTTATTCTACTATACCAAGGTTTGTGCTTATGTGTTTGAATTTGTGTATAATTATTGTGTACATGTATCCATGTAAATGTGTGATTTTGATTATTGATGTAAACGTGTGTATGCGCAGCATTCGTGTTTATGTGTTTTCGGTGTATACATCTGTAGTTGTATGTGACTGTAGTGTGTGTATACATGCTTATGTGCAAATGTGAGGTTTGTATGTTCATGTGAATATTTGTGATGTAAATATCCACGTGTGTGTGTGTTATTTAATATACCATGTCGTGTGGAGGAAAAATCATTACTTTTCTGCAAATATTTTATAATTAGCAATGATTTTTTTTTTTTAAAGAAAAACTAATTTAGCGCGAATTTTTAAATACAACAACCAAATCAGCAGCAATGCTGGCAGCACTTTTATTTTAACCAATTGTTTTAAATATATTTTCGAAAAAATTGAAAGTAAGTAAAAATATTTATACACCAATCATCACATTTGTGACCATCACTGCATTTCAAAATGAAAAATACCCTTAAAATAAACACACATAGCACAATTGCATTCAATTTGCAAAATATATTAATTGATTTTAAAGAAAAGTATTATATAAATGGATAGCTTTTGCGATGGATGGTGAACTAAAACCAAAAAAATATACTGGGCCATAATTCTGTGACAAAAACATACGCTTACAACTGACATAACTGATTTACAGGTGGCTTGCATTGCTTTGGCTGACGGGAGATGAATATTCTCTTCTGCAGTTAACCTGATGTGATCACAATTTACACTTACAACTGACGTCACTGATTTACAAGTGGCTTGCATTGCTTTGGCTGACGGGAGAGAAATGTTTTTCTTCTACGGTAGCCAGATCTGATCACACTTTATACTTGTGTTGCACAAAGGATTTACCGTTCTCTTTCTTCAATGATGATGAAGATAATAATAATGAAAGACGATGGCGACCATGATTAGAAGGGTCTAAATAAATAAATTTATGATGTACTACTGTTCCAGCAAAATAACAGTTTTAAAACGGATTTCTTTTGTCGTTATCCCCCTTTCTCTCCCCTTTCTTTTTTCTTCCTTACTTTATATGTGAACAACGATTAACAAGCACAACCAAACACAACAGCAAACCCCCATAATGCAACAACAGACTATTAAGAGGTATTAAAGCAGCAAAGTACACAGTGTTTTAAATATGGGGTTGATAACTTTAAATAAATAACGACATTTTCAAACAACATTTTTTAAAAAAATGCATTTAGCAAAAGGACTGTAACTCATGATATATTATGTCGGCTTGAAATAACGTTACATTTGCACTCTTTTACGTCATATACTGTGAGAAGAAATATTTTCTTATCCATTCCTTTAATTCTTCCGGATTCATAATCCACTGGCGTGAGTAAACTATGCACTCACAAAATACTCATCAAAGGACTTCAGTACCCAGTCAAGAGACTCAAATTCACCCAGTGATAACAAATTAGCGATACCAGTTTAAGTGATGCTTCAGTGTCTTGAACTAATAAATACACGTATATGCACGTGTCAATAGAAAGTCTTGGTGCTGCACTATTATAAAATAACAAACCTGTATCTAGGGAAAGTGTCTTACTATTGTAAAACAATGTTTCTATGGGACGTGTCTTACTATTACAAAACTATGTATCTATGAGACGTGTCTTACTATTACAAAACAATGTATCTATGGGACGTGTCTTACTATTACAAAACAATGTATCTATCTACGTGTCTTACTAAACTCATTAATAAATCTGTATTTATTGAAAGTTTCTTACTGATAGACTATTACAAATTCATAAACCTCTATTGGTGGAAAGTCTCTTACTATTGGACCATTTACAAATTAATAATCTGTACCTAAGGAAAATGTAGTTACTGACTGGAGTAGTACAAACTAATTAACTGTATCTAAGGGTAGTTACTGACTGCATTAGTACAAATTAATAAACCTGTATGATAAAAAGTGTATTACTTACTAAACAGTCACACAATAGCCTGAATCTATGGGAATTGTGGCTATAACACTCTTATAAACTTGTAAACCTATGGGAAAAGTAAATTTGGTTACTAACTGGATAATTACAAACTACGTAAGCCAGAGTCTTTGGAAATTGCAGTTGGTGGCGACTGAATTATTACAAAACCTAAAAAGTATCTAGAGTTTACAAAAATTGTCTGCTTGTTACAAACTCTGCAAGTCTGTAGTGCGAATGTGTGTGCAACTGTGGCAATCTTACTCCCTTTAAAAAACAAAAAGAAACTATCTGTATTCATGTCTGCAATGAATTTGAAAAACTTTTAACTGACGCATGGATCATATAATCTTACCTATAGATAGGCTTACTCAATTCAGCAATGACATATCAATTGAAATGATTAATTTTTTCTACTGTTGACTTTATATCAAATTTATCACTATGATAATACGATAAATACATCTTTGTGGGGACACCAAAAAATCTTAATAACCCCTCTTCAAACTAAAATTGTTACATTGTTGAAAGCTTCTGGACACATCAAAATGATAGGAAAATAAAACCATAAATGAATGGGCTATTCACCTATATATACTTGTATGCTTTATTTACATAGACTTGAAGCTGAACAGAAACACAAAACAAGCCACAGGAATGTTTTGTAAAGGAGCACTTGTCCTGATTTACTGTGTGCGTAAGATTGCAGTCTGTACATAACGTACTCTTCACGCGACGAGCCTGCATCCAAATAGTAATGCATAGATTTTTATCTAAGTTTTAAACAGAGCCAAAGGTCGAAGACTGCAGCCACGTGAGTAGATCCTCGAGTCTGCTCTAGTCACGGCAGTCATCAGATGTCTGATATCCTGGTGTCTTTGACACCAGCATGACCGTCCTTCGGTGTATTCATGTTTGACATAGATCATTGTGCTTTTCTGTGCTCACATTTGACACCTCTTTCACTGTACTCTCATGTACACCAGTCCTTCCCTTCGCTTTCCTTTGACACCAGTCTTTCAATGTACTCACACTTGACACCAGTCTTTCACTGTACTCACACTTGACACCAATCTTTCACTGCACTCAAATCTGACACCAGTCTTTCCCTACATTTTTCCTTTGACACCAGTGTCGCTCTTTCACTGCAATCACATCATACACCGGTCCATTACGGCATTCAATTTTGACACCCGTTCTTTTATATATTTATATTAGACACCAGTGTTTCTGTCCTTCGCTGCACTCAGTATGATACCACTCGTTCAATATATTTATGCTTACCACCAGTACCACGGTCCTCCAGCGTATTTATATATGAAAATTAATGTCGACTTTCCTTGAATATAGATGAATTCATATGTGATACCAGTATCGCTGTGTCCATAACAATGCATTTATATTCGACACCACTATGGGTGTCCTTCAAATCAACATTGCTGTGCCAGACTTCACTATGCACACCAGTAATGTGTCATGTTATTGAGACCCGTCTTCACTATACACACCAGTAATGTGTCATGTTATTGAGACCCGTCTTCACTATGCACACCAGTAATGTGTCATGTTAGTGAGACCCGTCTTCACTATGCACACCAGTAATGTGTCATGTTATTTACAGTTGAGACCTGTACCGCTGATTCATGTTTGACACAGTGCCACTATCCTTCACTGCAATCGCCTATGACCCCAGAATTTCAATGTATTTATATTTAACACCAGTAATCTGTCCTTCACTGCACTCACCCAGTCCTTCAATGCATTATATATTTAACACCAGAGCGCTGTTCTCCACTACATCTTATTTGACACCAGTATCACCTTGTCCCTAACCATAGCTGAATTCAATGTGGCTGTCTACCTAGTGTTTCAGACTAAACATGTTAAGACTTGGCACTTCGCTGTTCTCATGAATGACACGAGTACTTTATGCTCTAGCCACTCATGTTGGATACAAAAGCAGTACTTTCTGCACACCTCACCATCTCTTTTCCACACAAAATGTCTTTCCTACGTGCTCAGGATTGTTGTTCTTACCGTTGATTAATTTTACAAACACATACACACACACATACAGTCATCTGTACCCCCTGAGTGTTGAGAGACAATCACTGGTACAAACCGCTACGTTTTTTTTGCATAAAAACCGATATTAAGAAGCGAACCGTCTGACAGATCAGTTACAAGAGAAAAAATGTACATGTGTAAACACTTGTTTCACAAGGTCAACAAGTCTGAGAAGACTTTTGAAGACTACAATCTGAGGTATATGGCTGCAATCAGTCCCTGCGTAAGGGCAGGTAAGTGTGTTAGCCAAAGGCCTATTGAGGACTATTTGTGCTTCTCCCCAATTACGTAAAGAACGAAGAAGAAAAGACCACTTTAGTGATTTTGCTCCAGAAAAAGGTGTTTGTTTTTACAAAGTTTGAACTGCTGATATTATAAGCCGCTGAACTGTTGACCTCCACGCTGGCAATAACATTTTTTTAACCAGTGTAGAATTGTAATAAGTCCAAACTTGCAGTACATGTGTAGGCAAAAATTGCAGACATTTAATCCGCTGGACTGACTGGACTGCTGATATTTAAGCCACTGGACTGAGAGAACTGATATTCACGCTAGTATATCTTTTACCCAGGGTAGCAGCACGCGATACATTTGCTAGTCCAACCCGCAGCAAGGAGCAAACATTTTGGCATTTCTTCAAAATGGCACAACCACTAAACATTTGCATCGGATTGAGAACTGTATCAATGAATGGTTCTGCTCACTGAGAGTTTTTGTTTTTTTTAAGATGTGTAAAGTTCGGTTGTAAAATTTCGGTGGTGTATTTTTAACTGCGGCACTGTTGTTACGCACCTGTGTGCGTCCCAGATGACTCACAGCAACCGTGATATCTGGTACTCGTCCCAAGAGTGACGCCTCCTGCAAGGTGCCAGCCAACTGCTAGGATACCGCACACATGGGTCCAGGGGTGCACGTTTTCTCTTTGTCAGTAGCCGTGCGGTTGGCGCGTCTCCGTATTTGTTCTGTAAATGGAGGAATAGTTCCAGACACGTGGAGAAAGCGCATAAAAAAATTAAAGGAAAAGTGCACAGACAAAGGGAGCAAAAAATTCAGACAAATAAAGCTAATATTCCTAAGTAGACAATAGTGATAGGAAACATTCTAGACAGTGAGAGAAAAAAAAATAGTTTGACATGAAGAGGACATTTTCCACATAGGTTCTAGATAAGAAAAGTTCTAGATAAGTCAAGGAAACGTTCCAAGCATTTCAAAAAAAAGTTCACACAAGTCAGGAAAACGTTTCAGACAGGCAAAGGAAAATTCCAGACACATCAAGAGAAAGTTTCAGACATGAAGGAAAAGTTTAACACTAGTATTGAGAAAAGTTCCAGACACATCAAGGAAATGTTTCACATTAGTACTGAGAAAGGTTCCAGACACATCAAAGAAAAGTTCCAGACACATCAAGGAAACGTTTCATACTAGTATTGAGAAAAGTTCCAAAAGTAAAGATAAAGTATAAGACATATTAAGTAACGTTTCCAAACAGAAATATTTCAGGACAAAAATGAAGAATATTTCAGATAAGGGAAGAAAAAATTTAGACCAATTAGAGGAACATTTCCAGAATTCCAGAAGCAAAAGTTCGAGCCAACAGAAGAAAAACTTTCCAAAATATTGAGGAGAGAAAAGTTCCAGACAAACAGGGGATACGGCATACGGAGGAAACTGTTCTGGACAAATAAAGTGGTTTCAGACAAGAAAGGACAAGTTCCAGACAAGTACCGAAAAAAGAATTAAAATACAAATTTAGTGGAAAAAAATATTTAATCCTAAAAGACGAGGACAAGTTAATATGAGTCTTTGGTTAAACCTGCATAAAGTTTTATGTTGTAAGCACTTCAAATAATTGTACTGATTTCTTCAAAGCACTTAAATAATTGTTTTGTTTTCTTCCCACAGTATTGAGGACGTTTATGATGAAAAGTGGATGGAGATGTTGGCAGTTAGAGAAAACATTTAAGTGTACCAAAGTCAATTTGAATTTTTTAAAATTAGATAAATACAAATTAACTTGGGAGGGGGGGGGCTGCCATTTGAATATATAATCCGTATTTTATTAAATGCAAATTAAAAATGTGTGTCGGGTGCGACATACAACGACATTAACAGCAAATTTGTGCACTGCCGATCTTTGTGTTAAGAAAGAAACCCTTCTCTTCATTTTATTATTAATTTTTTTGTTGGGTATTTGTATTCTGCTTTCAAGGAACCTTGAACTAGGGGAAGCAATGCTCACACAGCAATAAATGTTCCTCTGATACAGTATGTGAGTGCGTTCGTGCATATGTGTCTCAAATATTTGATTTTTAAAAGCACTACCTAGTAAAACACAAGCAAAAAAAAACAAAAACAACAAATGATGCTCCGTTTAAAATAAATTATAGACAATTCGACCATTATGTGGTAACGATGTGTTCATTTAAGGAAAATTATGTTCACAAAAATAATTAATCTATAGATTATTCGACCTTTAAATGCGGTTGACAGTGTATTCACTTTAAAAATGTTTTTGCTCCATTGAAATAGTTAATCTATAAACATTTCTACCATTAGATTGTTTGACAGTGTGTTCACACTAAAATTATGTTCCATTGAAACAGTTAATCTAAAATTATTAAATAAATGTGTTTGACAGTGTGTACATTTTGAGAAAATGATGCGCCATTGAAATAGTTAATCTATAAACCATTCTACCATAACAAGTGTTTGAAAATGTTTTCTCTAAAAAAAAGTGATGCTTTACCAGAATGTGTCGATCATTCACTCACCTGCTAGCTGTCGCCTGCCGATCGCCACCAGGGCTTCGAACAGCAGCTTGACCACATTCTCATCCTTGCGTACCCCGTGTAGCCAGATGGACAGCAAGCGGTACCCGTGTTCACGATAACTGTTAGGACCTAAAGCAACAGATGTACACAACAGAAAAGAGTCGTACGTGAACTGATCAATGTTTTGTAAATGTTTCTCAACAGTTAGTAATAAACACATTTTTATTTCACCTCTTTCACCTTACTCACCAGTTAGTAATAAACACATTTTTATTTCACCTCTTTCACCTTACTCACCAGTTAGTAATAAACACATTTTTATTTCACTTCTTTCACCTTACTCACCATGTTACTCGACAACCGTCGTCCGGCATTAGCCAACCCTTAAAAATAAAATAAACCCTTAATAATAAAAAATCCAACAAATAAACAAAATATCACCTACAGCCCTTTAATCTCGTATAGTTTCTTCATCATTTAACTTCAATATCACTGTCGCATAATCGTGGAACAGGAATACAATCAAATAACAGACATCACAACAATATAGCTGAATATTGCTGAGACAGGTGACATCAGAACCCAATCCAACGATAAGGCGGATTCCATTAAACGATCGCTTTCTTTATGTCAAGGGCACACTGCATGAAATCCACTTATCTAAGTAAAGGGGAAACCATTCTCAATTGAAAAAGCCATGTTAATAAAGTAACG
Organism: Sinotaia quadrata; assembly: GCA_028829895.1. Lineage (NCBI taxonomy): Eukaryota > Metazoa > Mollusca > Gastropoda > Architaenioglossa > Viviparidae > Sinotaia > Sinotaia quadrata. Next base: position 45,612,801 of record CM054177.1, on the reverse strand, counting down.
AAAACGTCAGGTTTTTTTTTCAGATAAAACCTCTTTAAAAAAAAACATTTAGTAGTATCTAAATTAACACGACGTGCTTACTGTTACACAATTGTGGTGGTGGTGGTGACTTTAAAAAAAAAAAATTCCTTCGCCAGAAATGTTGAAGCTGATACGTCTGCATCCATGATGTCAGCGGAAAACTTCAGATCTCGCAAGAGTTGTTTTTTCTTTGATTTATAGGCTTACGGGTTTTGTATTATTTTAATTTCATTCTATTATATATATTCATGCTATGTAAAGAATTGTCAGTACCATCGGACTAACGCAGTATTTATATTGACTATTTCTCATTATAGTACACTCAGTTAATCAGGTAAAATGGGCTAAAATTGAGCAGTTAGGAATATTTTGCCAGTATCAATCTATCATCGGGCAAACAGAGTATTCACAGCCAGTCAGTTTTGTTTTTAATTTAAATTGCCCATGGTAAAACTTCTCTCACCAAACATTTGGAAGGCTCTGTCGAAATGCTTGACAACTGCCTGATAGCAATTACAAAATTAAAAATCCCTTGTTTTCTTAACCAGATGAGAAAGGTCTAATAAATGCCATGATGCTTTAGAGCGAGTCTTTCTCCACTACCCCTCATCCCAACCCAATTTTAATAGATCGTGTATTTTTATCTTTTTGTAAAAATATTGACTATCGTCACTAAATTTAAAATATTTTTCTATGGCCAGCCTCCAATATTAATTGATATGTCTAAATAAGTTTTAAGATAACGATGGCGGTGATGACAATAATACGAAAGCAGCGAATACGATGACAATGGTGGTGGGAGTAGTGATGATAAGGGTGAGGATGACGACGATGCTGCTTCTGTTGGTGGTGGTGGTGACGACAACCATGACGACGGTGGCAGCAGAAATGTCGACTCTCTAGTAATTAGACGTACACTAAAAGAGAAAGCCCACAGACGGGTACCTATGTATTCATGTTCAATCGCACGAACATGTTCGGGTGCGAAGTTCCAGTGCTGAGCAAGCAATTTCCACTCCCCGGGTCGCAGTTGTCGAGTGGCCAGACGCCAAAGGACATCTTGCATTGGTCCAGCACCTGGATGTGCCGGTTTTCGTAAGTACAGCTCTGGATCTATGTATCCAACGTCCATGTCAAGATAAGCCTGAGAAAAATATAGGGTTTTAGGGGTGAAATAACTACTGTATCCACTTGAAACTGGTCATTGAGGAAAAGTGTGTATGCTATAGCAATGTAAGTCTGGTAAAAGAAGGAAAACGAGTTTGCTATGTCAGTGTAAATGGTAAAAGAAGGGAAACGAGTTTGCTATGTCAGTGTAAATGGTAAAAGAAGGAAAACGAGTTTGCTATGTCAGTGTAAATGGTAAAAGAAGGGAAACGAGTTTGCTATGTCAATGTAAATGGTAAAAGAAGGGAAACGAGTTTGCTATGTCAATGTAAATGGTAAAAGAAGAAAAACGAGTTTGCTATGTCAGTTTAAGTCTAGTAAAAGGGAAAAACGAGTTTGCTATGTCAGTTTAAGTCTAGTAAAAGGGGAAAACGAGTTTGCTATGTCAGTGTAAGTCTGATAAAAGGGAAAACAAGTCCAATCCTGAGTAGGTCCAGTCAAGGGAGAAAA